>CM077229.1:18671168-18673668 GCA_039654775.1 Spinibarbus caldwelli | reverse complement strand
CCCAGTCTGTCTGCTCCAGAAACCTGCTACTCTGCCTGTGTGAGGTGTGTGTCCTGTTACAAGTTCCTAGTATTCCTGTCAAGACTAAGATATATCACCCTCTCATCGCACTCCAAATGGTCTACTGGTTAATCTCCTCACCGTGTTCAGTCAACTTTGCTCTGCTGATCCAAAATGAACATCTGCTATTAATCTTATTCTCTGTTTGAGTCTGCTTCTGTAACACATACATGCGCACAAACTTGTGAGTAATTGTTGTCACCTGATTGTGTGTCGCACATGTGAAAAGTGCTTTTGTGGAGAGTTTTGTGGGTAGTGTGTAACTGAGGGTTTCACTAGGTTATTCAAATGGACAAGTTGTAGGTATGAGGCACCATTAGCTACCATTAGCTTTCCGCTATGAGAGCCCTCTACTTTCAAACAATTACTGCTCCAAAAATCACCGGACCTGGCTCAAACCTCTGCTAACTTCTCATTTGGTGTTCAAAAGAATCCCAAACTTTTCATTTCAGAGTGAAAAGTTCAGGGACTAAAGCTGCGATATGGTGAGCTGTGCTTTGTGTTCAGTGAGAGCTGTAATGGCCGTTGATGTGGGTTTCCCAATTGGCTTTCCCAAGACTGAAGGTTTTCGAGTGTGTGGCCCACATACATGGTTTCAATTGTAGGACCTGAAACCGCAGTTATTGGGAGGCCTGTTGGACCTCTGGCTGCTTAATGGCTGCCATAGCTGTCAGTCAATAGGCCCAGTGTAGGCGGGGTCAATCCCAAGAGGCCACAAATGGAAATGGGCGATTGAAGTACAGTCACTTTGGCTGGTGCCTACTTCAGTAAACTGCTATATTAGGTCATGAATACACACATATACAGACTACTGTATATGTATGCCAGCTGTCATTGTTGTAATTCATTTATGTTCATATATTTCTCAGTTTTGCCATTTGGTTTTAAATTAAACATGTTGGAATGTTATTGCATATATGTTTATGCAAGGTAAACAGTCTCTGTAATTTTAATAAAGACAATGACATTTAAAAAGAGCTCTGTATTAGCTGAAGCTACAGTATGAGAGAGGGAAGTTTTAATAACCAGATGTGGTTTGATGTTGACGCAGATTAGTGTGATGTTTGAAATATGCATCTATATTTTATTGGTTTATCATGTGGCGAGGCTGGAAATGCACACGTTTCTTCAAAAAGATGTTGATGTTTTAAATATAGATGTGAAAACTGCTGAGAGAAAGGGGAAGACGACAAATAACACAATGATTTTTATTATTATTATGGTAGCAGTTTATTTTACAGTACGTGTACTTCCCTGGTACATACATGGTAAATACCTTGTACCTACAGGCAAATGAGTGGTAACACAAGGTACTTACCTGAAGTGTATGTACATGGTAACTAATAAGAAACACGACTGCACTTAACAGTCGTACATGCATGGTAATTAGTTGTACATACAGACAAGTGTGGGTAAGAACGGTCACTTACAGGTAGTGTACATTAAAGTATCTAATTAGTTACCATGTATGGGCACTACCTGTAAGTGACCGTTCTTACCCACACTTGTCTGTATGTATAAACTAATTACCATGCATGTACGACTGTTAGGTACAGCCGTGTTTCTTATTTGTTACCATGTACATACACTTCAGGTAAGTACCTTGTGTTACCACTCATTTGCCTGTAGGTACAAGGTATTTACCATGTATGTACCAGGGAAGTACACGTACTGTAAAATAAAGTTCCACTAAAAAAACTGTGCCAATATTTCTGGCAATTACAGAATGGTATACTGGTGCATGTAGATTTTACAAATTGTAGTAACCATATATTTCATTAGGTGATATAATGATATTATGTGTGCAAATTTCTGTCATGAAACTCTAGATGGTGCAGGCTGATGAGTCGTTAACGCAAACTGATGATATTCACAGTGTTAAACTACTTGGCTCAAGCTGATTGGTTCATGTTGCATACACAGCCAATAAGCTTAATGCTTCACATTTAAATGGATGGTTAGCATTCACTAGATCAGTTTGCAGCACACTTTTGGAGTTCCTCTGAAACCCTTCACCTTCCCCAGCTCCACCTGTATAGATCTGCTATGGGTTATTATATATGCTACTTGTGCAGCAGCAGTAGCCTATGTCTTAAATGCTCACAGCACCGTATTTGTTTATGTACTGACAGTAGCAAGTTCCTGTACTTGATTTGCAGCTTATATTAGTGGCTGTACATTTGCAAATATTATATATTTTTTTTTTTTTCATAATTTATGGTAAGATAACTAATTAAGTTAAGTTAATAAAGTTTTACTTTAGCATCTTACAGTCTTTTTATGTTAAAAAAAAATATAAAATAAAAAAAGCTCATAGTCCATATCCACCTTATTTTTCAATGCGGAAGTAAGCTGTTTGCTGTGAATGTGGGACACTTCCGGTTCATTAGCTGCTGTAGGGAAATAACGAGAAGAATAACAACATGCAATAAATTGTAAA
>CM077229.1:18563668-18668668 GCA_039654775.1 Spinibarbus caldwelli | reverse complement strand
TTGTCATCTCTCCTCTCTTCTCTTCTCTTCTCTTCTCTTCTCTTCTCTTCTCTTCTCTTCTCTTCTCCTCTCCGTCTGCCTGCAGTGATCACATCCCACTCTGTTCCACCTTCAGCTGCTTTAAAAGTCTCTCACTCACACACAGCAGTCCAGAAAGCATGAATATTTTCATACACATGCTCATAGACTCTGTTCTAATGCAAGCATGCTTTTCACAACTGTGTATTTGTGTGCTTATATGTGTTTGTGTATTTCTGTGCATATGTGGGAGGGATCGAGATCCTCAGGAAGAATGCTCTTATTCGCAGCAGTGTAATCTCACACACAGCAGTTGCCTCTGGTTCCACAGGTGAGTGTGTTATAAAAGAACAGTGTCCCACTGTGGAATGTCTGGTTTAGGAACTGCTCTGATTATGCGCCGTCATAGTTTAAAGACGCGTGTGTGTGTGTGTGTGCATGCTAAATACTGTGAAATATGCCTTTGTTTCCCTGAAACTTTTGCATTTTTCATGGATAGGTCAGAAATATGTTTTAAATCTTTACAGAAAAAATCCCTTTTTTGTTTGTCCGCTTCAGGCAAGCATTTTTGTTTTGGTTTTTTCAGTGTGTGCGTGTGTATGTGTGTGTGTTTATCGGCATATACTTCAGCCCTGAGTCCCCAATGGGATGTTTTTTCCTAGTTACAAATGGTTATTGAGATAAGATTACTCACCTGTAATGTGAGTTTAATTAAAGCCCTGGTTCTTTCCTGAGGGCCAGCGGAGATTCTTTACTCAGTGGAGAGAGAGAAACAAACTCCGCCCCCAGGGACTCTAAATGTCACTCAACCATTTAAAACAATACACTACTGCATCTTTCATTTTTGCCCATCATTCCATCTCATCAAGCCTTATTTAATTCCTTTTTTTATCTCTTAAAGGAATAGTTCTGCCAAAAATGAAAATTGGCACCATTTACTCACCATCAGGTTCCCAGCAGGCACCAGACGTCTATGTAACGTCAGGTTGACGTTGGACGTGACGTCGGACAGACGTTGCATTTTGGTTGAAAATGAAAATCGGGTTGACGTCAATATTTGACGTCAATTTGACGTTGACTTAACGTTGGATTTTGGTTGCACAACCTAAAAACAACAAAATCTCAATGTCAGCTGACGTCGATATTGGACATCAATTTAACATTGACATTAGACGTTGAATTTTGGTCACCCGACGTCACAACCAAAATTTAACCAAATATCAACGTCTTATGACGTTGTGTGCCTGTTTTGTGCCTGCTGGGTTGTTGTGAATTCATTTATTTTGCAGTTATTTTGCAGTTATTTTGCAGCTCATCAGAGCTGCTCTTTCATACTGTACAATGAAAGGACATAGTAACTAGAGATGATCAAAATCAGTGACAAGAAAGTAGTTAGAGAATCATGCTTCAAGAATCATGCTTTATATTCTGTCTCCTATCCTTAGATAGATAGATACTATTGTTCTTATTTTATTTGTTAACTTATTGTATTTAACTTAAAACTGTATTCAACAGTTCTTGCACTGGTATCAGAATTAATACTGAGAATCAAATATTGATATTGACTACTGAAATGTTGGTATTATGATAATACTATTGTGACGGGCATTTACCAAGTCATGATTTAGAGAACCGTCTGCCCAAAATCTCTCTTTGTCTTTCTATCTCTCTCTGCCCCATCTGCTCCCACTCATCTGTCCTTTGCCATTGATTCCTTATGAAATACAGCGCTGTTTATATTCACTCAGCACCCAACATGAGCGCACTGAAAGACATATTGATTTTTAAAGAATGTGTGTGTGTTTAAGAGCTAAGCAGTATCTTAGGCACAATCACAACCCCCCTACTGACACTGACAAACTGGCCTTGACACACAACGTTTCAGGTAATGAGAGAATGAGAAATAAGAATCAAGTCTGAGCTTTAAGAGAGGCTGATGGAAGAGGAAGGATTTGCTGCTTGTTAAAGAGGCATTTAAAGAAAAGAGTTACAGTCGGTGTACAGGATATAAAGAAACAGGATCAGACGGAAGGATAGAGCGAGTGAGAGATGGGTTGTTAATGTGATGAATGCCATGTCCAAGCTACTGGGATGAGGAGGAGACACGCTAGTCTGTGGCATTTGGTTCACTCTCTCTCCTTGTGCTGCCTATTTCCTTTACTTATTGTCGTTGACTGACCTTTGAGGAATTTTCTGGGTTATTTACAACATCATGTCTATGTCATGTCAATCATCATGTCATGTCTATCGTCATGTCTACAGGGGTGTAAACTTTTGAACAGAATGAAGATGTGTACATTTTTCCTTATTTTGCCTAAATATCTTCTTTTTTTTTTTTTTTCATTTTGTGCTGCCCTTCAGAAGCTACAGAAGATACGTGTTTCCCACAAGACAAAATAAGTGAAATTTACCCTGATCTTCAAATTCAGTGGCTCTTAATGCATTGTGTTTCCATCTGGAGCGTAAGTGAGCATTTGAACCTTCTGTAATAGTTGCATATGAGTCCCTCAGTTGTCCTCAGTGTGAAAAGATCTTAGTGCTGTCAAAATTAGCACGTTAACATATGCGATTAATTTTTACAGTTTAACGCCGTTAAAAATATTTATTGCAATTTAATATGCACATTAATATATAAGAGGTTGTGAGAATGCGTGTCAGATCTGTGTCATGTTTAGCAGCGGCAGCTCTTAAAGTAATAGCAGCCAAAAAACCTATTAACCCAGCTGCTGTGATGTCTGTTTATCAAAGAACAAAAGAAAAAAGAGGAAATCAATAACTTGTAGCTTTAAGGATTCATCTATGTTTAATTTAGAATTTAGTGTCTGATAACTTTATTCAATTTCTGTATATTTCCTACTTGCTGAAGGGCACAGGTAGCTATATATGACATTTATTATAATGGGTTTATGTGAAGATTGTTTTAAGTTACATTAAAAGTTATTTTTTTTAAAGTCTAATAAATGTTAAAATTGATAGCTCTCATTTATACTGTAATGTTGAACGGGGGGGGGGTCTATTTCATAGAGATATCAGTATTGGTATGAGTGATACTCGCCTTCAGTCATAAAAAAGATGCCACTAAACAAATATTCAAAATATTCTGTCTTTATAGTGTTTTCACATTAATTTGAAGATTGTACATGATATTATTACAATATAAATGTATATTTTCAAAATTTAATGTAAGGTGAGATTAATCACGATTAATTATTATTATTATTATTATTATTATTATTATTTTATTTATTTAATTTTTTTTTTTATCGATTAACAGCACTAATATATATACAGTAGGTAAATTAATTTGGATTTTTGGTGTCCATGATACCAGGAATGAGCGTGACATTACTGAATTGCATAACCAGTTCCGTCACCTAAAAAACATAATTCCACCTTAAAATAATTTTATTTACAGTAACCAAATAGCAAATTTAACATTTCTGCCTTTAAACCTTTCTGAAATAGACTTCCTTTGGAAAAGCCCAGCTTTCATCCACTCTTGTTTTCAAACTGAGGGATGAATCAAAATTATTATCTGTGGTAAACAACAGCATGTCACAGATGCATACTATAGGCATTAGGCTATAAATAACCTGACATTTTCGTTTAAGATAGAAAAATATGTCTGTGCGTGTTTAGCGCTATTGCTTTCGGTCATCCCCCATTATTAATAAAAATACATTTCCTACAGAGCAGAAGAGCTGCAGTAAATATGATTCTCTCAATGAATGCTGAAAGCAAGTAGGGAATATGAGTGTTTGTGCGGACATGCGATTAAATTCATATTTGTCCATAATGTTTCTGTAATTGTTAGGGATAATGCGGCGCTCTGTGACTGTGTGGTTTTTATTGTTAGCATGATTAGCGTGTTAGCCTGATGTTTCGATTTATGTTTGAAACTCTACAAAGCGTTGGGTCTTTCACATGCTTGTTTTGCTCCATGTCAGATCTCTCTTCTCTCTTTCATCCCCTCATCGCACCCTGCCCTGTCAACGACTGGTGGTTGATAGAAACTGGAAGAAGGTTTTGTAAACAAGCAACCCAGCTGCACTCTGATTGGCCCCTTATGTGGCGTAACCTCACATGATTGGCCGTCACCTCTGAACTTTTGAGAAAGTCTGTGTTGATGAGCGAAAGTCACAGAAGAACTCTGTATTTACCGCTTGGGCTCTTTCTTTGTCTCACACCTCTGCTCCGGCGTTCGTATTTTCTTTTCATTTAAGTTCAGTAAAGTGCTGCACGGATCCGTTCAGTCAACAAACCATGTCGCCCCCAGCCCTGGCTCTTAGTCTCTCTGTCTCTCTGACGGTAAAGAGTGGCTTTATACTGGTCTGTTCAAAGCACACAGTGATTAATTTAAAGACAGATAGAGAGACAGACAGTGACTGACACAGACATCAAAACACGAGTGCAGCTGAACTGACGGAGTGGATGCCAACTTCTGAATCAATGCTCAAAAAAAAAAGAAATAAAGAAAGAGAGAGAGTGGCCCTGTTTCTCCTCCCTCAGCTTGCTTTTCTGATGTATCTGTCTTCATGAAACAAGGAGCCTGGATTTAATCTTCTGACGGTGGTGTGAAATTATGAAACGGGTGTGTGTGTGAGAGAGAGCGGGGGTGGTGAGGTCTTTTTGTGTTTTCTGAATGATTAGGTTTTATTGAAGCTGCTCTGGCTTGTGGAGAGATTGTCACTGTTCTTTGTGCTGATGTCTGTGCGTGTGTGCAGTTAGTTTTTGGTTATTGTAAATGAATGGCTGTGATTGTAATGATTTTATGCATATACAACAGTTACTTCTGGTCCTCTAATCTGATTGGCTGAGAGATCTTTCCAACCGTGTGATATTCTACCAGTATCACCATGGGAACTGTTTTACCGTTTATATCACTCCGCTTGCAGCATTTCTCAGAGTAAGTGCCATGGTGGACGATCAAACTCAGTATAATTTTACAAATACTACCCTTCTTGTATCACAAAATGAAGTTTTCAGAGTTTTTAGGCAAGAATGTAGTTCTTTAGACTTAAAATATACATTTTGTTAACAAAGATAACGTCTGTTTGAAAATTTGCTTTGACCTTTTTGGAGATGTGAGCTCCAGGGCGTCAGAGGCAGGGTTCGTACGGGTGCTTGAAATCCTTGAAAATGCTTGAATTTTGACGTAGCTTTTTCAAGGTTTGAAAAGTGCTGATTTTGGATGAAGTGCTTGAAACTGCTTGAAATTTCAATTGCATTGGTTTTGTAATAATTTGCTTTATTACTGAATAATGTTAGTTCACTTTCTAGACAAAATGCTTTTTGCATCAAATGAAAACAGCTCCGCTCGTCCATAGACTGTAAAAAAAAAAAAAAAAAAAAGTCAGCTCGCATCTGTCTTTATTGACGCGCCCTCTGATGTAGCAAGAGCGGGAGATAAAAACATATCGGGAGGTTGCTGCTTCAGTCAGAGTTGGCTTGAAAACGACAAACACAAATTATGGTTAAAATAATGTAAAGTCTCCTGTAAAGTCTGCTTTTTTATGGGAGAGTCTGCGCTTTCAAGCCGTGTAAAAGATAAGCAAAACTGCCCATGCTCAGTTAAGCCCCATTCACACCAAGAATGATAACTATAAAGATAACGATATTAGCACCCACACCAGCGAAATATATTGTCTGTTTATTCTAAGCGCATGCGTGTCTGCCACTTTAAATTCTCGAGCTTGTTATAGCAAGATTGATTCTGATTGGGTGTCAATGTTTTATCGTTCATCAACTGGAAAAAAATCATTCTGAAAGTGATTCCAATGATATTGTTTCTCTGTGATTGTTTCCCTTTATCTTTATAGTTGTGGTGTGGACTCTGCTATTCTTTAATATTAAAAATGATTTTTTTAACTATATCTTTATAGTTATTGTGCTTGGTGTGATCGGGCCTTTAAACTATGTAAAGACTGTCGCGATTAAAGTGAAATAATAAAATAAACATTTCAAAGTCAAAACGCAGTGCGGGTGTTTTTATATCAATGCATCTCTGAAGTGAACCGACAGCTTTAAGAGAAGTTTCAATGGTATTCTCGTTTCATCTCGCCGTCGTATAATGTCTGATAAAGTAGCTTTTGTGAGCCAGTGCTGCTTTGTATATAGCCGTTACCGGGGAAACAGCTGTATTCATGCAGTTCCAAAAGCGCCACCCAGTGGCACAATTTTAACCTTTAAACTATAAAAAAAATAAAAATAAAAAGAAATAAATAAAAAGAAAGAAAGAAAGAAAAGGGATTAGTCAAATGTAAATAATTATTTTATTTTAAAGCACACATCTTACTATCTAATTTTTTTTTTTAGATTTTTGAAGGCACATTACCTTTTTGTTCTGAACAAAAACAGCAGACAGGCTTATTGAAAATGAAAATTCTTTATACTTTTGACTTGCTCCTTTATTTTTTAAAAAATATATTTTAAAGGCTGGGCTTGTCAGTTTGAGGTTTGTCACTTTATACAACTCTTTCTATTTGTGAAAACCTGTATTTGAACTGCAAATCATGTTTTTGAAGTAATTTTATGGTTTAATATGTTACAATAGACATTGCCCTACCCCACTCATACAGTATTTATTTTATTTTTGCAGGGTAAAAATGCCTTAAATATTATTTTAAAAATCCTGAAGATACCCTGTAAATTCTTTCTTTCTTTCTTTTTTATTTTATGACATATATACTGTATGTTGGCTATTTATATTATGCAATGCTATATTCTATCCAGACCAGTGGTTTTTAATAGCACAATAACATCTGATTTAAAGTGAAAAACTCAAGTGCGTGTGTGTAAAGATGTAATTTACCACAGTTTAAGGTGCTGGAAAAGCTTGAAAATGCACCTTGAAAGTGCTTGAAAAGAGCTTGAATTTGAATTTGGAAAAGGTGTAAGAACCTTGCAGAGGCCTTTCAGTGATCATGAACCCGCAGAGAGCAGCCTCACCTCGGCTAGATCTTCTGGAATTTCCTGCTGGCGCTGATGTCAATAGTGGTTAAACATAAGCCATAATTTGTTTTAGGAAAATCTAATGGGCAGACTTTGATCTCCTTAATCTATAATTTGTTCCAGAGCAAATCATTTTGGCTGTGGGCAAAGCTTTATAACTTTATATATATTTTTTTATATAATTACACTATTAGATGGTGACAAGAGACTGTTTTTATAAGTGAGTCAGTAGCAAAGACTTTTATATTGAAAGAGACTGAAACAGGGTTGTAAAAAAAGAAGTTATTTTTACTGTCAGGGCAGTCGTGGCCTAATGGTTAGAGAGTTGGACTTGTAACCCGAAAGTTGCGGGTTTGAGTCTCAGGTCCGGTGGGAATTGTCAGACTTTACTTTCAACAACACCTTGTAAGATGCAACCAGCAAATCCATTGACTAGCGTCATCATGGGAAATCCCCTTAACAGTTGAAAGGATAGCACGATAAAGATAAAGATTTCCTCAGTAGACATTCAAACTAATGTTGTTTTTTTTTTTTTTTTTTTTTTGTTTGGTGAATAAGAGATTGAGCTGAAGAATGAATGCTGTATCAGATGCAGATAATCACACTCGCTCAGTCCATCTCATAATCTAATAATACAATAAGCTTTTAACTTCCAGTGTTACTTCATTAATACTTCTAAAATAACATTTTCAAATTATTAATGGCGGCTTGGGCTCAACTGTTAAACTCTCAACTTGAGATATGAATCTGTGGCAGAAGAAAGTAGTTCTGCACACATTTTTTTAAAACACTCCGTGTTTGTTTCTTATTTAATTACATACTTGTGCCGTCAAACTGTTGTATGAATGTAATATCACACTTGTAGTTGTGTAATATTGCATCTTTAAAACAATTTTATATTGCATATTTTCTGAATGAATTATTAATTTCTTAAAAAAATAAAAATAAATAAAGACTATAAACTTTTGCATCTTATTATTTTTAATTCTGCATACAATTTAAATAATGCATATCTATTTTTTATTAAAATAATGAAAATATGATTTAATTAACATTGCTGTTTTGACAATTAGGTTAATCAATTGTTAATTACTTGAAAATTGTAATAAAAATTGTAATAAAAAAATACTTCATTCAAGAAATCTCAATGGTCCTACAACTTAATTCTTATTTTGGGGTGAAATATGACCTAGATGTGTTCTTGACAGGTTTTGTCAGATTCACTAAAACAATATATCTGAATGACTATCAGAGGCCAGGACTGCTTAATGTAAAAGGGCCATGAAGCCCTAAAACACATTTTTTGAGATGTTAGCATATACTGTATGTACAGGTTGCGCATCACTGAAAACAAAAATAGCACTCATTATGTCTATTATTAAGGAAAAAGTGTTTTTTTTTTTTCATTTATTTATTTATTTATTTATTTTTTTAGAGCCATTTAGTTCTTCCTATTCAAAAAGCAATGAATGAATCAGTGAATACATCTAGAATAATATAGAAATACAGAACAAAAAGCTGTAGACTACTCTACAAATTGTAATTTAAGATTCGGGAATGTTTCTCTTTCTACTTTTCTCTTTCTCTTCATTGTCTGTGATGCATTTAAACAGAGTCACTAGCAGATACACAATGCAAAAACAGTGAGCGAGAGAGAAAATAGGGTCTTTTAAGTAATTTGTGTCTCTTACGTGTACCCAGAAGTACTCAGTGACCTGAAACGCTGCTCAGTGATATTTCTCTCTGATGTGACTTAACAAAATAAATATGCATCTACAAAGAAATAGAATAAAATAGAACCAAAAGAAGAAGGGCATATCAGGACCAAGCTTTCTGCACTGTCGTTTTCATGTGTAATAGAAACGATCCAAAAAAATTAAAATAAAATTTCCACCAAAACTCACCACCACGATGCTCAATGAGTGGTTGTCAGGTGGTAAGTCTTTATGATATCCTTATCCCTAGATAACTCCAGTCTCTCAGTCAATATGCACCAGTCAAACCACTTTTTGGGGCCGCTGAAAATAGCTCGATGTTGCAGTGATTCGCTGATGAATCAGTGCCAGGTGTCTGTACCCAAATTAAAATGCCAGGTAACAGATTAAAAGACATAAAAATTACACATAAAATTACATTTTCCCATGCAGCTGGCTCATTACTCCAGACAGATGTGTCTTTATGTCATCAGGCCCTCTCACAGACCGAAAGAGACAGAGAATATGCAAAGAGAGAGGCTGAACGCTCACTTTTAATGGATATTTAAAGGGTATGTCAAAGACCTGCAGAAATTACAAGCGTTTCTGAGAGGTCGCTCCCATTGGCGTCACTCCAGACACTAGAAAAAAACGGTTAATGAAACGAACATTAACAGTATCTCTGAAATGTTTCCTTTCAAAACACTCCATTCTGCTTGTCATTTCCTCAGCTAATACCTTTCTGAATTAAAACAGCCGAAAGGTTATCGTAATCCAATTTCAAAGACAATAGCCTTCCGGGACCCCTTGGAGCAACACGGGAACCATCGGCGTTCGGATCAGGATTGCTTCCCGTGCTTGCCGAGTGTAGATTACAACAGAGAGGGAAATAATTATGTCTTTGCATGAGAGGGAGACAGAAATATCTCTTTGACTTATTGAGGATGGCAGTCCAGAATTTGCTTTCATATACACAGAGAGTCTGCGTCTTGAAGCAGTAAACAAGGAGGAATCTTTTTGTCCGTCTTCTCTGTCTAATGCAATATCGCTGTGGTAAACAGAAGCCGCAGTCTTTAATGAAGTCGTAGCTTTTGGTCTCAGCTGACGGAAGAGGATACGGATGCTGGTATTGCGCTGATTAAACCGCAGGCCTTGGGTGCGAAAATTAAGCCGGGTTGAAAATTCGGTTCACGGAGAGACATTTTCTCGCATCTTGCTTCATACACATCTTACTGGTACAAAACGAGTTGCATAACACATACGCATGACATTTTTACAAACAAAAGGTACAATGCTGATGTATTCTTTCATTACTCTGTTTCTTTTCTTAGTGAGCTAACTCACTGCCCACTATCTACCAAATAAGTCATCATCCATGCCTTGGAACCTCATATGCGAATGGTTTGGAACACTCAACATTGGCAGCTACTCCACACACCAAGCTGGAACATCTAAGCATGCCATTATCTGATAAAACTAGTCATTAGCTGGCTTGCTTACTTATATTTTTGATGAAATCCGAGAGTTTTCTGACCCTGCACAGACAACATCAGAACTTCCATGTTCAAGGCCCAGAAAGGTAATAAGGACATCGTTAAAAAAGTCCATGTGACATCTGTGGTTCAACAGTCTTGGATTTTTTTTTTTTTTAAACTATCAACAATTTTTTTCACAGTGCATTCGGAATTGCATTCAAAATAAATAAATACATCAAATAAAACATTATTAACAGCTGTTCATTCAAATAAAAATGCTTATCTTACTGCATTTTTGCACACAATATTTGTGTTGCTGTGAACAGCCTTAAATAGGCAGCTTACTAGATTTTGCTACAGAGCGATTACCTTTGAATGTGGATAGTGACCAATATCTCACTCTATATGTGTGCTTGGGGCGGCTGGGGGTTTGTGTATGTGATTGTCGCTCATCAGGGTGGCAGCAGTTATGATTGTCAGCCCAGGCTAATGGGTGTCCATAGAAAAGCACAGTAATGGGCCACTGTGCCAAGAAGCAATGGATCACTTTCCTATCAAAACTAGCCTTTAGGCCTCGGCTTCAATATATCCATCAAACTGTTTGTGTGTGTGTGTGTGCGTGTGTGTGTTGCATCAGATGCACAATGGAAGATAATTGTGATGGTGTGGACACAGCCATGCATCAAAGTCACATGTTGGATTGATGCTCTAGACTGTAATGATCTCACATTGAAATGACAAATATGCACATTTTCTCCGTGTTTCTCTATTTTTCTCTCTCCTTTTGTAGTAACGTGTTTTTAATGTCACTGAGGTTATCGTTTCTTGTTGTTATTTTGTTTTGATCTTTGAGAGAGCATCTTTTGCATAGATGGTGTAGTTGCGGCATCTACCAGCAGGGGCTAACAGGACCATTCTTTTATTTTATTTTATTTTTTTTTTAAAGCTTGGTTAATTTTGATGCTTTTTTTTTTTTTTTTTTTCTTTCAGAAAATGGTACTTTGGCAAATATTATGCCATTTTGGTTCTCAATTAAATGCGTCTTGTTTTAAAGGAATAGTTCTCCCAAAAATTAAAATTTGCTGAAAGTTCAAACTTGAAACATTGCTTTTGGCTAAAATATGAGTCCTCTATCTATAATATTGCTTTATCCAGTGAATATATGCACAGGTCAAGCAATGTTTACAAGCGGAAACACCGCAGAACAGTTCTAAAGAAATATGTTGGTGGATTTTTGTAGATTACCTGTGGATCCACCAAAATATTTCATCAGATGTTTGATCATTTATAATTTATAATTTATTTTTTCTTTTATAAACGTTGCTTTTCATTAGAGCTCACAAACATTCTAATACTCTCATATAAATATGTATTTCATTTTATATAATTTTTTTTCTAATCTTGATTCTGCATACACATCATCACACAAACAAACCACTCTGTACAGTCTCGTCATGCAAACTTAAAAAAGAAAAAGAAAAAAAATATATCTTTCACAAGTGATTTGTTTTACTAAGCATCCAGAACAGAAGCTTACTCTGAGCTTAAACTGAATAAATAATGCAGAATTCAAGGAACTACAAGACACAGAACTCATGTTTCCTCATGAAATTACTCAGATATGAAAGTCTACAAAACTGAGTTTGTACTGCATTTCTGATAAGGTCACAAACTTATTGTTCTCAAAGCCAAACGCAGACTCCAAGACTTACGCTCGTTGCCCTTTTATGTTTTAAGTATGTGAGAAGTCTGCAACAAAAAGCATCCTATCATAGCCAGCATGCAATGTGCCTTGATCTTGCAACAGATGCTCCTTGTCTGCAAAAAGTGCACCACGATGAAAAAAAAAAAAACACAAAAAAACACAGCAAATCTTTAAATGTGCTGGGCGATGTAAGTGTCCAATAGTTAGCCTAAGGTAAAGCAAACTAGATTTTGCAGTAGTGTGTTTATGCACCCATCTGACATGGTTTTCTCAACATAAAACATTTTACTAGTCAATTTTTTCAGGTTCTGAAAGGAATGCCTATATTATGTTACATAATTTGAATGTGCAACTCCCATACTAGGGTTAATTTTAAGTTTTTGTCTGCTAAGGTAATGCGTTTTATATGCTGCAATTTGCTGAGTCTAATTATGTTTCACATTTCCATTAGAAATACATTTATTCTAATATTCAGTCTATAATCTACTAATAAGTGGGGTTATATTTGCCCCTAAAATAGATAGACAGACAGACAGACAGACAGATAGACAGATAGATATAGATATAGATAGATATATAACTAATCAAAATTAAATAATTAATAAACTAGACAATTTAGAAAGATCGATTAAAGCGAATCAAAACCCCTTAGATTTCCCCATAACAATGAAAGAATTGGAAAACAAATTACGGGTCCTTGAGCCCAAGAAAGCCTGTGGTGTCGATAGCATCCTGAACGAGATGCTGAAACACACAGACCAGTGCTTCAAACTGGCCATGCTAAAACTGTTCAATGATGTTCTGTGTGTCGGATTCTTCCCTGAGATCTGGAACAAGGGCCTCATCAGCCCCATTCACAAGAACGGAGATAAACTAGACCCCAACAACTACCGAGGCATCTGTGTGAACAGTAACCTGGGGAAGGTTCTCTGCAGCATCTTAAACACCAGACTGTTACACTTCCTTACGAAGCACAATGCCTTGAGTAAATGCCAAATTGGCTTTCTTCCAAAATGTCGCAAATCCGATCACATTTTTACATTACAAACACTAATTGACAAATATGTACATCAAAACAAAGGAAAAAATTTTGCTTGTTTCGTTGATTTCAAGAAAGCATTCGATTCAATCTGGCATGAAGGATTATACCTAAAACTTATCGACAGTGGAATAGGGGGAAAATTTTATGATTTGATCAAATCAATATACACAGCCTGCCATTGTGCGGTTAAAATTGGAAACCAAAGAACCAAATTCTTCCCCCAGGGGCGTGGAGTGAGACCGGGATGCAGTTTAAGCCTCACCCTCTTCAACATTTACATCAACCAACTGGCCAACATATTAGAACACACTCCCATTCAAGGTCTCACTCTACACGACACAGAGATAAAGTGTTTTCTCTACGCAGATGACCTGGTCCTCCTGTCGCCCACTGAAGAGGGGCTTCAGGACAGCTTGAATCTGCTGGAGGATTACTGTCAGACCTGGGCCCTGACGGTCAACCTCCAAAAAACTAGAGTAATGATGTTCCAGAAACGCTCCAGATCTCAGGGACCAACACACACATTCACACTATCACACAGAACCATTGAAACCACAAAAACATACACTTACCTCGGCCTGAAAATAACTCCAACCGGTAACTTTACTTTGGCTGTGAATGAACTCAAAGAGAAAGCTCAAAGGGCTTTCTATGCCATAAAAAGATCCATTAAAATTGACATCCCAATCCAAATCTGGCTCAAACTTTTCAAATCTATAATTGAACCAATTGTTTTATATGGCAGTGAAGTGTGGGGTCCTTCTATAAAATTTAACTTCTTAAATTGAGAAAAACACCCGATCGAAACTCTACATTTAGATTTCTGTAAAAGAATACTCAAAGTCCAAAGAAAAACTCCAAACAACGGATGCAGGGCAGAATTAGGCCAATACCCTCTCCTTCTAAACATCCAAAAAAGAGCCCTGAAATTCTGGAAACACCTAAAAACAAGCGACCCCAACACATACCATTACAAAGCCCTAAAACACCAAGAGCTGAGCGTATGTAAGAGTCCCCTGTGCCAGCTGGTGCTGAGACTGACTGAGCTCACATACACAGAGATCAGCCAGCCTCAGGACACACACACACACTCACAGACATTCGGCCCACACACATTATAAACACAGAAAAAGACAAGTACATCACCCATTGGACAAACACCATTAAAAACCAGCACAAACTGGAATGTTATTCGGCCCTAAATCGAGAATACACAGTGGCGATCTACCTGAGCGCCGTGAGTGATGTGAGACACAGGAAAACACTGACGATGTACAGACTCAGTGAACACAGTCTGGCCGTAGAGACGGGCCGGCGCAGACAGATCTGGCTCTCTCGTGAGGACAGACTCTGCTCACACTGCATCCTGGGAGTGACGGAGATGGTGCTGCACTTCCTCACAGAATGTACAAAATATAAAGATATCAGAAACCACTACTACCCCAAAATTAATCAAATATTCCCTCAATTTACCACCTGTAATCCAACCCAAAAAACTCAGTTTCATTCTTGGCGAAGAAGCCAAATGTTCTAATATAGCTGCAAGATTTGTAGCATCCTGTCATCTCCTGAGGGACAGCCAGAGAGAAACAAACAGCCAATAAACACACACTCAATCACAGCCCAAACACACACCCATTAGACCTACACACATCTATATAATGTAACAAGTTCAGTTGTGTCATGATTTCTGTAGTATAATCCTTTATTTATTATTATAATTCTTTATTTATTTTATTAATATTATTTTATTAATACTATATTTTATTTTTATTTTTTGCTATATCTAGCCATGTGTTTATATAATATTGCCTTTTTTATTTTGTTTCATTATTACTATTATTTTCTCTAGGCTTTACTAAATGTTCAGATATTCTAAATCATTTTCTATGTTGTTTTAATGCTTTGGCAATACAAAATGAATGTTTTTGTCATGCCAATAAAACTTTCTGAATTGGATTGAATTGAATTAGATAGATAGATAGATAGATAGATAGATAAACTTTATCTATCTATCTATGCAAATAAATTATAGGATTATTGATAGATAGATCAGTCCGTCGGTCAGTCTATCTATCTATCTATCTATCTATCTATCTATCTATCTATCTATCTATCTATCTATAAATCAAAAAATTATTTGCAGCTTTGAAATCTCATTGTATATTTTACATATTTAAAACTTGCACTGTTTTTCTTTGTTTTTTTTTTGTTTTTGTTTTTTTGGCTGTGGTCAAATTGAATCTTTGTTTAATGCAAGAGCTGTTTAAAGATGTTTCAGAAATTTGTCTTTTGTGCTCCACAAAATAATAACAGCACAGGGGCGAGTAAATATTTTTGGGTGAATTACTCCTTTAATTTTTCAGCCCAAATCAACAATGATAGTTTGACTGATGTTTGCAATACCTGTTGTATTTATTACCATGTGACAGCCACATACAGCATAAAAAAGCTCACACGACTTGAATGGAATAATTGACCTTTTTCTCTCTTCGGGCTATTCTACAGGCGTCTTGCTGAGTTATATATTTTATTATATTCATGCCTTTGTGTGTCTTTGGCCCCAAGCAGATCTAATGATCTCCCAGATGCACCATTTTATAATCTATAACCAGCCCAGCAGAGCCCAGGTGCTTTGATTCTCCACGATTGCCCACGCTCGGCCCCAATCAGGTGGCCGGATTTAACCAAATGGCCTTGGCGCTGTTGTTTAGCTCTTTAAATGTTTTAAAAGACGACTGGTCTTTAAAGTGGTAGGGTGACCGGGAAAAAGGCTGCCAATTTAAATGACGGAGAACGCAGGGGCGAATGAAACCGCTGGGTCGTGGCTTTCATCTACCGGTGCGGAGCCCCACAGCTTTAATGCCCGGCCAGAGAAAAAATGGCAATCATAAATATGGTTTTGATTTTCTTGTCAGCTGCAACAACAAAGTTACAAGCCGAGAATATTAGGCGCCATTGATCGCTGTCTATTTGGGAACATAACAAATGATGACCTTGTTTGTGGGTCTCAGGATATAAAAGTACCAGCTTGGGTGTCTTTCTTGTGGACAGGGGTGCTGGCATTAACACAAATTAGAGCCCACCGTTAAAAGCCCATATCAATTTTCAGGGAATGTGCTTTTGTCATTACTGTGGCGAGGCGAGGTGCATGGCGAGGTGCACATGCTTGAGCCGGGGGAGGCTAGGAAAGCAGACCATTAAATACCTTGATTTACGCTCTCTCTCTCTCACACACACACACACACACACACACACGCTGTTAGCCGTAGCGATCACGGTCTCATTATTGGCTACAGAAACCTACACACGCCGTTGTTTTCCTCTGAATGTCTGCATAAGATGCTATGTTCTTCTATTCTTCTATAATTGCTCTTTTCTGAATTCTACACTAAGGAAGTAGACTGTTCCTGTGGTTATACGACTATACTTATATCAGAAAGGCACATCTCTTCAGGAACATTATGCAACCTTGGCCTTCTATGCAGAGGGTGTTTTTTAAATGTAAGTGAATAACATAAGTACACTAAGCGTAATGGTCTTGTAGTGAATAGGCGAATCTGAGTCACGGCAGTAGCCTTGAAGCAGTTGCTTCGGCATGAAAACGTCATAAGGCTTTGACTGCAATGCGTGTTCGACTAATCATGTCTTCAGATGAATGGAGAAGATGAGACAAATTAAAGTGAGTCATGATATCTTATTATGACATTAAACACTTCCAGAAATGCTTCTTATGGACTCCAAAATGATTATTCTGTCACCATTTATTCACATTCCAAACCTATACGCATGGAAAAATGTATATAGGCTTTGTGTTTAAAAATTCTATCAGTACAAAATGAATAGGTTCTAAATATTTAGCCAATATTATTAGCAAACAGAGGTGGGCAGTAGTGAAATATTTTTCCTCTGCTTTAAAAGTATTTTTCAAGTATTTATCAGAATGTTAAAAACTTTAATTCACTTTATAAGTGCTTTATAAGTATTTTTTCTGTTGCTTGTTAACTAATATAGTTAATGTTAACAAATTCTAGCTTGATCTCATTAGTATTTGTAAGTAGTGTTTACATTTTTGATTGTTTAAATGGTAACACTTTAACAATAATGTCCATTAATTAATGCCAGTTTGTTAACATTAACAATGAGCAAAGGGAAATGTATTGTAAAGTGTTAACATTTAAATATGCACTGACATATGGATGTATTTACAGCAACAAAGCCATGAAAGTACATATGTAATCAGGCTACTTATTTTATGAATTCAACATTATGTAGACGTTAAACGATTCATAAAACATTTGTACTGTACATCTCTAAAATACTGTACATAAAATGCTTACGTTTTGGACATTAATATGCTAATAACATACATCTATGCAAATGAACAAAGTCTATCGGTCACACTTTATTTTAAGGTCCAATTCTTCCTATTAACAAACCATTAACTACAGCTTTTGCCTCAAACTCCTAATTTGCTGCTTATTAATAGTAAGGTAGTTGTTAAATTTAGGTATTGGGTAGGATTAGGGATGTAGAATATGGTCATGCAGAATATGTTCTTTATGAGTACTAATAAACAGCCAATAATAATAGGCATGCTAATAAGCAACTAGTTAACATTGAGAATTGGTCCCTATACTAAAGTGTTACCAGTTTATGTGTGCTAGAACCACACTTTAGTTACAAATTAAATATGATTGCTTAATCTTGGCAAATTCAATAATTAGTTTTTTCTCGAAAGCCTTCATTGTATCATTTGGGTGTCTTGTAGACACAGTTTTTCTAGGCAGACTAGAAAAAAAAAAAAAAAACTCTATGCCCTTACTCCCGGAAGTTGCGTAAAACCAGTGGGCAAATGAAAGACCTGGGACTTTTTTATTGAATTTTTAGAAAAAAGAATAAATGGTTCTAGCTCTGCTGTGTTTGATTCCACTGCCCAGTTTTGCAGGGGAGTAATTGTGTTCACTGCCACACTTTTTCACAGTTTTAGTAATAAGAGGAAATGGTTTGTCAGAAGTAGCCCTCTAAACATGTCCTAAAAGACATTTGCAGTGGCGTTTGCCCTGCAGTCTTCTGTTATTATTTCTTAAGTCTATGTGAAAACCCCCTGGAGTAAAGAAGAGGGCATGTGGTTTCCATATCAGATCCTCTTTTTCTCCTGGTGAAGGTATCAGGAGGTTTCAGCTGGGTCTAATTCACCCACGCAGACCAATGAGTCAGATTCCACTCAGACTCCCCTTGCTAGAACAGGCATAATGGAGCTTGTTTACTCTTCTTTATCGGCCTTCTTGGTTGTGTAATCGTTTGTGGTGTTGTGCACTTTTGTCACCCATAACCCAACAGATTCTATAACCTCATTTCCATTTGGAGCTCTGAGATATAATATACCTCTATATCTTACAACCTTAACAGAATGTGCTGGATAAATACAACTTTTACTCTGTCAGTGGCATCTGTGTCATGTCGAATACCACAGAAAAAAATGTGTTAAAGTGCTTAGAATGAAGGTCTGTGGGGAAATAATGGAAACAACTGATTGAAAATATTTGAATTGCATAGTTTCGTTGTAGTTAACGTGAGTGTTGTTACTGTTAACTAAAATTAAAAACAAACTAAAAGTTGTTTTCTTTAATTGGAATGAAGCTGAAATAAAAATTATATGTATATAGACTAATATAAGATTAAGGGCCAGATTTACTAAACATGGCAAATTGGCGTTAGAGTGCAATTCTATAAAATCGCTGATGGGAGGGGAAAATTCTGCGTGTGATTTACTGACAATGTGCACATTAAAGAACACTTACGCAGCCAGATCATTTCCATAATGACCAACGCAAATTACCGCCTGCTTTAAGACATGCTTTTTTGGGCATTAAATAATGGCGCAAATACCAGTAATTTGATGAGCGCAAACGTTAGTAAATTGCGTTGCGTGATTCATTTTAATACTCTCCTCCCATAAATTTTGCTTCTGAAAGGGAAGCTCCTACAAATGCAGATTCAATATGGTCAGGCGCAAAATTACTGTGTCCACGCCTTTTCAGTGTTAATTCTTTACTGCGCGTCTTTATTAAATCCTGACAGTATTATTTTAATGGCAAAAGACGGTTTGCGCTGGCACAAGCTGTTAGTAAATTTCGCCCTTAATGAACAAGATGAAAAAAATTCAAGAACTAAAATGACAAAGTCCTACTATAATTTGAATTACTGACTTACATGTATAAATAATTTTAGATTTTATAATGATCTTAATTGTTTATACATTTTGTCCTCCACTTCTATTCACATTAATGTTTCTGTGAATGAAAATTCATATGTTTCACTTGTTGAGCTTTAAAATATTTATCGGTTTCAGCTTTGAAACTTCACATGATATAAATATAACCATTTTATAATATTTCTTTACTATACATGCAAACTACATGGAGTATTTGTACCTAAAAGTAAAACAAAAAATATTTATTTATAATAATATTCTTCCCCCATCTGCCTGTCACGTGGCAGTGCAAGGAAGAACAGAGGTCGGATCCAAATGCAAGCAGTAGTAAGTTTAATAAAACAAAAGGTAATCCATAGCATGAAATCGTGAACATAACTTGGGGAGAACCACAGAAAAGAAACAACACGCCACAACTTCACAAAGACAACGACTGACAAAGACTAACTGAAACACTGGGCTATTTATACACAGAGAAGCTAACAGGATGACAAGGTAACAAAAAAAAAAAAAAAAAAAAAAAAAAAAAAAAAAAACACCTGTGAAAGTAATCAAGATGACCATTAAAACAATAGGACTACAACTTGACTACAAATGGCAATCTAGACAAGAAGTAACACAAAAGTCCAAACACAAGACAAGGGAACATGGGCTAAATCATGACACAGCCCTCCCTTTAGGAGAGGATTCCAGATGCTCCGAAATAAACACCCTTAAGTCCAGGAGGGTGGTGGAGAGGAGGCGGAACAGGGGGAGGGATGGAGGGCCAGGTCCATGTGCAGGAGGAGGGCCTGGAGACTGAGGAAGGGCCGGCTGAGAGGGGTGCCAGGGCGGACCATGAAGCCAAGGCGGAGCAGGGAGCCAGGGTGGATCCGGCAGAGCAGTGAGCCAAGGCAGAGCAGAGAGCCAGGGCAGAGCCGAAGAATACCAGTGCGGAGCCCAAACACACAGAATGATGCCCGCCATTACAGAGAACATAGAGGATAGGGGAACAGTCTCAGAGATGACCAGTTTTGAAGCTCTTGGGATGCCTGCTGCACGCACCGACATCAACGGTGGGTCCGCCAGACTGGACACCAGCCTCAAATGCCCTTGGAACACCTTGGTGTCTTCAAACGCAACATCCACGATGCTCGGGAACACTGCAGTGGCATCCGTGATGGCTGAAGACTGTGGCTTGATATCCATAATGGCTGAAGGCTCTGGTGTGGCGGCCATCTTGTGTAGTGGCTCTGGGTTGGCGGCAATCTTGTGCAGTGGCTCTAGGCTGGCGGCCATCTTGTGCTGTGGCTCTGGATTGGCGGCCAACTTGTGCAGTGGCTCTGGGTTGGCGGCCATCTTGGGACAAGACTCTGGAATGGTGGCCATCTTGAGAAGAGACTCTGAGCTGGCGGCCATGACGAGACGAGACAATATAATACTCCATAGTCCAACTAGGGTCGTGCAGCGGCATGAGCGAGCTGAGTGGCTTGGACAGCCCATCCCGAAAAAATATCATGAGGTGGATTTTCCTCAACTTAGTTAGATGTACCAGCTTAACTAAGTCCACAACGTATTCCTCAATGGCTCGATCTCCCTGCCGGAGGCACATAAGCTTTACTGCAGCTGGATCCATGTTGGTCAGTCGTTTTGTCACGTGTCAGTGCAAGGAAGAGCAGAGGTCGGATCCAAATGCAAGCAGCAGTAAGTTTAATATAACAAAAAGTAATCCAGAGCATGAAACGGTGACCATAACTTGGGGTGAACCAGGCAAAAGAAACAATACACCACAACTTTGCAAAGACAACGACTGACCAAAGACTAATTGAAACACTGGGCTATTTATACACAGAGAAGCTAACAGGATGACAAGGTATCAAGAAACACCTGTGAAAGCAATCAAGACGACCAATGAAACAATAGGACTACAAGTTAACTATAAATGTCAATCTAGACAGGAAGTAACACAAAAGTCCAAACACAAGACAAGAGAATATGGGCTAGATCATGACAGTGCCATTTTTTTTGGCCAAACAGATAGTCCCGTCCCAAACTCACGCCGTTGGTGTGTTGGACTGCTCAAGATGCATGCAATGTTTTGATGGTACCACAGACCACATTATTAACACTTTTCAAGTAAAATTAACTCACAGATGTCTTATAGTTGTCTCTGCATATTATTCTGAGCTAGGAGAAAGCATTTTAACATTGAAAAAATATACACGTCACCATCAACATTCAACGCTGTTTTAGCATTCACGCGGATTATGAATGTTACGCTCTGTGGAGCAGATGATATTTTGGAGTGTCTGTTATGGCCCCTAGTGCTCAGTGAACTCAGAGATGGGTCAAAACGTCCAGTCAT
Organism: Spinibarbus caldwelli; assembly: GCA_039654775.1. NCBI lineage: Eukaryota > Metazoa > Chordata > Actinopteri > Cypriniformes > Cyprinidae > Spinibarbus > Spinibarbus caldwelli. Next base: position 18,647,222 of record CM077229.1, on the reverse strand, counting down.
GTCCACCTCACCATGGTAACTGTGGAGAAAGCCTGAACCTTGCCATAGCAACCCTGAGACGCAACGGTTCACCTGCCGCAACTTGTCACCGCAACAAAAAAGACAAAAACATGAACGCATGAGTAACTGAGTAACCGGGAGTGTGTGGCAGAGTGTTATTTACACATCTATTGCTCAGTCAAGAGTTACTGCGTAAATGTTGTGCTGTGATTTAGTGTTCCTGATGTAGTGACAACTCAACTCTCAGTTTTCATAAATGTTGTTTTGTCATTCACCTTTAACCTTTGACCTGAAGCAGTGAAACATCAGCACTACATCTCTATGGGTGCTTTCTAATGAACAGAGTGTGGACTTACCAGGGTATTCAGCCATCTTAATTGAGATTCTAAATCACATAGGGAGCATATATGTTTAGTCCAAGAAATGCGGCAAATGGAACAAATGTACATTTAATGCTTTAGAAGAAGTAGATAGTAAAGAGATGTTAGAAAGTCAACACACAAACCATAATTTATTCCTATTGAAAATAAAAAAAAAAGACATTCTATCAGTAATTTTTTGGAGTTTAAAGTATGAAAAATTGTACATTAACAATAGCATATTTTAAGTAAGTAAGTAAATACTATTGGTTTAATAATATATTTATATGAATGCATGAATATATTCTATACATTGAAATATATGAAAGTTTGTTAAAAATACTAAATTACAAAATAAAAAAATTGTAATTTATAATTTAGTTATGTGTAATTATAATTACATTTACTGTAATTCTGAAATCTGGGTAATAATATTAGTAATAATAAGAATAACAAGTAGGTTCTTTCTGGTCTTTGAATCTGATTGACTGGGAGCCTTTTCCAGCGGTGCAATATTGTTGTGATAACAGAACTTCAACGTATCACTCCGCTTGCAGTATTTCTCACAGTGAGTGTCATGGTGGATGCCCAAATCCACTATAATTTTATAAAAGAAATAGTGTTTTTGTGTCACAGAACGTAGTTTTAAGAGTTTTTTTTTTTTTTTTTTTAGACTTCATATATGCAGTTTGTTAATAAAGAGAACTTCTATTTGAACATTTGCTTTGACGTTTTTGAAGATGTGAGCTGCAAAGCGTCAGCGGCTGTTCAGTGCTCATGAACCCACCGAGAGCAGCCTCACCTTTGCTAGATCTTCTGGAATTTGCTGCTGGCTTTAATGTCTCTATAGTGGTTAAACATGAGAGATAATTTGTTTTGGGTAAATCTAACCGGCAGTCTTTGGTCTCATTCATCTATTATATGCTCCAGAGCAAATAGTTTTGGCTGAGGGCAAAATCTCATCACAGTGCTTTGTACTTTTGACTGAATTGCCTAGCAACTTGATGTATGGTGTAGTTCATAAAATATTATTATTCAATAAATGTTATTTAATATAAATAATTTAAATATTTACTAATATTTAATATTGAGAAATGTGTTATTTTTAATGGTGTGGTGATTTTAGTTGCATTGTTCTGCCATTAGATGGCAACAAGAGCCTGTTTTTATGAGTAAATCAGCAGTAAAGACTTTTATATTGAAAGAGACTGAAACAGGGTTGTAAACAAGGAAGTGATTTTTTTTTTTCTTTCAACAACAGCTTGTAAGAGGCAGCTAACAAATGCACTGAGCAGCGCTGTCATCGGAAATCCCCCTTAACAGATGAAAGGATAGTACGACAAAGATATCGCCTTCCTTAGCGGATATTCAAACTACTGTTTTATTGTGAATATGAGATTGAGCTGAAGAATGAATGCTGTATCAGATGCAGGTAATCACTCGCTCAGTCAGTCTCTCTCTCACAATACTATACCAAATCTTTGACTCTAGATAATGCAGTGAGCTTTTAATACAGTAAAACAATAAGCTTTTAAGGAACAACTCAACATTCGTCTGTTACTAATTCTAAAGTGACATCTAATTGTAAAGTGACAATTAGTAACAGAGGCTTTGGCTCAGCTTTTAAACTGTTAAACTGAGATTTGAATCAGTGGCAGAAGGAAGTAGTTCTGCACAAAATAGGGTTTTAAAGACACTCCGTTGTTGTCTCTCTTTTATTTACACACTTGTGCCGTCAAACTGTTGTATAAACCCAATATCATACTCGTAGTCATGCGATATGGCTGTATATCAGCACGCTGTGATTTCCTGCAGCCTCATTTACAAACTATTCAAACTATTTGAATTCACTGTAATGATCTTTTAGGAATTTTTTAATTTTTACATGTTTGTTTCAAGTTCAAACCCCTCTAATTCAAAATTTCTAGTGACATTTTGTACCAACATTTTTCAGGAAATGTACTAAGTGACCCAGTAGTAATAATGATGCTCACCTTAGCAAACTCTGCTAATGTTGTGCATTCATGCGATTTATGAAAAACATTTTTCTTGTAAGCCTACATTATGCTTTCTTTATGTTAAGTATGTTACAGTGTTCTTAGATTTCAGGTTTTACTTTCTGTTCCTGTGTCTGTGAAAATGTGTGAATGCTCTGAGGGTTCTGCCTTGGCACCATTTCACAGTGAAACTGATCTGAGAAGAGCATCTGGGGCATTATCAGAGAGATCTGTTCTGCATCCGGGTCCCAGAACAGTGTTTGTAGCCCTTTCAGAGATCTGGGGCCCCTGGAGAGACTCATATCAGAGTGGTTCCTCTCTCTCCATATGCCCACCACAGAATGATCCAACACACTTTTTAAAGAGACTTAAAAAAGTGTGTGTGTGTGAGAGAAAAAAAATAAATAAATAAATTAAAGGGCGAAAGAATGCTATGAAGTTTACAGTTTGAGGACATTGAGAAGTCTTTTTGAAATCGTATCTGTTGGCCAGCAAAACGTTTGTGAAATCAGAGTTAGTTTTGTGAATTAGGACAAATAAGTGCGTAAAGTACACTGCTTTTCTCGGTACACAGATGGTACGTGCTCGCAGGGTAATGGCACATGGCATGTGTAAGTGTGTGTGAGATAGTGACGATCGTAGATTTGGCTCTATCAGGGTCGGCCACGTTCCAATCTCCGTGGAGACCCTAGAGCGATGACATCATTAGTGGGGGTGGTTCTAACACATTCTATTTAAATGCAGACGTGCTAATTGGCTTGGCAGTAGCTTCAATAATTTTTCTATTCTAGCCCCCTGTGACCGCCAAACTATTCAGACATCAGTGTTAACCACCTACACACGATGGCGCGCACCTCTCTATCTCGTTCTACCTTTAATACACGGGCGGCAGGCGTGCCTCCAGAGAGCTGGCAGATGTTTTCACCTGGTTTCCTGCTTGTTAATGTATAGAGAATATTTTGCTTTATATAGCTTGTCTTTTAAACATGCAGGGAGAAAAAAAAAAGTGTGTGCCGCTGTTTTATGATGCAGGTCAAATGGGATGTCATGGGCAGTTTGTGTGGATGGACAGCCGGATCGGGTATTATGTGTCCCTTAGGGGTCATGGGCTCTGTCACAGGGGTCCGGATAATCCGTGCATGCAGGAGGCAGAAGATGGGAGCGGGTGGGGGTGTTTGTGCAGACGGGAAAAGGGATAACAATCCATCTCAGAGGTTTTAGGACATGGCTATCGATGTGTCTCTGACAATAATTTCTGAGATGGAAAGAAAGAGACCTCTTTACTAACTCAAGGAAAATTCAGTATTGAAACCACCACTTGTCACGATCAAACACAAAGGAAGCGAGGAGACTAGGAGTAACTCAAAATAAACAGTCTTTTAATGATCCACAAACCAACAGGGGTAACACAAGGCAGGGAGAACACACAGGAAACAGGACATCAATGGTAATACTGGACTCTAGACTAAGAAAAACACAGGGCTAAAGTTCACAAGGTAATTAATAAACACAGGTGGAACAGAATGAACATAATGAACTAATCAGGGAGAACTGAAACAGGTGCGACTAAATTAACTAAACGAGAACAGGAAAAGGATCAAAACCAAATTTGGGCATACAAGAGGTAAAACTAGGACATGGGGAGCACAAGGACAGGAAACACCACACCACACAACACAACCATAGGCCTGATATTACCTCCCCCTCTCGGAAGGCGCATCCACGCGGATCATAACATCGGAGGAGGGGGGTGGGCGCTCTGGAGGCCCCTCAGGACAGGTAACACACAGGGATGGCCGGGCTCCAGAGCGGGACCCGATCCGGGAGACCCTGGTGGAACAAGAAGCTCGGGAGGCCATGGCGGATCAGGGAGTTCAAGACGCAATGGTGGATGGGTAGTCCAGGGAGCCATGGCGGAGCTGGGAGCTCAGGCGGCCATGGCGGAGCAGGGAGCTCAGGAAGCCATGACAGATCGGCCTCCGTGGCCTTGGCCAACAGCCCGGCCCCTACGGCCGGAGCTCTATTAGCCCTCCCCCCAAAAAAAATTACTTGGGGAGAATCTCGGGTCTAGAGGTCTTCGCTGGGCTGGATCTGGGGACTGGAGTCCTCACTGGGCCGGATTCAGGAATAGGAGCCCTCCTTGGGCTAAACTCAGGAGCAGGAGACCTCCGTGGGCTAAATTCAGGAACAGGAGCCCTCTCGGGGCTATCCACAGGAACAGGAGCCCGTTCAGGGCTAGGCTCAGAATCTGAGGCCCTCTCTAGCTCGGACATGAGACCAACAGCCCTTCTTGGGCTGAACGTGGTGACCGGGGCCCTCTCAGGGGTGAACTCAGGAACTGATTCCATCGAGGCAACACGAGAAGCAAGCGGCTTGGGAATGGCCTCCCTGGCCATGACAGGAGAAGTAGCCTTGACATGACTTGACTCTGGTCAGGGGCTGGAGCCTGCACTGGACTCTTGGTCAGGGGTTGGAGCCTGCACTGGATTCTTGGTCAGGGGCTGGAGCCTGCACTGGACCCTTGGTCGGGGGCTGGAGCCTGCACTGGACTCTTGGCCAGGACACTGGAGCGAACTTTGGAGCTGAAGTGAGCCGCAACTGGCGGGCTTGACTTCGGAATGGCCGGCGGGCTTGAGGGAGCCACAGCCGGTGGGCTTGAGAGAGCCGCAGCTGGCAGGCTTTACTTTGGAATGGCCAGCGGGCTTGAGCGAGCGGCAGCCCGCAAACTTGACTTTGGAGTGGCCGGCGAACATGACTGATGAGTGGCCGGCAGGCTTGGGTTAGCCACACCCAGCGGGCTGGACAGATGAACAGCTGGCAGACTTGACTGAGGATCGACTGGCAGGCTTGAGTGAGCCACAGCCGGCGGGCTTGACTTTGTAGCGGCCGGCGAACTTGACAGATGAACGGCCAGCGGACTCGCAGCGCTCGCGGTGATCCCGCCGAACTCCCACGCTCACCCGCTGTGGGCTAGGGCAGAAGAGCAAGCGGCCACTTCCATGCTGCGAGGGAAAAAGAACAGAAAACAAAAAACAGAAAAAAACAAAAATGAGGAGAATGGGCGCCGCTTACTGTATTAAGGTCCGGTATTCTGTTATGATCAAATACAAGGGAGATAAGAAGTAACTCAAAATGAACAGTCTTTTAACGATCCACAAACCAACAGGGGTAACACAAGGCAGGGAGAAAACACAGGAAACAGGACATTGACGTTAATACCAGACCCTAGACTAAGAAAAACACAGGGCTAAAGTACACAAGGTAATTAATAAACACATGTGGAACAGATTGAACCTAATGAACTAATCAGGGAACATAATCAGGAAGAACTGAAACAGGTGGGACTAAATTAATTAATCGAGAACAGGAAAAGTAACAAAACCAAATATGGGCATACAAGAGGTAAAACTAGGACATGGGGAGCACAAGGACAGAAAACACCACACAACCAGCCTGACACCCAAAGTGGGGTGTGTGTGTATGTGTGTGTGTGTGTGTATATATATATATATATATATATATAATTATGAAAATACTATCTACAAAAATAGTAGGTTAGGCTTTACATTAAGTTGAAGTTGTTAAAGGGTAATTACACAAATATGTATTGAGTGATATGCAATATGCAAAGATTAGGGTATGATTTAACTTTATTTACTTCTAATTATGCTTAATCTACTGTTATTACTATAGTACATACATGTAACGCATAACTATGTCACCTTAAAATAGTGTTACAAAATATTGTTTTCTAAGAAAAAGTAAGAAAAAAGTGTATGTATTTTTTTCATTACCCATTCAAATTTTCTTTATATCACTCTTCACAATAAATATAATTTCAGAGTAGTTTTACACTTTACTTTGACAGCCCTAAAAATGCAAAATAATAATAATAATAATAAATTCTCTTTCAGGTTCAAAACGGAGCCCCTGGAACCTGCTTGCAAAACATTTACATAAAATCTGCACAGTGAGCCAGAATGGAACAACTAGCTGTTAATGCAATGACGTCACTCTCTCTTGAAAACGGACAACTGGCCAAAGGTGCGATGACTGAAATTCACAGAAATAGAGGAAAATGTTTTAACTCAAAATTTTGGTACCTGTTTGTCAGATACAAACGTTGTAACACCCATGTTTCTTGGATATAGCCATGTTGCCAGTTCGAAAGTCGCTATTCCAAGGCTCTAAGTCCAAATTTCCTTTGCATGCCTTAAGTAACTTTTAAAGGTTATTGTAATTTCATAATAATGTGATTACACCCAAAACAAGCAGGTACGCAAGTAAAAACACGACCAAATCCACAACTAATGCACTAACATTGAGGTCAGCAGAAGCATATGGTGTCTTATCCACAGCCTTGCAACCCACCCCAAAGCATGTCTCAAGACCACAGACCCTCCTTTAGTACCCTTTCTCCATGCTATCCTGACTAACCCTGGAGCTCGACCCATCTGTGGATCTCCCTGCCAGGCCATAGCATAACCCAGAACCCCCTGGCACTACCAGGTGGCACCCAATATGGCAACCTCCTCCAGCCCACCCATTTGAGCCTCTGGGAAATCAGGCCACAATGCTGAAAATGGCATATATCAGCAATCACATCAAGGTCCCAGTTTTGGCTTCTAATTGATACTTGGGTAACCGTAAGTGGGGGTTTCGAATGATTTCAGACCATTTTTGGTGGTTGCCGTTTTATTTGAGTTTTTATTTTGTTGCTTGATTGGTTCTCTGACATTTTTTACTGAAAGCATGCAAGCAAGAAACAACCATGATTATGGTATATTTCAGAACAATATCCACAATTCTTGTCGCCCCCACTCTGTTTGCATGTTCAATCGCATTTTAATTGCGTCAAAGCATTCTTTCTGTTTCTTTCTCCCTCTCACATCTAAAAAAAAACATGTCTGTGTGAGGGTGTTGATTAGGAAGGTAAAAATACAACATGTAGGATTTTATGCTAATTAGCCTTTAAACCTTGCTCACGTCAGCGAGAGTTCGTAATTAGCATGTTCCGAGGAAAGTGGCGAAAAGCTTGGGTGGCGAGATTGGCTGATCTGAATGAAATTAGCAGTGTGAAAATCAAGACGTTTCAATTTTTCCTCCTACCCACACCTGTTTGCTGTGGACAGGAGACGTTTTTCCCACTCGACTGAAAGCTCACAGAACCCTTGGAGGGCTCAACATGGGGCTGTTCTCACAGCTTTCTGCTTGTTTCTTCAACACACCCTCCATATTTTCTTCTTGGTTTGTATGAAGGAAAAGGCACTGACTGATGTATTTCATGCTAAGCCATTTTAGTTCCAGTGTTGCAAATTGTACTTAGCAGCTAATTAGCTACAGGCAAGCGCACTTGCACACTCAGTATCTTGACGTCAAATTTGACTTGTTGGTTCAAATATTTCCCTCATGCAAGCAAAGATTTTTGTGACTGAGTCACTGAGGCATACAATTAGCAATGTCAGTGTCAATTAGCATACTGTACTTAGCTGCTAATCGTTAGCTGTGTGCAGCCATAATGTGTATTTTTACATTCAGCATATTAACGTCAGCTTTGACACGTTGGTTTGAGAATCTCCTTAAATAAGCAAAGATTTTTCCTTATATAAGCAAAGTTATTTTTATTGCAGTTTTGAGAAACGTACTTGGCAGCTGTTGGATGGTCATGACAAAACCATGATGTAATTGTACGTTATGTGTTTTGACATTAAATATGATTGTTTTAATTGGAACATCTAAAATATAAATAAATACTAGGTTTCATACTAGGTAGTTTTTGAAATTGTGGTATTGTCGTGAATGTGCGTCAAAGTCTGACACAGAAAAGAAGAAATTGTTGTTATTTTGGTTTTCTTTGCGCACAAAAAGTATTCTCATAGCTTCATAAAATTACAGTTGAACCACTGATGTCACATGGACTATTTTAATGATGTCCTTAGTACCTTTCTGGGCCTTGAACGTGGTAGTTGCGTTGCTGTCTATGCAGGGTCAGAAAGCTCTCGGATTTCATCAAAAATATTTTTATTTGTTTTCCGAAGATGAACAAAATTCCTACGGGTTTGGAATGACATGAGGGTGATAAATTAACGACCGAATTTTCATGAATGGATTTCATGTTAGGTCATTATCACCCTGTTACGAACTTTACTCAGTAGCTAATCATTAGTCATCTGCAGTTACGATGGGTGTTTTCACATTCTGTATCTTGATGTGAAATTCAACATCTTGGTTTGAATATTCTCTTCATATGGTGAAGATATTTGGGATTGAGTGAATATTTCATGCTTAGCCACTTTTGTCGTTCTGTTGCAAACTATACTTAGCAGCTAATTGTTAGCCATCTGCAGATGTAATGTACCCTACATTCTCACATTCAGTATCTTCACGTCAAATTCAACATCTTTGTTCTAATATTTTCTTCATATGGTGTAGATATTTGAGATTGAGTGAATATTTCATGCTTAGTCATTTTTGTTGCTGTGCTGCAAACTATACTTAGCAGCTAAATGTTAACCATCTGCAGATGTAATGTAGTCTACATTCTCTCATTCAGTACCTTTACGTCAAATTCAACTTCTCATAGAAGTGAAGATTTTTCTGATTGACTGATTAAAGAGTTCCATGTTCTAATATTTTTGTCACCATGTGCCAAAGTGGCTAATCGTTAACCATCTGCAACAATGACGTGTGTTCTCACATTCTGTATCATGACGTCAAGTCTGTCTTCTTGGTTCGAACATTCTCTTACAAGTGAAGATGTCTCTGACTGAGTGAAGTATTTCATGCTAGGCTATATTTGATGTCATGTTGTGAGCTAGTTAGCAGCTATTCATTAGCTATCGGCAATCATGACATGCTTCTCAGAATCCTCAATATCTTAATGTCAAACAGCTTCTTGTTTCAAACATTGCCCTCACACAAGATTTTCCAGGCATCTCATCACCAAGCATCTGCACAATTTCACCCTTATTTTTTATTTTTTTCCCCATCCCGGGCTTGTGCTGTGTCTTGTCCTCTTGTCGGATGTGAAGTGTCCACTCTGTCTCCAAGAGAACTGTGGTTAGGTGGAGTGTAGTCGGTGCCCAAGAGAGTTACAGTGTGGGCGAATGATGACTGTGGAGAGGATCTGAGCTCAATTTGAGTGAATTTTCTCTCTCTGTCTCGCCATCTCGCTCTCATTTTTTCTTTTTTTTTTTCTTTTTTTCCAGATTGTTCTCTTTGTCCCCAGAGGAACCTAATGTAGGATATTTTACTGAACAGAATTGTGGGTTCTCGTAGGGCCGGTCTGACAGTACACCCAGACAGGTGCAAATTAAAGAGGGAAGGACAATAGCAGAGGTGAGAGAAAGAGAAAAGGAGAGACACAGTGGCAGCCCCAATAAAACACATGGGAAAAAAAAAAAAAAAAAAAAAAGATCCACCTACTCCAATACATCTAGTTATTGCTGAAGACATTTTGTTCTGTGCTGTAGTTTCCTTCCTTTTAGCTCAATTTGCAATGCTGTGGTTGCGAATGTGCATTTTGCTTTTGTTGTTCGTCAGAGTGTGTGCATGTGTGTGTTAGCCTGTAACAGGTGTTTATCTGTTGCTGATGCTGTTGTTTCTGGTCTTTATTTCGGGGAGAGCTGTTGTCTCTCCTGATCATTTGATTTAATTACAGGGGAGAACAGAGAAGCCTATCATAATTAGCTGATTTTAGAAAATGCTCTAATCCATGCAGGTGCTTTCTGCCTGTGATAAACACACGCATTCATAAACATTAGGAATGGACGATAACACTTGTTTTCTTTTTGATCCAATGCACATAGCCAATATCGATAACAGTACTGATAGATTTCTAAACATAAATTTATGGTGGCCCAGTAGTGCACAACACAACGAAATCTCCACAACACAACGCATAGGACTAATTTAGTTGTGCTGTGCTAATTTCGTTGTGTTGCGGCTTGTTTCAGTTTTGTTTTGCTAATTTAATTGTGTTGTGGCTTGTTTCCATTGTGTTGTGGCTTGTTTCTATTGTGTTGCGAATTCTTTCCGTTGTGTCTCGGCTTATTTCCATTCTGCTGTGCTAATTTCATTGTATTTATATATTTATTTATTTATTAGTGAATAATCTATCTATCTATCTATCTATCTATCTATCTATCATGACTTTCCTTGTGGAACTGAACCAGTTTTCCATGTTGCATTAAAATATAAGTAAGCTTCTACAATTTATGCCTCCTCATCAATGGTCTCATCCAATGAGATTGTAGTGTGGCTGGGGCAACCTCGAAACCAATAATGTTTTTATTTCTTGTCTCTTTATTGCATTGAATTGACCTTTTGTTATAATGATAAATGATACCATTCACTAATGTAATGATGCAAATGCTGGCTGTCGAAAGTTTCTGTTGAATGCTTGCTTCACCCCATATGGCACTTAGTGTTTTAGTTTCATAGATGATCCATCCACATGTCCATCCAATTCCGTATATGCATGCAGTTCCATTTAGGATGAATAAAGTTATATGTGTCCTCAACAAAAACTTTCAGCATTTGAGAGAAAAGAGAAATGCATACACAGATGATTGCTAACAAGTTCATCTTTTTGGTCCCATTTTGTATTAAGTGGCTTTAACTACTGTGTACTTACATGAAAAAATAAGTACAATGTACTTATTGTGTTCATATTGTATTGCAAAACACTTCTGCTGCTATTGAGGTGGGATACAGGTAAGGTTAGGGACAGGTTTGGTGGTATGGGTAGGTTCAAGGGTGGGTTGAGGTGTAAGGGATGGGTCAACAGTGTAATTATTCATGTAATTACATAAATTAATTAAATATGTAATTGCATGCAGGTATTTTTTTTAAACTGTAGTACATAGTAGTTAAAGCTACCTAATATAAAGTGGGACCAAAATATCAATAAACTCCAGAGAAAATATCCATAAAAGACTTGTAAACAATGTATTTTTGTTCTCATTGTCTCTCTGTAAAGAATAACCTGTGTGTGTGTGTGTGTGTGTGTGTGTGGAGTTACTGTGTGAGGGCTACTTGGGGGCAGCAGGGAGCTATTTTATAGATTATCCATCTCTAGAAGCTTATGGTCCAATAACGCAGTCTACAGTAGCCCTGGGCTCGTGTACAATAGAATGGGGAAATGGTGCCTGACGCGAACAGCCTGTTTCTTACCAGATGGAGGGGTCAGTTACGCAGCTTGAAAAAACCCTGTTTTGCTGTATTGCGCTTCCCCAGGGTGTGTGTGTGTGTGTGTGAGAGAGAGAGATTTAATAAATGTGCGTACAGCGTCTGTGTTTCCAATTAAATGCTTGAGATGAAAGATGCCTGTTTCACAGCTGATTTTGTCTGAATGTATGTGTGTGTGTTGAATATTTTACGTGTGCATGTGCATACCCTTGGTGTACAAGGTGTACAGTTGTTATTGCACAAATAATCCATGAGCTTTATTGACGTGGTCCTTATGGAGTGATTCATTTCACTGAGTACTCAGTAACGCACAGCTGTTCACAAGAGAAATTATACTATTTGCACAAAGGATTGTTAAAAAAAAAATAAAAAATAAAAAAAAAATATATATATATATATATATATATATATATATATATATATATGAAACGTATTTATATAGTTATAAAGTTATTCTTAATGCATTATATATTTATAATACCTTATATGTATTTGTGATATGGTCAATGACAAATAAGAGTGTACAAGATGAAGGAAATATAGGTTACACTTAATTTTAAGGTGACCTTGTTACAGTGTAATTAAACATTTAAGTACTGAGTAATAGTAATTAACTACATGTACTTTCTGTATTCTTAGGGTTAATATTAGGGTTTGGCTTAGGATTACTTGCATGTAATTATGAATAATTTATTGTTATTATAATAGGAACGACATTTAACGTGTAACAAAGCCACCGTAAAATAAAGTGTGACCGAAAAATATTATATAATCTTAAAATCTATTTTTAAAAAATGTACAGTTTGTATTTCTATTGGTTTTATTTTATTTTTTTTTATTTTATTTTTTTTTCGTTTTGTAAAAAAAAAAAAATAAAAATAAAAATAAATAAATAAATAAGGTCATGTGATCAGTGGCGGAGGCAAAAAGTGGTTGGTGGGTGGGCCTGAATAATTTGCATCACCCGGCTCAATAATAATAATAATAATAATAATAATAATAATAAAAGAAAGAAAGAAAGAAATTAGATTACAATCAGATCTGGCAAAACTCTTCAGGAGGTGGTCTGCACACATTCCAGAAGCAACTGGACAAGTGTAAATGCATCTGGTTGTTGAACAAGATATTATAGACATTTTATCAAGAGCTGATAAAATGTAAAAACTGTAACTTGAATGCAATGTAAGTCGCTTTGGATAAAAGCGTCTGCTAAATGCATAAATGTAAATGTAAATGTATTAATTTTACCATAGTGCTACTGCAACACGCATATGGACCAACCTCTCTACAGCAAGCAGACGCGCAAATGAAACTGAAAGTTTGGCATCGCATACAGCCAGGCAGTGGTGTATGGTTTCTTAAATTTCTTAAATTTCATAAAAACCTGCTTCTTTTCATTTTTAAGGTATTGTTTTCGTTATAAAGTACTGATTCAAATTACTAATCAATATTAATTATTATTTTACCACTCTGCGAGCCTCCTCTGATATGTTCTCGCGTATGAACAGGTAGCAACTGGGTTGGGGGGATGGAGCGGGGCCCAATCATATATTTCAAAGGAAGCCGGCGCCACGGTCCTTACCGCATCATTGACTTTACTGGGTGTTTTTAGGGAATATTTTCATTTATTCATGTGTGATTGAATTAGCTATTCAGGTGGTGGACTGTCGTGATTTTGGCTAATGCAGGACACTACTGAATGATTTAGAAGTGGGTATACGCAAAGCCGACTGATAAAGTGGGTATACGCCATGTAGCCTATAGCGTTTTCTGCGTATGTGCACTACACCACTGCAGCCAGGGGTTTAAAATACATTCACCTTAACTAAAAGTATTTAGAGTAAATTCTCTCAGCAGTGATAACGCTCACTCTCCCATATTAGCGCAGGAATTAAAGCTCATATTTATATTAGTTTTGAGGAGACACATTTATGTGGCCATTTGTACATGGAACGGTTTTAACTAATCAGATAGCTGATTTCCTAAATATTAAATTTTTGAAGGCTGTACCACATGTAAAAGTGACAAGAAAAGATAATGCCAAACTACTGAAGATTTTCCTTACAAGAATATATATTTAGGAATTAAAATGTATTCAAATAATTGTATAAAAGTATAACATCAATAAGATTAAATGCATATTGAGCTACAGTTAAGTCTAAAGTTTACGATTTATCATTACAGATTATAACGTGATTTTATAAGGTATTATCAATACGTGTGTGTGTGTGTGTGTGTGTTTGTGTGTACCTGTTTTTCTATTCAGGTGGGGACTTAAACCTGAATACACACAGACTCATGGGGACTCGTGTCACGGTGGGGACCTAAATTGAGGTCCCCACGGGTAAAGAAGCTTATAAATCACACAGAATGAAGTTTTTTGAAAATCTAAAAATGCAGAAAGTCTCCTGTGAGGGCTAAGTTTAGGTGTAGGGCAATAGAATATACAGTCCGTACAGTAGAAAAACCATTACGCCTATGAATGTCCCCACAAGGATAGCAAAACAAGTGTGTGTATGTGTGTGTGTGTATGTGTGTGAGTGTGATAGATTGAAAGGGTCTATGAGAGGATAGACCCCCTGTAGGTATATTGATCTCCGCAGGTCTCTGCCTCTGGACCCCCCACGCGGGTCTTTTGACTGACTTCAGGAGTCCAGCTCCGGCTAACAAAGAGCCCTACACCAACCCTAGACACACTGTGACCCTTTTACCCCCCCTGCTGCCCCCACACCAAGAGCCCCACTGCTGAGAGTTAAAAAGCCCCCCACCACGCACTGACATTTCATTCAGCAGGAATTAGAGAGGTCTGAACTTCCCCTACACTCGTGCACACACACACACACACATATGACAGTGTATTATTTCAATCTATTACAAGGTGTAGTCTTTTACACTTCAGCACAGACTCTTCCACAGTTTTATTATTTCTTTGTCACAGTATTAAATAGGATGCATTTATCATATTTTATATGCATTTATTATATTTTTTTTTACATTTATACTATATATATATAACATCATTTTATACTATAGTATCCGTATTTCACACATTGTATGAGACTACAATGTAAAAAATAATCAATGGGTGTAATTAAACTTAGATTTTAATTACTTTTTTTCTGCTAAACTTCGTTTTTTAACAGTTTAATTGCATTAATTACATTGTTTGTTTATTTGGACATGCAGTAGATACATGAAGTAGCTTTTCTCATGCAGTACTGTTAAAACTAAGCATTTTCATTAAAAATAAATAAATAAATAAATAAATAAAAATAAAAATAAATAAATTCAATGTTATGTGCTTAAATGTGCAGTATTTTATTTATAGTGCACCAGTTGACATTTGACACATCTAGCATTTGTTTATTTGTAGTTTCTCATTTGATTGCAGATAATTGCAAAGTTAATATGCCTGCATTACCTTTCAGATCACACATTGCTATATGTGTTTTGCATGCATATTTGTGTGTGTATGTGTTTTACACCCTCAAATGGCAGCTGCCGCATATTTTTCTATGAGCGTTCTCCTCCGCTCTGTGTTACCACAGAAACAGCTATGAGTCCTATGTTTGGTGAAGTGCCAGCGAATCATCTGCTCTCTTCTGATTGGTCACAATTTCCTAAAGTGATCCTTGCATGGCTGACAAACAAACTCTTTAAATGACTAATCAAAACCAGCTTGGATGGAGATTGCGAGGATATGAACACACATTTGAAGACAGTCTTACTTGTGTTTACTGGGCTTTAATGGTTTTTAAAGTTTCCACATCAATTATCTCCACTAATCGACAGTTATGGCCATATGGCAGCATGCTAATGAACAACTACTACTCCAAGAGCCTCAACAATAATGATTTTATTAAAATTGAAATTAAAAATTCTCATAGGGCCTTTCAATAAGAGAGTAATGACCATTCACGCCAAGGATGATAATTATTTAGAAATTGTAGTCCATTACTGATTACAAATTACATTGTGGAAATTAGATAGTAACATAATCTGGATTACACATATTAGGTAATGTAGTCTGACTACTTTTTGATTAGTTTTGATTACTCGTTTATCACATAGAACAAAAAAAAAAAGGAGGAAAAAAAAGTGCAAATTAGCTTTAGAGCGCAGTTACATAAAAGCACTGATGGAAGAGGAAAATTATGTTTACTGACAATTCACACAATCTACCAATAGCAGCGCAAATTACCGCCTGCTTTAAGACATGCTTTTTTGGCCGTTAAATAATGGTGCAAATACCAGTAATTTGATGAGCGCAAACGTTATTAAATCGCGTTGCGTGATTCATTTTAATACTCTCCTCCCATAAATTTTGCGTCTGAAAGGGAAACTCCCACAAATGTATATTCAATAATGTCAGGCACAAAAATAACTGTGTCCAAGCCTTTTCAGCACTAATTCTTCACTGCACATCTTATGTAAATCCTGACAATACTATATTAACGCCAAAAAAGACGATTTCTGTTGGCACAAGCTGTTAGTATATCTGGCCCATAGTATTTCACAGCTCTGCATCGGCAGTGTTTAGTAACTTGCCGTTATGTGCAATTAATAGTTTCATACATGGATAAATTGAATGAGTGGTGCTTTTCTTCTGAAGCATAGATTGCAAATTTATATATAGTATAAAAATACAAATGAGTCCATTAGATTTTCCACCTTACTAGTGGAAGGCATGTGCAATTACACAAAAACTGGAAGTCTGTCAAGTGGTAGGTTCATGTAGAAAGAAAATGTTAAAAGGAATAAATAAATAAACACAGTTTAATCAATAAATTATAAATAATATACTGTCATTGTGTGAATAATATGTAATCAGGTAATCCAATAAAAGCTCATTACAAGTACTTACTTTTTGAATCTGACTGTGTAATCTAGATTACATGTAATCAGTTACAATCCAGCACTGACTATAACTATAAAAAATGAATTTTCAATTATCGTTGTAATTCTATGAGAATAAGGACAATCACGCCACAGCTACAACAGTAACAACATCAGTTGGAATCACTTTCAGGACAATTTTTTATTTATTTATTTATTTTTTTCTCCAGCTGATAAAAAATAAGCATGTTAACATGTTGCTAAACTGGCAATATGACCATAAACAATATGACCAAACAATGTGTAGCAAACAAAAATATTGGGTAAAACAACACTAGTTTATTTATTTATTTATATACATTTTTCTCACCTCGTCCACTATCTTTGAATTCGATTTTTTTTTTTTTTTTTTTTTCTTTTTTTTTTTTTTCATTGATTTCATTGTAGTGCATTCTGGGATTGTTTTCTACACAAATAATACATGCAATATATTATTAATTAGTTAGCTTCAAAAAATAGGATGATGCTGTTACCTTTTGGAACGGATTATGTCGGGAACTTCTTCTCTAGGTAGGCAGTGCACTAGGTTTTGGAGCGGAGCTTAACTATTTGTATTAGCATTATGTATTTTCAGAGTTCTTTTATAATTCTCTTTCTCACACTTACACACACACACACACACACACACACACACACACACACTTTCCGACTTGTTTGAAACTTCTCGGTCTGTGGTCTTAGTGAGTATGAAGTCCTGCTGATCATTTGATATTGTGAAGAATATGAATTTATGAAAAGGTGTGAGAAATGTAGAGAAGTAGTAATGGCACTATTGAAAGCTGTTGTCATTTATGTTTGATGCTAATAAAATGTACTTTCTAGTGATACAAGATTTTCCATTGTCTGTGTAAAACTTAAAAGAGACTTAGGCTACTTTGTTTTTCTGAGAATCCTTTTGGGTTAAAGAGAATATTTACTACGAGCATAATCATGTGTCTGAATGAGAAATATCGCAAGAAAGAGAGAGTGAGAAAAACTAGCACAGGAAATAAGAGTCACTCCAAGGACAAGCACTATGATGTCAGCCGAGTGGACAATGGTAAAGGATGGAGCAAACAATGAAATAATAGAAAACATTAAGTGATGTAGAAAGTGAGATTAGAGCGCTACAGCGCACCTGATTCCACATAAACAACACCAAGCCTCACATGTAAAGTGTTTTTATTTTTTTTTCATGGAAAATCATCTCTTGCCATATATATATATATATATATATATATATATATTAGTGCTGTCAACGTTAACGTGTTAACGCATGCGATTAATCTAAAATCTTTAGCGCGTTAATATTTTTTTAACGCAAATTAATCATTTGATGATGCTTGACCCCAATTTGTTCCCGTCATCGCAGTGCGGAAGGTTATCTATCATTCTGTGATGAGGTTACAGCGGGCCAGTGTTGCCAAGGTAACGGCACAAGTGGGCTATTTTGAAAATACAGTCGCGGGAAAAATTACAGAGTCGCGGGTTGCGGTTTTTTGGGCTATTTTTATAATGTACCGCGGCCGCCCAAAGTGTATATAGACAAATGAAAATTAAAATACTAATGGGTATATTAAAATACTTTTACTAACGTGTATTATAGTTGGAATGTATACCTGGCAATTTAAGAAAGGAGAGGCGGCTGTAACATCACAAACAA
This sequence comes from Spinibarbus caldwelli, assembly GCA_039654775.1. Lineage (NCBI taxonomy): Eukaryota > Metazoa > Chordata > Actinopteri > Cypriniformes > Cyprinidae > Spinibarbus > Spinibarbus caldwelli. The sequence continues at coordinate 18,629,139 of CM077229.1, read as the reverse complement.
CGTGAGTTTCAGCAGAGCACACGTTAAGGCTTTTACACAGCAGAAATAAACATGACAACAGCCACTATAGATTATATAAGATGATAAACACACGATCACGATAGGATATGGTTTGTATGTGATTTTCTTGAGATGAATGTGTACATCTGAAATGCTAATTTGTGCAGCGATATAAAAGGCTATAAAGAGCATATTTTAACAACAGTAAACGACCAAATTCCACACGTGATCACAAAAGGAAGTTATTACAAACACTCGATGGAGGTTTAAAGTGAGTTCTGAGTAAAAGTGTACTATTAATCTCATAAATTGTCTTATGTAGCATGATGCTAATGTTAGCGCTAATGCACCTGCAGAACAGGTCCAATTCTTCTTCTTAATGCATTTTGTCATAATACTTCACGTAAGGTCGCAAGAAAATGTTTTGTTGTATTCATTTAGAAATACTTTTGATAATAGTTGGGTAAATGTATACTGGGATTGAAGCGATGTGGCTTGGTAAACGTTTTATTGCCAGTATAAAGGCTGATAATGGCTGAATAAAAACAGAAGAATAATGATAAAAGAATAATAAGGATTATGTCTCATACCTGGCGGAGATGTGAAAGGTTCTGTTTCCTTAAACTAGTTTGTCATGCATTTCATTTCAACACATTTACAGGTAAATCCTAGTATTTTAAATGTGCGATTAATCATGATTAATCACAGACCATGACTGTGATTAACGCGATTAAAGTTTTTAATCGATTGACAGCACTAATATATATATATATAATTTCATAATCTGTATCATATAATTGATGAAAAAGCTAAAATAAAAAAAAAAATAAAAACTGAGTTCATTCTCTGCCAGTAGGTGGCGTTTACAGAGCAGCAGCAACGTAGCGTTTCCATCATAAACATTACTTTAAAAAGACAATATATGGAGGTAAGATGAACAGAAAATGCCATTGAAACTTTTCTGAAGATATTTAGTTCCTTTGAAAGATACATTCATATAATCCCCCATCCCAAATTCAGTGTTTAGAGTATTCTTCCAATATTTTGAGGAGCGCAAACAGTGATCTCACTCTGGGTTGCGTTTCCCAAAAGCATCATTAGCTAACTATGGTGGTAAGTTCCACTGAATTCCACTGGTAATGACGGAACTTGCGACCATAGTTGCTTTTGCGAAACGCACCCTGTCTGGTAGCACGTATATTCTCTCCTCTTTGCGTCCATCTTCAGCGTGTCCCGTCTCTGGCCTCTGTTAACGTCCAGTTTACAGACTTTGTAATATTTCTGTTTGATGGTCTGGTGCATCTCTAGTAAAGAAGATTTTTAGCTGAAACCATGGTCCTTGGTGATTCATAAAATGTCAGACAATGGCTACGTCATTTGAGCTGTACGTTTCTTGGCTAGAACGTTGAAGGGCCTCTATGACAGTATGTATTTGTGTATGTATTAATGTCTGCGTGTGTGACAGACATAAGTTATTTATAACATCTCTACATCTAATATATTGGCAGGCCACTTCACGCACACACATAGTCTGACAGATGTGAGACCTACCTTTAAGGTAAATTAGTCCTTTTCTCTACATTTCCACCCCTAGATAGCAAATGGCAGTAGCGCCTGCTTTGCCTCGATAAGTATAAACATTTCTGCCACAGAAATCACTTCACCGTCTCTCAGATAAATCACATGTCTCTCCCTGCTCTTCTGTTTAATGGCTCTGACACAGTAAAAGCGAACATTAACTTGTTTCGTGTGGTCTGAAAGCGCATGAATTGGAGCCGAGCTGTAACCAATCGCACTTTTGGAGTTGTTGCATCGGTGTTGGTTTCCTCACACAGACGTGCTTTAGGGCCCAAAGCCGCCCCCGTGCGCTTCAGACGCGTTTATGACCAATGGGGTTGACGCTTTATAAGGCGGTAATGAAACTCGCATTTCCACACTTTATGGTGTGTATTCACAATCCCGTAAGACATTATAGCCAATGAATCAAAGCGCAGAGATTGGAAGCGATTGAGATCATGGGGCTTTCTGTCTTTTGGATAAGCGTACGTGTATATATGCTTGCATTCAATTCCACAGTAATATACACAAACCTGTGCTGATAATTCAGGACAGTATATTCGGTTTGCTGTGAAACTTGATCATTTCATCTTTATTTGTTTAGAGCTCAGGGTCAGAGCTGTGTGTGTTTGTGTGTGTGCAGATGAGTGTTAGTAGCTGCGTTTCAATTACAGTTTTGCACAAAACTTTTGCAATATTTTATAAATGTACATAAAAAACTATTGCAAAATGGCAGTGTTTCCATTAAGCGATGTTATGTGATTAAAATGTAATTTTCTCCTCTCGCGATAAGTCACGGCAATGAATGTTGGAAGGTTTACATATATCACAGCAACCGCGCTAGCTATTATTTTTAATAGAAGGAGATGAAGGTGTGTATCTTTAGCGAAGCAGCGCAAGAGCCGCTTCTCTGAAACTGGTATAAATACAAGAATTGACTAGAGTGGCCGTGATCAGCTCATTATAGTACATTAAAGAATGATCATGTGACCTTTACGTATGTCAGGTGACCTGTAAATGCGGGGGAAAAAACTGTTTCTGTTGCAGTTTTGTGAAATATTCCTTTTTTTAATTGCCTGAAAAAAACACCTCACAAGCTTTTTTTTTTTTTTTTTTTTTTTTTTTTTTGTTATATGGGAGGTTTTGCGAAATTGATGTTTCCATTGGGCACATTTTCAATATGCAATTTCATTTTGCACAATTTGAAGGATAATGGAAATGCAGCTACTGTTTGTTTGAAATCAGGATACTTGCGCTCTTAAAAATAAATGTTCCACTTAGAACAGAAAATAGTTTTGTTTTAATCATAGGACAACTTTTTTTTTTTTTTGAAATCTCTGATGTGATAGGATAATCTTTTTGAATTCCATATGATGTCATAACAGAACATTTTTGAAGTTTCATATGTCATATGAAAACCCTTTCATATGGTGTCATATAGGAGAACCATTTTAAAATTGAGTATGATATCGTAGGAGAACATGTAATTTCCATATGATGTCACAGTAGAACGTTTTAAAGTTCCTTATGATGTCATGGGAGAATCTGTAAGCTCCATATGATGTCACAGGAAAATCTTTTTCAAGTTCCAAATTATGTCATAGGAGAACTTTTTTCAAGTTTCACATGATGTCATATGAAAACCCTTTTTAATTTGCATATATTGTCACAGGATTTTTTTTTTTTAAAGTTATTTAAGATGACATAAGACAATTTTTATGCTCCATATGATGTCATAGGAAAACATTTTTTAAATTCCATATGATGTCAGTTGAGAACCTTTTTAAAGTTCCTTATCATGTCAGAGGAGAACATTTTAAGCTCCTTATAAGCTCCAACCATTAAGTTCCATAAGGAGAACCCTTTTTAAAGGGGTCATGAACTGCCTTTGTTTTTATTTATTTATTTTTTTTGTTTGTGTTTTTTTTTTATTTTGTACTGTTCTCTAAGGTCCACTTATAATGTTATTAAAATTTTTACATCAAAAAACATAATAATTCAGAAATAAGAAGCTGTTTTCTGTCCTGTTTTTGACCCTCCTCATCAGAAGGCTCAGTTTGAATAGGTGTGGCGGATTGTAGACTAAGAAGTAAACGCCCACTGCTATGATTGGCTAAGAGTTGTGTATGACAGCGACATTCCTCATTGATGGACGCTGCTGTGATTTAGGTCAAAAACGCATAACTCAATACATATCAAACGATCTGTAATAATAGACAAAGCAATAGTGACCACGTAATGAAAACAGTTACTCACACTTGTGTTGTGACATTACTGTTGGATCCAATATAGTCGGCACAGTATCGTCTTTCAGTTTCAATCTTTTTGAAAATCCAGCGTCGAATTGTGCCTTGTTTGTAAACGAATCTGCGATAAAATGAAGTGAACAAAGGACTGAGTTCTTACTGACGCAGTCTGGATCTTCATTAAAAATAAAGTTCAGTCACTCTTTCCTAACATTAGAATCAGAAGGAAGGTAACACAAACACTGTTTTTCCACATCTTGGGGCTGCACAGTGTCTTGTTGTCTTCAGAGCCATCTTTATCATTTGTTTTCTGCACTACATGGCCGAATCGCTGGTCAGGGCTAAACAGGCAGTAATGTAGACAAGTAGAAGCAGGCGTAGATCATCTTCTGTAGAGGCGGTGCTTATTTACACTATTACAACATGGAGTAGAACGTTCCAAAGCTGTCGTTTTGGCAGGTTCTTACTATTTTTAATACTACAATGACCTCTCATATGTCAAAATATCAAGGGAATTTTGGTTTCTCATGACATAGTAGATCATTTTTACACTTCCATATTTACTTATTTAACTTAATATGATATTGTCATAGGAGCACTTCCATTGTTCTGTAAAAAACAAAAAAACAAAAACAAAACAGTGACTTGACTCTTCCTCATGCAAGGAACCTAAAACCAATACACTGAATAACTTCATGATATAATGCATTTATATTCTTAAAAAGAACCATATTAGAAAACTTAATAGTCCTAAACAGCCAAAACTGATGACAAGGATGTTCTTCACTGCACCTTGAGCATGTGCTGGTGTGTCTATATGAATGCATCTTCTTGTTTTCCATGTTGTTCGGTGTGTGTGTTTTGTAAATGTACACGCCATGTGCCTACTGGTGCCGTCTCAGCGAGCTCATAATGTGACCTGACAGCCTACATCCCCCAGCATGCCGAGCTCAGAGGGGGCGCATACGGGCAGCTGTCACGGGCACAACTCACAGTAACCACAGGGGTACAGAGCCATGGCTTCATAACTCCTTTATTTTTGGAAAAGATGGGATGGGGGAAGAGATGAGAGGAGTTTGAGTGACAGTCGGGGTTGGGGGGGGGGATGCGTTAGATGAATGCCAGGTTGTTCTTTCACTTTGTCTGGAGAGATCATGAAAGTAAACAATAAAATTATGTCTAGGCAAGATTAATCAATAGCAGAGCAAACAGAGTCTGATTAAGACAGCTCTCTGCACAAAGACCAGTATCGGAATCCCTGGGAAATATTTGCCAATAAACATCAGCTTTCCTTTCATTCTCCATTCAGCTCTCTCCCTAAAATCCCATTATTTTACCCTCCATCCTTGCTTTTCTTTTAGCATACCTGGTTCCCTTCTCTTTCATCTTCAGCTTTTTTTTCTTGGCACATTCCTCTTAGCACCCATCGGCTCAATTATGGATGTGAATTACATGTGGCGGAGAGCTTTTTAAGAGTAAAATGTGAAAATGATTGTGCTCACTTGTAATTAGATGAGGAATGGCTACCCAGAATGTACAGTAATTCCTACTGCTCTCTCTCTCGCTCTGTCTCTCTCTGTGACTGCACTTTTAGGATGTGTGTGTGTGTGTGTGAGCGTGTACATGTCTGCTTTGCTTTTTGGAGCGTCTCAGTGGTCTAATTGCCGTCAACAGGGTGCAAAATTAAAAAGGCTAAGCTAATTCAGAGAGTGAGAGAAAGGGAGGGAGGGAGAGAGTTTTGCCCATTTAGAAATAAATGAGACAAAACGAATATTTTAAGAATGACACAATTCATACACTTTCTGTGTTATTTGTAGACACATTTCCTTTTTTTCTCTCTCTTTCTTTTCAAGTTAGGGTCAATGGGCTAAAATAATTAGTGACAATTATTTCCTTGTTTTTGTAATAGCTAACCTCACATTTTATTTGTTTGTTTGTTCAATTGCAGTTTATTTAGCAGCATTTCATCTGGCTAATCATAATTGCAAAATGATCTAAAGAAAATCTTTTGCTTGAGAGAAATCTGACCTTTTGTATAAAGGAGTTCACATGCTCAGTGCCACAAAATGCTAGCTTATTTAAAATGGAAATAATTATTCTTATTTTACATAATAATACATGTTTATGTATCTATGTATTCATTAATTCATTCATTCACTCATTCATTTTCAGAATGTAATTGTTCAGTTTTGATGACATGTTTTGTTCACAAGTGATATTTCAGACATGTTAAGTGATTACTAAAATCTGGCAAATCTTAGTCTCAAATACATAAGAAACAACAATGGATTGTCTTTAAAGGCCCTCTTTTTTGCGGAACTACTTCCTTCTGCTGCGGATTCAAATCTCAAGTTGATAGTTTACCAGCTGAGCCGAAGCCTCTATTACTAATTTGAAAATGGCATAACTAATTAGCGTCACAAACGCACACACCATTTCCCAATGCTAAATACTATAATTAAATACTAATATTATATAAAATATAATTTATTAAATAATAAAATTAAAAAAAAAACAAAAAAAAAACAACAACAGCCATCATAAAAGTTGCTAGGCAGTTCAGTCAAAAGCACTCTGATATACAGCATTAAAGTTACATAAAATATAATGTGATGAGATTTTGCCCTCAGCCAAAACTAAATAATAAATAATAGATTAATGACCAAATAATAGATCAAATGAGACCAAAGACTGTCCATTAGATTTACCCAAAAATGATTTATATCTCATGTTTAGAGACATCAGAGCCAGTGGCAAATTCCAGAAGATCTGGTCGAGGTAAGGCTGCTCTCGGCAGGTTCATGAGAGCTGAACGGCCGCTGACGCCCTGGAGCTCACATCTCCGAAAATGTCAAAGCAAATTTTCAATTAGACGTTATCTTTATTAAGATTGTAATATATGTAATATTCAGTTTTGCTCACAAGTGATATTACAGACAAAGACAAATGGCTCATCTAGATTTCATTTCTAAATAAAATGTATGGTCTTTCTATATCCTTTTTCGGTAACACTTTACAATAAGGTTGTATAAATTAACGTTAGTTAATGCATTAGTTAACATGAACTAACAATGAACAACGCATCTGTTCAGCATTACTTAATCTAGGTTCATGTTAACGTATTCATATACTAATGCATTAGTTAATTCATTAGTTAACATGAACTAACTATGAACAACTCCACTGTTCAGGATTAATTAATGTTTTGTTAATGTTAACTTACATATTTACTAATGCATCTCTTTACATTAAAAGATTAATTAGTCAACGTTGTGGTTAATGCATTAGATAAAATGAACTAAAAATGAACAACACATCTGTTCAGCATTACTTAATCTTTGCTCATGTTAACATTCATATACTTATGCGTTAGTTCATGCATTAGTTAACATGAACTAACAATGAGCTATGCCTGTAAATAGCTTTATTTAATGAGCTTTATTTAATTATACTACATACAGTAAATACACAAGTTTATGTGGCAGCTAACACACACAATGGATAAACAATACTAACTCCCCATTGGGACACTGATTTGGGCTATTCGTAAATTTGGAAACCATCTAAACCTCAACGGATAATGTTTCTCATGATTGTATACTGTTTATTAACATGACTTACCATTAACAAAGTATTTACTAAGGGAATTTGTGAAACGTAGTGTACACTAGTCCAACATTAACTGACGTTTAACTAACATTTGTAGACTGTTTATTAACATGACTTACCATTAACAAAGTATTTACTAAGGGAATTTGTGAACCTTATTGTAAAGTGTACACTAGTCCAACATTAACTAACATTTAACTAACATTTGTAGACTGTTTATTAACATGACTTACCATTAACAAAGCATTTACTAAGGGAATTTGTGAACCTTATTGTAAAGTGTACACTAGTCCAACATTAACTAACATTTAACTAACATTTGTAGACTGTTTATTAACATGACTTACCATTAACAAAGCATTTACTAAGGGAATTTGTGAACCTTATTGTAAAGTGTACACTAGTCCAACATTAACTAACATTTAACTAACATTTGTAGACTGTTTATTAACATGACTTACCATTAACAAAGCATTTACTAAGGGAATTTGTGAACCTTATTGTAAAGTGTACACTAGTCCAACATTAACTAACATTTAACTAACATTTGTAGACTGTTTATTAACATGACTTACCATTAACAAAGCATTTATTAAGTGAATTTGTGAACCTTATTGTAAAGTGTACACTAGTCCAGCATTAACTGATGTTTTACTAACATTTGTAGACAGTTTATTAACATGACTTACCATTAACAAAGTATTTACTAATGGAATGTGTGCAACTTATGGTAAAGTGTACACTAGTCCAACATTAACTGATGATTTACTAACATTTGTAGACAGTTTATTAACATGACTTACCATTAACAAAGCATTTACTAAAGGAATGTGTGCACCTTATTGTAAAGTGTACACTAGTCCAACATTAACTAACGTTTAACTAACATTTGTGGGTTAACGTAATAACAAAGCAGTCTTTATTGATTTTACTGGACTTTAAATGTGTGAAAGCCATTCATGCATCACTTAGATTTTCAGAAACTTTATTACATATTATATTATTACATAATTGTGGTATACATTATATACATTTATATTATATAATCAATTCATTAAATAAATAAACAAACTTAGAGAAGAAGGAAGTGTTTCTCCTAACGTTAACTGGAAGTGAGCAAGCATGGTCAGGTTAAGCTGGACAAATAGTTTATAATCACCTTTGCATTTTAAAGCTGCTATTTTAAACTTTAAACTCTATCTAGTATTTTCAGGCATGGCTCAAATCTCTATTCCCAGCCTCTCAGCTGATGAACAAATGTTTTTTTTTTTTTTTTTTTGTTAAAAATTGTTTAAATTTTATTCTGGGAACAGTAGTATAAAACAAAAAACAGCTGTGTAAATTTAGAACCCAACCCACCCCCTGGTAGACTTAAAAATAAATAAATAAAAAAAAATAATAAAAATAATTGTATTAATAGATAAATAAATAACAATAAAATAATTTTTTACCAAGATTTTAGAAAAGATGACACAACATTAAAAGCTGAATGACATACATTTACAGTTTTTACATTAGATCCATGTATACGAGAAGTTGAGAGTTCCATCGAGATGATGTCCAACAGATACACAGTCCAGGTTCGTCTGTCCATTGTGTGAGGAGGATTCCAATGGTTGACTAGCATTTTTTTTTTGCTGCTGTGAGAGCAGATAACAGTAAACATCTTTGTTGGACGGACAAGGTGAAGTCCCAAAAGTCATTCATGAAATAATGGCGCGGAGTCAACCATATGTCAGTACCCAACAAATATGATAGGTCCTGTGAGAGCTGAGTCCAAAAAGGTGAGAGTGCGGGGCACTCCCAAAAAAAATGCAAAAACGTGCCTAAAGATCCTTGCGAACAGAGATTACACTTAGGAGAAGACAGATTCATATAAAAACGTTTCATTGGAGTCAAGTAAACCCTATGCAGCAATTTCCAATGAATCATTTGGTGATTAGAGTTTTTAGAAGACAATTTAACTCTCTCTGTGGGATACCATCATTTATAAATGACGCTAATAAAAATGCATTTAAAATACAATATTAATGTTCAACCAACAAAATTTTATTTTAGTGATGTCAAATGACATCCCCTTCAACCAGTAAAATAACAATTTATTAGCGATGTGCTTCACATTTTTGGTAACTAAGTAGTAAAGGAGACATTAGCACATGTTAGGTCACATGCTCTCGAGGCTCCATAGTGAGCTCATTTTAGACTATAAAATACATGTAAATTCAAGTTATAAAAAATATAATTGTACATACAAATGTGTTTTCTAAAGTTTTTTTTTTTTTTTTTGTCATAGGCATTTAGGCAAAGAAAGAAAGAAAGGAAGAAAGAAAAAGAAAAATGTCAAAGAAATGTCAAAGAAATAAAAAAACAAAAATGAAACGAAACTAACAGCAGTTATTGAAAACCTATCTGAAGTCAAGTAATAATGATCAAAATTAAATAATCGCTTTCGATTATATACATATATAACTGGCTTTTAAAGTTTTATGTGGGACAATAGGCTATTGCCATATCGAAATCCAAAATTTGAGCTTTTATACTGTAGCTACCAATCGTTTCTAGACCTCAAAATGCGCTTTAAATGTCAGAATCAGAAATAGCTTTATTGTCAAGTGTATTTACACACACAAACACACAAGAAATTTGTCTTGGTGACAGAAGCATCCAGTGGAGAAAGAACAGACAGAGTGCAGACATGCATATCATTTAAGGCAATATAATGAAATATAAGGCTAATAATAAACAGAATAGACAATAAATTAAAAAAAAAAATAATAATAACTATATGGTAATAAAAATATAGATAAAATAGAATTATGAACGTGCTATTTTACAGATGAAAAGTTTTGAGAAGTTATGTACAGATGTACTGTCCTGAGATGTTATGTATTGTTCAGGTGGAATATAGCCTGAGGGGAAAAGCTGTTCTTATGCCGTTCAGTGATGATTTTTCTGTGTCCAAATGCAAGAACAGAAACAACGTGTTCGTATTGAAGGCCAAAATAGATCTCAGTTAGGCTAATTCATGCGCATGCATGCTCTTGTTTTCTTCTTTGAAAGATGGCAGAAGAGACGCAACCGGAAACTGTAATGTGTGAGCTCACAAAAAGTTTCTCATGTGCACGCGATAGTTTCTCGTGAGCACGCGAAACGTTTCTCGTGCGCACACGAGAATCTTCATTTTTTATTTTTTTGCAAATGTCCCTTTAGGGGCTCCGTAGAGATGGAGTACAACTGAAACATAAATAAACTAACATCATAATCCGTAAGCGATACTGTATGCACAATGAAATCTTCTAGTAACTATGAATTAAGAAGTGAACATTAAAGTGAACAGTGAAAGAGACAGTCACCTAACCATTTAGAGCATTTCTTCTCTGATTAGACAGCAAATGTCCAGCTGAAGCTCACTGAGAGTTGGTGGATGAACGGGATCTGAGAAAAACTCTTGCTTCTTCTGGGGAGTATAGCATTTTAGGTTCACCTTGATTGAGAATGACCTTCAGCTTTGCAGGATAAAGAAGAACATTCTGGATGCCAGCTTCTCTCATTTCTTTCCTAATTGGTGCAAATGCATTTCTTTTTTTGTGGTGACCGGCGAAAAATCTGGAAAGAAAGACAGTGTTGTTCCATCGGATGTTTTCACCGGGGCGTGAAGTCTGGCGGCCCGCAAAATGAGCTCCCTGTCCGTGTACCGCAACAGTTTAAAGATGAAAACCCGTGGTTTAGCGCGATCTGAGGAGAGCCTTGTGTACACGCGATGCGCTCGCGCCACTTCAATCTCTTTGCCCGCCAGAGATGGGAGCCACGTCGTTAGCAATCTTTTCAAAAAGCCCATAGGGTCGTCCTTTTCGGAACCTTCAGGCAGTCCAACCAGATGCTGACTGCTGCGCCTATTGCGATCCTGTAAGTCCACAACCTGTTGCTCGAGCGCGGCTACTCGCCTATCGTGATCTGCGACAACTTTCTTTTGTTCGCTCATCTCCTCTGTATGAAGATCCAATTTAGAGCATAGCGACTGAACAACTGACATGTGAGAAGCGAACTCATTCCACATCGCCGTCAATTCAGTTCTTAGAATGTCCTCAAAGTGTGTAACAGTGTTCGCCATCTTGTCCACCATATCATTCGTGGTCGGTGGCTTGGATTTCTTCTTAATCAGAGAAGCCGATGGAGAACACTCCTGCTGTTTCCGATTGTGTGCCATCAAGGAAAGTATTATTAATGAATAAAACTTAAAATAAAATGGAAAAAAAAAAATAAAAAATCAGCAAAAAGGGGCCAAACGTACGGAGCTGTACTCAAGTGCGACCATAGGTTCATGAGCACGTCATGTGACTCACCCATGAACAAATGTTTTCGTAAAATATTCTAGTGCCGATTCTCAAGATATGCACATATAAAGTGGGATTGTGATGAAATTGTTGCTATATATAATGACAAGCCATGCTACATCTCAATTTTTTAACACTAATACTGTGAAGACAGATTATAAACAGGATTTTAGTGGAGAGAAGCTGTGAAGTTACATTTTTGACCTTAAGGAGAGTCATTTTTTGGAAGAGAAATAGCAATATCTAATTTCAACCCTTACAAAATGTGACCCGATTGTGACTAGCCAAAAGTGGATCCTGGTTTAGACTGTCTTTACCTCTTATAATGGGCTTTTAGCCTTTAAACGAGTCTTAAAATAAAATAAAAAAACAGCAAGGTTTTCATCCGTTTCTGCTTCTGATAAATTGAAACCACCAGATTAGAATTTAAGTTGAAGTATCTCAGGTCAAGTATGATCTTACAAAACTACACTTTACAATCTTTATATGTGTTATATTTGAAATTGCAGCACAGTTATTACCGTTTGGTATTTACATTAACCACCTACTTTTTTACCTAATAACGCAGACTCTGAGTGTATGGTGACCTTATACTGCTAGGCAATTAATGTACCTTAGCAAATATCAGTCTTCAGTATTAAAAAAGTATGATTTACAGAAATAGTGTCAGATTACCCTGACAGCTTCATAATACATTCATTTTAAAATCTAATTAAACCATTTTAAATGAAGTATAAAGGCACTAAACAGAAGCAAAAAAAAAAAAAAAGTAAAACACTAATCATTTTATTCTAAGAAAGTAATTAATCAGATAATCTTCATTAATTACAAACTTTGCATGCAGTTTGACAGTAGCTGGCTAATTCCATCAAACAACTAATAATTGGGGAGTGAAGCACAAGTGCATTTTAAATTTGACTGAAGTCAAGTTGTGTTTGGTTCAAACCCAGGCATTAAGTTTTAGTGTGTACATCAAGTTAAATTTACAAAAAAAACAAAAAAAAGTGATTTTATATACATAGAAAGTTTATTAAATTCAAGTAAAGTTTCTACTTCAATGCTTCAACTAACTTTTGTGAAAAATGTCAAAATATGAGTGAAATTTAGTTCCATCGTCATTCAGTGTAACGGATATATTTATGTAAAAATGAAACAACATACTTATTCTGACCTCTACCCATTAAAATATTTAAAGTAAAAATTGATCATACTAAATTTTATTACAATTTAAATTATTTAAAACTTCTTGCTCATAAATAGTGGTTTGAAGGATAGTGCCAAAAGTTGGGCTGTACTGTGATCCTTAAATAGTCTTTTCAGATTTATGTTATAGAACAAAACTTGAAAGCCTCTTTAAAGTAATGTTAACCACAGACCATATTTCACTCATAAATTGGAAATTACTATACAACAATCCATTAGAAATTCATGACAGAGCAAAGATTCTTTTCCACATTTTAAGAATACAAACTGAACAGCTCTATTGATAAAGACATTAACCCTCTATGGTCTCATCAAAATATGACTTACATATACCAGTGGCGTGTGGTGGACTTAAGAAATTATATAAGCAAAGGCTTCTCTCTGTTTTGATTTTTATTTATTTTTTTAGTTCAATGTATATTCATGGTACACTCATTAAAAAAAAAAAAAAAAAAAAAAAAAAAAAAAGTGTCATTGATCTCATTGCGATTGCATGATAGCTAAGGGCTCACTAAACCAACTCACTAAACCGACTCACTCTCAGACCATTTGAAGGCAATTTAATTTTGATTCATACATTTGATTCAACTAAAATTGGTGATATCTGAGTGGGCGAGTAGTTTAATTTGCAATTAGTCTGTCTTTTTTCAGCAGTTTGACCTATTCAGAATGATGTATGGACAAATTGCAAGTGTGAGATGTGAATTGTCACATTAGTAGGTTAATCAGCCAATCATATTAAAGAATAAACGTGATTGATGAAACCTACCTGGTTTCATGACGAAAACGTACCTCTGGGAACTTTTTCGCAAGATGCAAAATATGTACTAATAGGTACATATCACAACAGAAATTAACAATAGAGGCGGTAAAACATCAAGCACCTGTAATCGTTTTCATACACAGTTATGATTACAGCTCCATATGTTTCGCTTTCCGGACATAACAAGCTTGATCGGTAGCTCATCCGGCACAGAATTGGAATTAGGATGTGGAATCCTTGGGTACAAATCCCGTCAAAAACATGACTTATGATGAAAACGCTGAAAGATGAGAGATCATAAAACAAGCTAAAATGACAATTGCGTTTTTACATCACATTCACTTTTGTTCATACTATCACGTAGGTTTAGGTGTAGTGCAGATGGTACGTTATTTTAAAACATCATGGAGGATTGCAGTCATAGCGCCACTCAATGGACATTTCAAGTCAGAACTGCGGTGACACGTACAAAAACAACGTCACATAAAACGTACGATATGTACGTTCATCTGTTCTGGGGAAAAAAAACAAAAAAACAAAACAAACAAACACTCTTTTAGCGCCACCCAGTGGACATTTCACATCAAATATGTCACAAAACGTACGTGGTGGTATGTATTTCGTGTCTTGCGAAAAAGTTCCAAGAGGTATGTTTTCATCATGAGAAATATATGTATAGTATGTAGAGCAGTGGCGAGCAGTGAGTTTTTTAATTGGGTATGCTGAGTGCTAAGATTAAGAAACATGGCTGCTTTCCTAAGTAAAAACTGCCAAATAATGTTTACACCTAGTTATGTTGTGATACGTAATATTCAGAGGGTGGGCAGAAAGGGGATTCCCCCACTCAATATGCAATATTTATTTTTTATTCCCAGTGAATAGGAGTTAAAACTCCCACCCGGGTGACACTACTCCAATAACAGACCATGCAAAATTTTTCATTTGATTTAGTCAAGTTAGTTTTGCATCAAACACAATGTAATTTTCAGCAATTCAGCAACAGTGCATTTTTCTACTTGGGCGAGTGCTTCGCGGACAGCTTACCTCACGCATGAAATCAGCCGCATGCCAGCAAAACACTGAGAACGCGCTACAATCCTGACGAGTCATAGCGACAGAGCGGAGGCGCCAAAGCTGCGGAGAATCCGCTCCCCCGGAAGCTTCTGTAACTAACGTAGATTTACAGAAAATTACCTTTCTTTTTCAAATAAATAATTTTACACACTTATTCCCAACACTATATTAAGCTTTAAGTCACATCTCAAATGACAAGGGATCAACTTATAATCATGTTTAAATTAATTAGCCCATGAACTCATTCTCTCAGATGGCCTGGGTATGCGGCGCATTCGTAGCTTATATGGACGGAACGCCACTGATGTAGAGTCACATTTATGTTTAGATCAGGTTGCCTCAATTCATAAAATTGCTTGCGAAAGCACAGTGATTTATTATTATTATTATTATTATTAAATACAATAGCATGAAGTGCACAAGACAGTGTATCAATACTAGCGCAAGTGTTTTTGAAGAAGTTGCACTTGAGATCTCATCCTCCTTTTAGACACAGAGGATACGGCTATTTGAGGTGAGTTATGCTTGTAGATCACACAGAACATGATATACACTACAGAATCTCCCGTTCCTGGTCCTTTCAAGGGGCATATGTATTATTAAAGCAGAAATATAGAGCTACTGTGCGGGGTTTAGTAGTCATGTCTGAAGATAGCAGGGCCATAGCCTGGGTAGAAATCATCAGACAGAAGTCTAACTGTGGGTGAACATAGAGTCATGGGCCAACAACATGAGTGAATGTGAGTCAAACATAAATGGACATTTATGTTGATTCCCTTAGCAGAGTTAAAAAAAAAAAAAAACTTTTGACCATCAGTGTAAAGTCTGGCCCTCTTTGCGGTTTATTTTCAGCCAAAAGAGTTAACCCTCAATTTTTCTGGCGTCATAATGCACCAACTATTTGTTAGTTCAGCTACTTCATCTTGTGTAAAATGATTCCATAAACACTGGCTTGTTAAATGGTCAAGTGCTTTTCTATGGAGTGAAAATTAATAGTTGGGTAACCCTACTTGGTACTTGGTTTTGCGAATAAAACTGGACACAATAAAAATCAATCAATCAATAAAATATATTATGGTGTGACTGTTCAAAATAAGAAATATTTTTGAAAAAAATAAAAAATAAATGTGATGTGATCTAGGAAAACTCGTTGGATGTCGTGCTGGGATGTTTTCAGGAAATTAAAAAAAATAGGTCCAAAGTAATGTTTTTGTCAAAATTGGGTTTTCATTAAAATATTATTCTATAACATCTTGTCTACCATCTCTGAAAATATCTTGGCAAAATGCACTTTTTTTAGTGCAGAAAAATTGCGATTTATTGTGGCAAGCAGAAAGACTGTGTCTTCCTCTATGCTAACACATGCTGCAGAGGTGCTTTCCCTTAACACTACAACGGTAGTTCACCTATCAAAATAAACCATGTAACGTATATAATAATAAATGTGTATCAATGAACATTTTCCCGCAAGTCCTGTGTGAACTACAACATGCAAAGTTTGGGGTAATGTTAGCTAGTCTGCTTGTGTAATGAAGAAGCAGTATAGTGCTGTTGACGGAGCTCTCGTTCTTAAACGGACCAGCACCATTTTCATTTCAACGCTATAAATTACTTTCATTTTGTTCAAACAGTGATAGTGTGAACGTCTCGGTTACGTATGTAACCCTCGTTCACTGAAGGCAGGAACGGAGACGTAACGTCATAGTGACTGACGTAATGGGATCTCGCCAGAGAGCCCAATCACCTTCGAGTGTTAACAAAACAAGCCAATGACAGTTGCTGTGCGTGTTTCGCCATGCGCACCCTGCCCCGCAGTGCGGGTATAAAAGGAGAGCACGTGCAAACGCACATCAGTTTTTCGCTGAGGAGCCGAGACTGTGTGCCCTGGCCATACAGCGGTGGTACAGCAACTGTGGTGACGGGACGTTACGTCTCCGTTCCCTCCTTCAGGGAACGAGGGTTACATACCTAACCGAGACGTTCCCTATCAGACAGTCACGTTTGACATAACGTCATAGTGACTGACGTAATGGGATCCCTACGAAAACGCCACTATTGCTGACCCCCTCCAGTGCCCTGCGGAAGCCGGCAAGTCCCCCCACACCAGTTGGGATGGAAGATAGGACAGGGCTTAGGCAGAGATGAGAGCCACTGTTACACTGGGAAAGCCAAGTAGTGGGAACGCTACGGAAGCCACATCCTACATAAAGGAGGTACGATGTGGAGATTACACATATGGACTGGCCAAGGGCAGTACTACATATGGAAGTCTCTGAGGTAGACTCAGCCAGCCTGGGGTGAGATCAATACACAGCAGAGACGGAAGAAGGTCTCTGCCAGGGAAAGACATGGGCTCACCTTGAGGGGAGCCATGCCGTGGAAGAATACACATGTGGGATCACCCGAAGGGGAATCACTACACACGGGCACCTAGCCCAGCACGAGGGCTGACCTCGGGCAAACACACGAGTGCTGGACCTGGCGTCTGGTGCTCTGCCACGCCTGACTGCCGAGGGTGCAGGAGGAACTTCAACAGGGTTTGGCAAGGGGAACTGAGAAGCAGTAAAGTGAAAAGAAAGTTGTGACGTCTTGTCAAGTATGGTGACCCATACTCGAAATTGGTGCTCTGCATTTAACCCATCCAAGTGCACACACACAGCAGTGAATAGTGAACAAACGCACACACACACCGTGAACACACACCCGGAGCAGTGGGCAGCCATAGCTCCAGCGCCCGGGGAGCAACTGGGGTTTCGGTGCCTTGCTCAAGGGCACCTCAGTAATGGTATCGAAGGCAGAGAGAGTGCTGTTCATTCACAATCCCCACCTTCAATTCCTGCCGGTGCGAGAATCAAACTGGCAAAGTTCAGGTTACAAGCCCAACTCCCTAACCATTAGGCCACGACTTCCCCAAAAAAAGCGCACATATCCAGTCCGTAGAGGGGAATAGCGCAGCAAGCATGATTGACACCGAGCAGGTCTGGTGTTACTGGCCATCTGAGGCAAGTACACGGAGGACACAGGCTCTACACGGAGATTATAGAATCTCGGAAACGTGTTAGGTGTTGCCCAGCCGGCAGCTGTACAAATGTCTGCTATTGAGGCGCCCCGCGCCAAAGCCCAGGAAGACGCCACACCTCTCATAGAGTGTGCTCTTACACTGAGGGGGCACGGTAAGCGCCGGGCCTGATACACCAAGACTATAGCCTCCACTATCCAGTGGGCAAGTCTCTGTTTGGAGACAGCCTTTCCCTTCTGCTGTCCTCCGAAGCAGACAAAGAGCTGGTCTGAGATCCTGAAGCTTTGCGTGCGGTCAACGTAAACGTGCAAGGCGCGGACGGGACAGAGCAGAGCAATGGCTGGGTCTGCCTCCTCCCGGGGCAGCGCTTGCAAGTTCACCACCTGGTCCCTAAAGGGTGTGGTGGGAACTTTGGGCACATATCCAAGCCGGGGTATCAGGACAATGTGAGAGTCAGCCGGTCCAAATTCTAGGCACGAATCGTCAACCGAAAATGCCTGCAGGTCCCCTACCCTCTTGACTAAGGCCAGTGCAGTGAGGAGCATTGTCTTCAACGACAGAAACTTAAGCTGTACTGACTGCAGAGGCTCGAAGGGCTCCTCCTTCAAGGCAAACAGGACCGAGGGGAGATCCCAAGAGGGTACCAGATGAGGGTGAGGAGGATTTAACCTCCTCGCCCCTCTGAGGAACCTGACAACCAAGTCATGCTTCCCCACAGACTTACCATCTACTGCATCGTGATGTGCGGCAATAGCGACAACATACACTTTGAGGGTGAAGGGAGACAGCCTTTGCTCCAACCCATCCTGCAGAAAAGAGAGCACGACCGCAATCGGGGGTCTTCCCGGCGGGGAGAACACCAATCGACTAACAGGTTCCACTTCAGCCTGCAAGCGTGTCTTGTAGTCGGGGCTCTAGCTGAAGTGATAGTGTTTACTACCGCTGGAGGTAGCCCACCTAGAACCTCCGCGTCCCATCCAGGGACCACACGTGGAGATTCCACAAGTCTGGATGCGAGTGCCAGAGGGTGCCCCCTCTCTGAGAAAGGAGAACCCTCCTCAGAGGAATTTGCCAAGGAGGGGCTGTCCCGAGGAGCATCATTTCGGGGAACCAAGTCCAATTGGCCCAGTACACACAGAAAAATAAGGTTTTAAAATTGTACCTTTTTGGGTACAACAGCTTGTCCCTGGAGCAGTACCCTTAAAATGACATATTTGTACCATTTTTTACCCGTAATAGGTACATATTAGTACCTTAAAGAAGTAATACGTACCATTAAGGTACTAATATGTACCTATTAGGGGTAAAAAAGGTACAAATATGTCCTTTTAAGGGTACTGCTCCAGGGACAAGCGGTTGTACCCAAAAAGGTACAATTTTAAACCCTTATTTTTCTGTGTGTACGGCCCCACCAAGAGTACCTGCTCCTTTTCCTCCCTGACCTTGCACAGCGTCTGTGCGAGAAGGCTCACTGAGGGAAACGCATATTTGCGTAGGTCCCGAGGCCAGCTGTGTGCCAGCGCGTCCGTGCCGAGGGTCCCCTCAGACAGGGAGTAAAACAGCTTACAGTGGGTCGTGTCCGGGAAGGCAAACAGGTCTACCCGAAGCGTCTCCAAATCAGCTGGACTACCTCGGGGTGGAGTCGCCATTTTCCCGAAAGGGCGGGCTGACGTGAGAGCTCGTCGGCTGCACGATTGAGCTTGCCTGGGACATGAACGGCACGAAGTGACCTCAGATGCTTCTGACTCCAAAGGAGGAGATGGCGGTCGAGTTGCGACATGCGATGGGAGCGTAGACCGCCTTGGTGGTTGATGTATGCAGCGGTCGCAGTGTTGTCCGTACAGACCAGTACATGCTTGTCGTATAACAGCGATTTGAAGCGGCGCAGAGCAAGCCATACTGCTAGCAACTCGAGGCAGTTGATATGCTACTGCAGTCGGGGCCCTGTCCAGAGCCCCACAGCTGCATGCCCGTTGCACATGGCACCCCAGCCCATGGTAGAGGCATCTGTTGAAACAACAACATGCCTGGATACTTGCACTAGGGGAACTCCTGCCCGATGAAAAGCAAGATCCGACCACGGGCTGAAGGTCTGACGGCAAGACGGGGTGACTGAGACCCGGTACGCGTCGCCATGCCCATCTCGGGACCCGGTCGTGAAGCCAACGCTGAAGCGGTCTCATATGAAGCAATCCGAGCGGCGTGACAGCGGCCGTGGATGCCATATGCCCCAGGAGTCTCTGAAACTGTTTCAGTGGAACAGCCCTCTTGCGTTGGAAAGACTCCAGGCAGTTCAGCATCAACTGAGCACGCTCTACTGAGAGACATGCTGTGAGGTTGACCGAGTCCAACTCCATGCCGAGAAAAGAGATCCTCTGCGCAGGGGAGAGTTTGCTCTTTTCCCAGTTGACCCGAAGCCCCAACCAGCTGAGGTGGCTGAGCACCGTGTCCCTGTGTTCGCAAAACTGTGCTCGAGACTGTGCCAGTATGAGCCAGTCATCGAGGTAGTTGAGAATGCGAATGCCTGCTTCCCTTAATGGAACAAGGGCTGCCTCCACTACCTTGGTGAAGACACGAGACGACAGAGACAGCCCGAAGGGGAGGACCTTGTACTAATATGCTCGCCCTTCGAACGCAACGTGAAGAAACGGTCTGTGTTGAGGGAGGAACGAGACATGAAAGTACGTGTCCTTCAGGCTGATTGCTGCGAACCAATCAAAAGGACAGACACATTGAAAGACGTGCACCCTGCCCCGCAGCGCGGGTATTAAAGGAGAGCGCGCATGGCGAAACACGCACGCCAACTGTCATTGGCTTGTTTTAACACTCGAAGGTGATTGCGCTCTCCGACGAGAACTCACTACGTCAGTCACTATGACGTTACGTCGAACG
The DNA here is from genome assembly GCA_039654775.1 of Spinibarbus caldwelli. Lineage (NCBI taxonomy): Eukaryota > Metazoa > Chordata > Actinopteri > Cypriniformes > Cyprinidae > Spinibarbus > Spinibarbus caldwelli. Next base: position 18,608,442 of record CM077229.1, on the reverse strand, counting down.
TGACTGACTGATAGGGAACTGAAACTACAAGTTTAGAACACAAAACTACAAGTTACAGTTCTGAACTGTGTTATGTATTTTAAATCCAAAGAGTAGTAGAACAGGAAAAGAATTGGAGATAGCCTGATGTTTTAAGAACAGATATAAACTTAATGTTCAAATGTTTGCAAGTGTTGTGTGTTCCTTGGGGTCATTTTGTATCTTTTACAACATGTACAGTGACTAAAATGTGTATTTTACCACAGTAAAGTGACTTTTACTTGTGATACTTGACTATTGTGCTTTTATTTTCATTACCTCTCTTTAAACCAGTTTTTCTCAAAATTCTGTTCCTGAAAATCATGGTGATCAGCCAACTTCAGATAGCCATAACTTTTGTTATGTTGAAGCTATGGACGAAATAAAAAAAAAAAAAAAAAAAAAAACAGTTTTGGAAATGGCTGGAACCCAACTTTTATATGAAAAAAAAGCTAATTTCACCTTGTGGTGAGTTTTCCTAGATTGCATCGCAAATTATGATATTTTCTCAAATAAAATTATACCAAATATTACTTTTCTATTTTACTGTTTTTTTCTTTTTATATTTTACTTTTTTTCTCTTGATGGTTATACCGTTTTTATTTAATTCCATGTCATTTTTAGAGCCATTAAATATAAACTTTTGTTAAAATTGGTATAAAGTTTTTCTTTCTTTCTTTCTTTCTTTCTTTTCTTCTCCTGTCATTGACCCTCTAAACACTGCAGAAGAGATTTAGTCAATCTGCAATATTTGAGAAAAAATGTTGGTTCTGAATAAATAACAAGAGAGCAAAACTGAGAACAAGAGATCTGTGAACCGTTAAGATCAAATTTATTATCTTTGGTCTGACCACGGAGTATTTGTAAGACACAAGTTAAGATGTACATTATGCATGTTTTATGGCACGGAACAGGCAATATGTCATAGTTGGGAGCCATTTAATTATTAGCAAAGTTGTGACCTAAATCGCACCTCAAATTTAGGTTAGAATACGATGACCAGGAACAAAAGTTACGCAAAATAAATCTAATGACCTGGCCTATCTCAAATATTATGTAACTTTTTTTATTTTAAGTAATTTTGCAATTGAGAATACTCATGACATTGATTCTTTAAGAGAAAGCATTTAGCATTTAGTTTGAGGTCATTAGTCGAAAGTAAACAAGATAGATATACCGATTTTATAAAATGTTACCTATAAATATGGAAAATAGTGTTTTTCAGGATGGCATTTTTGCTAACACCTAAAGGCCGACGTTGAGCATCTGTCGGGCTCAGTTTTTGCTGTTTTTTCCACACTGTCTTTGACTTTTTGGTCAGTTGAGCGTGCTGAATTGGTGTCAGGCAGTTGGTGAGATCAATCACTCTGATTGGCTGTTCATCTTAGCAAACAAATGTGTGAGAAGAAAAGTGAAAGTGATGAAAGCGAGAGTTCAAAAGATTGTTTTAACTTAGTCATCTTACTGAGCATTCAAATACGCATGTATTTTCATAACTGCCATCTAGAATCACGTATACACTGCCACAAGCTGATATAGACATGTTATTTTTCCTCACGCAAGTGCAGAACATACATGATAGTTAGCTGTTGGCTGTAGTTATCGTAGTGTGTTCAAGCGCAAATTTTTAGCCCATAAGCATGTGGCATGAGGTGACAACACAGTTGGCTTTCATCAAAGCTAGTTCTTTGTTGTCGGTTTGGTGTGTCACGGCCTTAAGAGGTTTCAAAATTCATCCTGATTTGTTGATTGCATGTTGTTTTTATATCAGTGAGATATCAAGTGATCAAAAACTTGACATTTTTGTTCTACTTTTCACCTTGTCTGTATTAGAGACTTTTGTTTACTTAGTTGATGTAGTTATTCTTTAGCTGCTGAGTGTGATGATGTGTTTACAGGTAGAACAGAGTTAATCTAATTGGATTGAAGGCTGACACATTGATTAATATAGTTGATGAATGCCAGCAGCGGGGGTGATGTGGACACACACACACACACACACACACACACACACACACACACACACACACACTAACAGTGAAATTAATCAGGATAATCTTGCATCATCGCTTTGAATCTCTATTGTGATTGTGCTCCCTTCTTACTGTTCTCACAATTAAAAGTCATAAATCACTCTTGCATGACTTGTACTCACAATTTTCAAAAATATTGTAATATCTAAGTTTTTTTTATTTTTTTTTTAATATATAAACTCAATACTTGCACTCTTACTCAATTACATTCCCATTCCCAAGGCCAAAATATATTTTAATACTTTTGTGCACCTTTAAATAGTTTCATTGCTTATAACATTGTTATATATTATTTATTACTATATGTTATCATCACTACAATTCAGAAGGCTTCATTGCTCTTTTTATTTGGCTTAATTTCTGTATGTATCCTTTTGAAAGGGTGTGTGTTCATGTATGGTTTTATCTCCTAATTAAGTGGCCCCACCACAAGTCTTTCAGCCCTTGAGAACAGAACAGAAAGGCTTACGTTACGTAATCGGTTGAAGTGTCAGTGGATTTTAGCATTGTGTGTTCTTACGCTAATAAGATTTCTTTTTTATATTTCAGATTTCATTAAATTGTGCAATCCGAGGTGAGAGAATTAGGCAAATATTGAAAAAGAGATTGTACAGATGGGCTTTTTTTTTAACTGGCAATAAAAACATTATGAGGGAATCATTCCACCTGGGAGAAGGTAAATATTCACACACTCCAACCACATAAATATGGATAAGGGGAAGAGATGATAGACGAATCGATTGGGAGATGTATGGACAGACACAGGTGAAAGCAGGAGCGAATATGTACAATTGGAGAAGGAGTGGGAGGCATGGATTAGGGATGGAGAGATGAGAGGAAGAGAGAGAAGAGGATGATGGGGAGATGTTTGGATGAATGATGAATGTATCCCATGTTTCATCTCTCTTTCTGTTCATTTTTTTTTTTCTTTTTCTTTTTTTCCCTGACTTTAGTGGTCTTATAGGACATGTTGGCAGCCCTCCACCCACACCAAAGGAACAAGATGCATCTGTGGTCTGTGACTTTCTATTTCTCTGTCTCTCACTCTCTTTTTTGTCTCTCATTCTTGTTTTCTGGCTGTATATATTGGGTCTCAGTACAGGTTTGAATTTTTAATAAGCTCTTTCATGCAGCTGCTTGTTTTAATATAAGTAATACTTCTGAGGCAGTGATGAACACACATACGCACAGACACACGCACACACACTGCAGTCATTATTGCTGTTGCTCTTGACTGTCACTCTGTGCAACAGCTCCTTTCACAAAAAAATAATAACAATGCTTATTTGAGGCTTAGAAATATAACTGATAGAATATTCTATAACTCTATTTCTTAAGAATGCTCATATATGACTGTCTCATCTTAATGCCCAATGTTCATATAATTTCACATAATATTCAGATTTTTATTTATTAGGTTATTTTACTGTACGAAAATTTACATACATATTTATGAATAAAAAATTAATGTAAAAATAGAATAAAAAAATATTAATAACAGCCATCATTAGTTATAATGATATGTTGTTAAATAATAATAATAATAATAAAAACAATATTGTGTTAAACTGTGAAAACTGGCATGATCAATAAGTCATGACAACATGTTTTTGCATTACTTTAACAAATCAAAAAAAAAAAAAGCAATTTTCAACTTTTTTTTAAATACATTTTCTAAGGTTCAACTTGTGTTTTTAAGTAAGTTTAATGCAATTTAAGCTGAAGTTGATTGTACTTAAAAATTTTAGGGCCTTTTTTATTTTATTTTATTTTTATTTATTTATTTATTTTTTTTACAGTAACCATTTTGTGCTTATAAGTACTTTAAACAATACTATGGTGTTTTACCAAACATAGTAGTGGTAAAACCATTGTTTTACTATAGTATCAAAACACATTGATACACATTTTGTGTTGCAATTGTTGCATGTGTATTTTAATAAAATCACAACAAAAGTGCAATATTTTCTTAATTGGTTAAATTGATTAATAGAAAATTGAAATTATAGACTGTCCAAAATAAATAATGATAATAATTAAAAAAAAAAAAAAAATCGACATTCAATAAAATATTTAATTTAGTCTCTAAATCATCTTGACTACACTAGGTTATCCCAATAAAAGTGGGAAAAATTACATGCTAAAATACATAAAAAAAAAAAAAAAAGGAACATTATCGGCACAGCTTGATTCAACTGCATGTGGTTTGTCTTGGATGTTCATATGGGTAGAACAAATATTTTGTGGGAAAATGTTATAATTTTGTGTAAAAGTTTATTTAACATTTTTGTTTTTTGAGTTTATTATTTTATAATATTGATATATTATAGTATTATCTTGTCAAAGTGTTTGATTTAGTATATTCTGTATCTAAAATCAGAGCACAAGTAGTCTGAGGATGTAGAGTACTAATGATACTAATGCATAAAGCCAGTGGTTCATAGACACCTCTATTACACACTCAAACACATAAACACACGGATGGAAGCAGCTCTTGATTGTTTAGGACATGACTTCAAGTGCACAACAGGTCAGCTGACTTCCACTTCAAAGCATTTCATGATCAAACCTTCATTCGGGAAATTTTAATTACACTTTAATTACACATTGCTGCTGATGAAAGAAATTATGCAGATGTAATGAAAATGAGGGGAGACAAAAAAACAAAAAAAAAAAAGTTGCATACTGCTTGTCTGCATTCAGTCTTTCGGTTACAGCCAAAACTGATATCAAATGATTAAAGCCAAATTAAGTCATAACACAATCAAACCCAGAGCTGAAAGTCATCAAATTATCAATAAAGCAAAATCACGTTATTCCAGGCTTCTTTTTAATTAGTCGGATCTGAAGTAAATTGCCATTACTCCGGAATTCCATCATGTAAACATTCCTAATTGCGTACTTAATTGCTAATAGTAGAAGAGCATTTTAAGAGACATTAACTCAAGAGCCCAAATTATTGCAATATTACAAATTTACATGAAATTGATTGCAGGAGGAAGGAGTAGCAGTGGCAGCAGTGAGGTCTTTTGGAAATCTCTGAAATATTAAATCGTAAGATGCTGCTTTGCAGTGTCAAGCATGAAGATGTGAGCTTTATTGCTGAAAGAAAATTAATTGGACTTGAAAAGAATGAGGCAACGTCTGAAAGTGCCTCTCTAGAAGATTCTAGTTTTCACACTATTGGATTAGGGACCTTTTCAATTGGCGCTTATGAGGAAATAAACAGCATGGTGCGCTTTTGACAAAGCATATTATAGAAGGATTTCTCTCCGGGTCAGTTTTGCTCTTCGGTTTATTAGATTAGAGCAGCAGATCAGAGCGGTTAGACGTTAATCTGACCCTGGATCAGTGTGGATGGTGATTATTGTTATCCTGGGTCAGTTTGGGGTAGGATGCAAGAAGATTTCTGAATGGCATAACTACTCTTGGCAGATACAGACACACAACATCGACTGTGCAAACCTAGCCATTTTCCTGTTCAGAATCAACCAGCCTGAAATAACTGCTAATGGTAAAAAGACAATTAACTAAAAAAAAATTAAATTCTGACAAAACCAAAATGTACTCATCTCCATGTTGTTCCAAATCCAAACCTGGGGTGCGTTTCCCAGAAGCATTGTTAGCCAAATCCAAAGTTCTGTCATGAAACTCTAGATGGTGCAGTTCGCGGTCAAACTCAATCTTACATAATGACATCATTATCACATGGCACAGCCGGTTGGTTCTTTTTGTATCAGCAGCCAATGAGCTTGCTGCTCAACATTCAAATACCTGGCTAGTGCTTGCTGTAACAGTTTCAGTGCGCTTCAGAAACCCTCCACCTTCCCCAGCTCCACCTGTATAGATCTGCTGCGGGGTTTAATGATTTAGTGTTTCCCAAAGCCTTAGTTGTAACGAACATCTACAAAGAAGCACCACGAAGTTTTGTGCTTAAACTACATTTCTCGACATGTGGTTAGAAGCATAGTTTCTTGCTAGTATGACATGAACTTAAATAGAGCATGCTCATGAAGAAAAATCAAGCTAGCATACACTAATATCCACATATTTCATTCTGTATATACACACATTTCATTTTATGCATTTTAGTTTGTCAAATGAATGAAAGACTTTTTTTAAGGGAACCCACAATTGAATCAAACATCTGGAAAACAAGAGAGAACAAAAATAGAAAAATAAGTCCTCAGGCATGTTCGTTATTTACAGTAATAATTTGACAACCCATTTAATCCCACTAGTCACAATAGTGACCGTAAAAAAGGTTTTCATTTATAAAGCTTTAAAAACCTTACTGACTGATGTTTTAGTGCACTTCCTGCAAATATGGAAAAAATAAATAAATAAAGGGTCTCAATTAAATATGTGCAGTTTCACATGATTAGTGCAAATTGTCACATGACCAGAGCAGTTTATTTCCTGTTTGCACCTTGAGAAGATAACTGTATCAAAGCTCCAAAATGAAAGGCTATTAAAGTATGTTAACATAAAGATATGACAACTATTTTTGGTACACATTATCTTTAAGGTGTCTAGTGTTAATATATGAATTCACATATTTTCAGTTTGGTTAAGTGTGATCATAGAATGAGTAAACATGTTGATGGTCACAACAGTGACTGGTGGGATAACAGTGAACTTATAGTAGGTATACAATATAAATCCAATTGCAGTTGTTAGTGAAAATTACACTAAAATGTTGCAATGACAAAATGTTGCACTAAATTAAAAATTCAAATGTCACAAAAAAAAAAAATAAAATAAAATAAAAAATTGATGTTTTAATACTAGTAGCGCTAATCTAAAAACGTTGTTATATTTTACAAAAAAAGTAACCATTTTAAAATGTATTGATGTTTTTTTTGTTTTGTTTTGTTTTGTTTTTTTGTCTCTTATCTCAGTGTTCCTATCAATGTTGTAAAAGGATTTTTTATGCATAATAGTAACCAAAGCATATGGTTAAACAGTTTAACATAGCTGGGCTAAGATATATAAAAAATTTTATGACTGCAAAAATATGTTAATTCAGTACACACATTATCCCACCGGTCACAATTGTGACCGTCCATAAAACAATTTTTTCACACACTTTTCAAAAAAAAAAAAAAAAAATAATAATAATAATTATTGATTATTTCAAAGGGTTACTAATGACACATCATTTGGATATTTTTATGTCTGGGGAAAAAAAAAAAATAAAAAAAAAATAAAAAATGGGTTAAATGGGTTAATTCGATCTGTAGCCAATTACTCAGCAGAAGTTTGTACTTAGCCACAAGAACTTTTGAACCAAAGTTGTTCAAACAACGAAAGTGTGATAATTTCAGGAAAAAGTCCTGGCTAGCTAGATCATTTCTCCAACGATGCATTGTATTGTGGTGGTTTAGCAGCAGGTTACGTTGTGCTGGAACACGTGTGACTTTGTTCTGTGGAACAAAAAAGAAGAATATTAGGGGCTAGAAAAAAAGTGTCATGTAATTTAGCAAAACCTGAATCCATTGTATCTCTGATTCTGCAGGATTCTACACACAGTCACCTCACACAGAATGCTTTGATCTATATCAGCCATTCTTCAGGCCTAGAGATGTCAGATGTTAGTTTTGATGGTTAAACTGCAGAGAGGAGTGGACATGGTGCCATTCTTTTTAAATGTTTAAATATAAATTTTGTTCTCTAAGGGGGAATCCTCGATCTTCTCAGAATGGCTAATTCCACATTATAAATTCATATTACCGAGTGTCTATTTACACTTAGTGCAAATAGCCGCTGCCTTAATAAATAAATATATATATATATATATATATATATATATATATATATATATATGGCAATCACATATAAACTTTGATGATCTCATGCATAGAGCCCATCAAGTATGGTCAACAACAGCTCAACCATACTTGCTTGCTGCACAAGAACAAACCTCATTGATTTTTGCGAAAGCTCAAACATGCTTGCGTGACGTGAGCACAAAACTCTTTGGTTTTCACATGTTTGAGCTTCTGTTTACCATATTTGATATGGTCTATGTGTTGTTTGATGTTTATATGCGAGTAAAACCCTAAATGTAGTCCGTTGTTCATCATATAAAGTGATCACGTTTCTATAGATTATTTTGCTGATGTCTTTATTAACTTTTTGAAGCTTGAAAGTGTTGGTGGAATGGATTTTTTAGGTGGTAGGGGTGAGGTGGATGGCAGAAATCTTCAAGGTTTCCTTAAAACTAACAATTTGTGTTTTGAAGATGAAGAAAAGTCTTATGCATTTGAAACAACATGAAGATGATTAATTGGTGGCAGAATTTTCATGTTTGGGTGAACTGTCCCCTTAAGGCTCTTTTGATTCTTTGGCTTGGTTTCGAATCAGACTTTGACTCAACCTCCTTCCCATTTGCCATCACAGTTCTCTTCTTGCCAGCGTGCTGTTTTGATCTGAATTGTAGTATGTTTATGTCATCAATACTGAGTAAATCGTGAGTTAACAAGTTATTTATTTATTTATTAGTTGAGTTTAATGCATTCGTTTGAGTTCAGTTATTTTTTGTTATTATTGTTTTTTTTTTACATTCCTGTTATTGATTCCGTTATCACATTGTAACTCTTGTGTCAGTATGTGCAAGCTATCCATGTTTGTATGGTATAATTATTTCACGTTTTTTTTTTTTTGTTTGTTTGTTTGTTTGTTTTTTTTGCACATTTGGTCTCCACAAGGTATATTTCTTGTGGAAAACATGAGTTAATACATGCAATAATGAATCATTTTAAACCATGAAAAAAAGAAAAAAGGAACAATTTGCATGAAAACATCTCCTGTCATTGTCCTATTTTACGGGCTATAATCTCAATTTATGATTATTATTATTATTATTTTTTTTGTGTTATTTCAGTGTCTTCCTGATAAAAGAGAGGTCTTTTACATCTTTCATAATCACCTCATTTGTTTTGCTCTGCAGGTGATAAAAATAAAGTGTTGTGCGAAGTACAATGTAGGATTCAATTCATCCCCCACTCTGAAAGAATAATATGTTTTGACGTTTGTTATTTATTCTCTCTGCCTCTCCCTCGCTCTCTCTTTCCTCTTCTGCCTCAGTGTATGTGTCTGTCATGGCTTTCTTTCTTCAGAGAAATGCCTGTTTATTCCTTTGTTAATATGACAGATATAATGAGTTTCCTGATTCACCACCAGGCGCAAATTAAGACTCTCTTTTGAGTTTATACAGTCAAAATCCATTTTTTGCGTCCCTCGTTTTTAAACTTGACGTTAGCTCTTTTCACATTATTTTTTCTCTTTTTTTTGTTCTTTTTTTTTTTTTTCTGGGTTCAGTTGTGTGGAGAGATAATCACATCGCCAAGCACACTCGACCATCTCGTACAACTCTTTCTCTCCTCAATACACATACACAGCCACATATTGTGATTGATGGCAAATTTCACATGAATGACATTTTTTTTTATTTATTGCTTGTGTTTATGGTTTATTTCGAAAGACATTTGTCATCCTGAGTGTACAGAGAGGAGGACTGTGTGAGTGAACACATACACACAACAGTATATGTGAGAGTTGTATGATTTTGCCTTGAGGGGAAACATTTTTTTTTTTTTTAAATTCTGAGCATTTTTTCTCTTTCTCCATCATGAATATAATACGCTAACAGCCCATAATGCAATTACATTTCATCAAGAAATCAGCAATGTTAATAGACTAGTAGTCTGAATGAAAGGTGGAGTTATTTGTATATTCATAAACATTCAAAGCATTTAGTGAATAATAATGACGGATGAATATGGGTGAATGCGAGTGAGGGGACAACCGACGATTTGTTTTAGTGAAAAAGAGAATTTTTGAAGAATTGTCACAATAGTACACACTAACCAAATTAATTTGACTAAATTTTCTTTCCCCTGTACAGAAATGTACATTAGTGCATTTGGAAGATGCTTTTATCCAAAGCAACTTACAATGCATTAAAAGCAGCTGTAGTTTTTATAGTTCTTTAAATATTGTAATACGATTTTGCAATTCCGTTAAGTGGCGCTAGAAGTGCAGAAATTACATACGTTAAATTTTGTAAACTGTCTTTTTATCTGCAAATGTCATTGTTTCTTTGCTTCCTTTATTTGGCTCTACACATTTTGCCATCTTTCTTTCCTCATTTAATTTTTTATCTCATGGGCTGTAGTGTGAGACTGACAATGTGTTTAAAATGATGGTTTAACCTCCAGGACGGAGGAGGAGCGGAAAACAGAAGGAAAGATTAAAGAACAATGCTCACTCGCCTCTCAGGACCGCTGCCAGAGGTGTGTGTTCGTACGTGTTTGATGTGTGTGTGATAAAGCGTACAGCAGATTATGAGAAAAGGAGAAGACGAGCTCATTAGAATCTCGCACCCTCAAAAGCGCAGAACGAAGGATTAGAGAGAAGCCACCAACCTCTGCGAACTCCTCCCTCTCATCCCTTTCTTTTGTTGTCCTGTCCCCATCACTTGGCTCTGATCTCCTGCCTCATTCGGTCTTCTATGCTTCCTTAGGGACAACATGATATCTTCTCTTCTCTTCTCTTCTCTTCTCTTCTCTTCTCTTCTCTTCTCTTCTCTTCTCTTCTCTTCTCTTCTCTTCACATTTTATTTTGTTTTGTCTCTTCTCTTGTCTCTGAGTTACAAATTAAATTCTGACGTAAAAAAATCATTTTCATCATCACTGGTTTGTGAATCAGCTACACTGGTCGTCTTGCATGTTTGCTGTTGCATACAGTTTTTGCTATTATGTTGCCATGATGTATTAGATCAACCCTATTTTTGTCTGCCTTTCCCTTTCCTATGCTTGTCTTTACTTCCCATAACTCTCCAGAACCACTACTTTCCTTGTGCTCTTATCAGCTCTTCTCTTCCTACTTCATAATTCCTCTGTTCAGGCTCATTTGTGAGGAAGGTCCGAATTGCAGTAATTAAGTCTTACTCTATACAGTGAAACCTGGCTATAAATACTTCTAGCGTAGTCTGAATCAGGTGTACTTAATGAATCTGAGCGAGTGTGTTCAGAAAGATGACACCCTGCTGCTTGTGTTCTAGAAATCTGTATCACTCTGAAACCTCCTCCACATCTTTTATATGGAAATGCTTTTGATGATTCTGGGTAGTAAGCCGTACAGAGATTTTATATATATATATATATATATATATATATATATATATATATATATATATATATATATATATATATAAAGAGAGAGAGCAAGGGAGCAGTTAGCATGAGGTACTAATGACCTGTACAGATCCTCAACTGAAAAGGCAACTAGTTTGAGTTACAGCTAACAGAAAACATCAAACTAAGGACATCAAAACAGTGGGGATCCTGGAAACAATGTCATAAAAATACTACGGTGTAAACATCAACCAGAGACAGAAAATAACAAAGTCAAAAGTTCTTGGTACATGGTAACAAATATAGCTTGCACACTGTATCAGGAAACTAAATTTTAGACAAATGTCTACAATACTGAAGACCTGCAGACAACAACATTTGGTGACCACAGAGACCAAAGCCCACATAGAATGCAGGGAAGCTGAGTTACATGTCTGTGCATGTCTGAACAGATAAGAAAAAAACAAATAAAAACAGAAAAATAATAAAACAATAACTGAATAAAGAAAAAAATGTAGGCAACCACATTCAAACACAAAAGAATGACGACTAATAAGTAATGTCCCTCAGAACTACCTAATTGAGGTCCTTCTAGAGCTAAACAAACAAGCAGCACCCATATTATTCAGCAGTTCAAAGATGAAGTCCAGCAACTGAAGTGGAAGAAAACCCCATTCAAAGCATAACAAAGGTTCTTACAGAATCTATGAAAGAAGCACATTGGAACTCAGCTACAAACCCAGACTTACACCATTGACAAATGTGGGCATGCTTTGAATAAGGTCAGTACAAAACAGCTCAAAACCATGAAGTAAATTCAACAGTTCACCCAGACCACTTTGTAGCAGCTGCTGCTGACCAAGCATCTTACCAAAGGTCTGTAATGCCAACAAGGAGATAAAACAGCTCAGGAGGATGATATACACACACCTGCCCTGTAATGGGCAGGTAGTGCACCAGCTTCTCATAACATTGGCCAAAAACAATAAGTTTAATACACTGCTAACCATTCCAATTCTGAATACTTTCTGGTGTGTATTGCACAGCAGATTTACGTCTTCATATTTGACTCCATGTTCTATCATTTGCCACAGCTCCACAGTGATGGTTGTTCCCTTCCTCAACAAAGCGAAGGGAGTAGTGGAAAATGTCAAACACGGACAAGTTATTAATTCCCCATCCTTGCCAAGAATATCTAGCAACCAGCAAAAGAGGACCATGCACCATGGTACAGTTGATCAAAGCCACTGAGCTAGGAGAACCTGCAATAGCTCCCCAAAGGACTCCCCAGGAAAGAGAGTTCTGTCAGCACCCTGGAGAGCTCAGCAAGACAGACGGAAGTCTTTGGGCACACACACTAATGTAACACAACAAAAAAGTCTTTTTAAAATGAAGTCTCCAGAGGCAGTCCACAGACCCAGAAAAGGTTGACCTCATGGCTTAGCTTTCTCTCAACTTTATTCATAATGCACTTCTCATCAATACTGCATCAGCAATGACAACACAGTACATCATAGTCTGGATTGTCTACAGGAAAGCATGAGTCATTACTATGCACGTGTAGCATTTGGACCAATCAGACACACAACTATTTGTTATATTTAATAAATAATCTCTAATGCCCCTCCTCACCCAACCAAAGGGCCAACTATGAGGGTCTGTGGACTCCTCCCCCGAAATGCATCTAACAAACACCTCAGAAAGGCAGAACAGGCCTCTGGTTCCATGGCAACCAATCTGATAACACTAGTTTTATTGCTCAAAGGAATGCGGGCAGAGCAACTCATACTTCATTATCCCTTAGAAAATACACATAATGCCCATAAAAATTGACTCTTCTCTAATTAATTCATTGAAAAACCTTTCTTTGAATGAACACACATCCTTCAGGTCATTGTGTATATTATTACTGTTCTTGTATATGTTCTTGTGTATTGTATACTGTTTTATGCATGCTTATGATAGATCACTAGTTAATATCACCTCATTTATACCATGTTTGGTCTCCATCAATTCATCTTCGGATGATCTAATTGAGAGTGTATATTATATAATGATACCTATGAAACATATTAGTATTCTAAGAATCTTTACTAGTTTGTATATCAACTTCGATCCAGTTATATATGCAAATTACCATGCTTGGAGACAAAGAGTCGTAAACTTTCCCTCCAAAAGTAAAAGTCACCATTGGCTCTTTGACCCCCCAGGGGTGTGACCTCCATAGGATTTAAAAGGTCTCACTTCAGTGACCCGCCTTGCTTTTAGTCTCTTCACTCGTTTCCCATCCCCTCTCCATCTTCAGGTTGCTAAGTCCCAGGGCCGGTGCTACTGCGCCTGGCAGGCCTCTACACAACCAGTCTGCAATTCTTTTAGATCCTAAGAGGATGTGAGTTCCTCAGCAACCCTTAAGTTTTGCGCCAGGCCTTGCGACCTTGACTTTCCATTCAATCAAAGATCCTCGGATCTCAGCAGATCTCTTTCTTAGCTCTTTTCACTTTCTACCTGGGAAGAAACTCCCAATCACCATCGAGTCAGGACATCTTTGGAATTCATCACTCTTCAACCCGGAAGAACGTGATCACGAGTCCAAAACCTTAAAAATCATCAAGACTTTCATCCGAGACTGCATCCAGACACTCGTCAGTGACCAAGACAATGCAAGTATCATACATTTAACTAAATGAAACAGAGGTTTAGTATAAGATCCCGTTATAAACAGCGCTAATGGTTTTACTCAGGTGGTTAACTGACTCTTTCCATAACTGCATTCTCTGTTTTCTCTAATGGCTTCATTCATCCACTTTAGCTCCCCTTTGTATGTACGTGTGAGTGTATGTTTATCCGTTTGTTTGTTTAGATTAGTTATGTGTGTTAGCGTTTAGTTAATAAAAGTTGTGTGCACAAATTACATGAGTTTTTGGTTCTGCCTTGCAAATTAATGCCTCTTTACGATTTTGACCCTCGCTACATGCTCTAATGCATTAATAGGAAAGTATTTTCTGTGGCCATGGAAATATCCTTTCTTAGAGTTGATATGAACTTACACTGAATGTTCGCTGGACGAACAGATCAGTTGATGGCAATTTAATTCTGCTACAGTTATTACTGTCAGCCAATATAAATCATTTTAATTAATCATAATTAATTGTAATTATTTATATACATTTCGCTTTTGAACTGATTTGCTACACACGTGAATCCTTGGATGCTTGGTGCTGTACAAGGTCAACAAGAAACACATCTTTTATCAGGAATTCAACAGTACTATAAACCAACTCAGAGAAGACTGCAAAGTGTACTGCTGTTATTCACAGGCTTAAACCCCCTGAACCAGATGATCATCATGAGTGGATACTGATGCAGTTACAAGACTGGAGCTAGTACTGCCACCTGCAGTACATGGATGATATCAAGCGGTATTCCAGGTGCATGAGGAACACTAATTGAATAATCTGGAGCTACAAAGACATTGACTGTAAGAAAGTGTCAAGACCACCATTTAAATTTTACTTCAATTCTGGATAAGACATCAGTGACGATATGGCTTCCATTTGACTTCATGGCAAACCTGTAGATATGGCTGTACAACTTTCAAAGTCCCAGGGTGAAGCACCTTATAGTAGAATAAAAGATTAAGACCGGAACTTCATGCACTGAACAGCACCATGAAGTCACCAGAATCATGCTTAGCAGGACTCTTTAACACTAGTCCTGGAGGCCACTCTCAAAGTTATTGATTTCATTAGAGTTGTAGTTAAACTCTGCAGGACAGTGGTCTTCCAAGACCAGAGTTGAAGTGCCCTGGTGTATGGGAACATCTCCTTGGAATGTAGTGGAAATTAATAAGGATGTGATTGTTTTGTACCTAAGTTCTAGAGAGACACACGAGTGAAGGCCATCCAACCCAACAATATTAACATAGCTATGGACAAAGGTGTCCTATCCCGCTCCTGGAAGGGTATTGTCCTGCAGAGTTTAGATCAAACCTTAGTTAAACACCTACATCAGCTAATCAAGGTCTTTAAGATTACTTAAGACCTCTGGGCACTTGTGTTGGGGCAAGTTAAACCAAAACCCTGTAGGACATTGGCCCTTCAGAAGCAGGTTTAGATGCCCATGGCTAAAGAAGAGACACAGCAGTAGAGATAGACTCTGCAGTGCCAAATAACAGTACCATCCAGTCAGCACAGTATGTGAAACTTGAGAAATGCCAGGAATTTAAAAAGGACATTGAAAGAATGTGACAAGTCAAGGCTAAAGTAGTTCTAGTGTTTGCCAGGCTGGATAAACGGCTTCAGCTTGACCCAGAGGGGCGCTATTCTGAAAACAACTAGGATGCCAAGCTGAATCAATTAGCAACTAGGCCACTAACTGAGAGAATAATGTATGTAAATATACATGTTTACACAGATGGATTACACAGGATTAGACTACTGAATCAAATCCACCAGCTCTGGAGAAAAGTGTACAAGAAAAAGAGACGTAGTATGTATTTCAGTTCATGTTGTAGTGGTGGTTCATGCTGTCACACAGTTTCTCACACACTAGAGCATAAGGGTCAGTTGTTTTTCCACCACAATGCCCTCATACCGTAGACCTCAACGATCAATAGTAAACAATAACTTTAAAGGGCTCTCAGTGGCCTACCTGTTTGTGTGGGTTTGTGAAACTGTGAGTGTGAAGGAGAGATTTTGCACCGAGAATACATATTTCTTCTGTTCTGGTGCACTGCAACTTGTCCAAGTCATGGACAAAATACACTACAATTATCAGCAACCCCCTTTCTTTTAAAATAGATTAATATCATTTTATTGATACTTCTATAGTATTATAGGGTGTGATTATTATGCTGGAACATCAAATGGAGCAAGAAATCACCCTTTGAATAATGAGTCCCCCCAAAAATGGCGGTACTATGGTACTGTCATGGTATCAGATGGTAATGGAACTATGATATGTACCATGGCATCAAATGATTACCAAAGCTACTTAAGATAACACAACAGTATACGAGGAAATATATTCCAGGTCCTATGAATACTGTATTGTCACTTTCTGTTATAAAATATTGAAGTTACCGAGGGCACTTAGTGTAGGATATGATATTTTTCTTTTGAAGTTTCCTGTAGAGATTAATGAATATGTGGAATATAAACATTATTTATACGGCCTCATTGATGTAGATAACTTCGCCTACTTAATCATTCACCCAGGCCGCAATGCATGTCATTTCCATATATCTTAATTATTAAAGTCACTAATGAATTTTTAAAAGACTTCCCACTATCTAAAGTCTCTGTGATGTCGTGTCCTGGTGACAGTCTCTGAACTTCCATGTCATCAACCTGCGCCAGGAAACAGGACTATGAGCCAACGCTCTTCAAAGAGATGCTTTTATTAAAGAGTAATCATCAAAAAGGGGCAGTAGCGAGGGATTGGGAGAGGACGAGGGCAGTCATAACAAAGCAGTCAAAGGCAGTTGAAGATGTGAGTTGTCGACAGCCCCGTCAGAAAGAGAGGTGCGAGTGATGTGTTTGGAGCTTGTGTATGGATGTGTGTGTGGGTTTGTGATCTTGGAGGACCTCACACCTTCACGTTCGTTTGATTCCTCGGTACGAGAGCAGGTGACCTGGCATTTCCGTGACTTTTAGAGGTGAGAGCGGCGCGACACACTGCTCTCCGCCTCAAACCGCTTTCAGCCCTCAAACTCTCTCTCACATTTTATATCATATTAGCAGTATATATCACAATATACCGTTTTATTTCTTAAGTTTGGATTACATCCCTTAATCAAAAGATTTTCCTTGTCTGAATTTTCTCCACCCTGCCTGAGCATCTGTCATTAAGATTAACAATTAGTGTTCTTCAGGTAACGTAGTCCTCCTTGGACACTGTATAGGCTGACATATTTCTTCTGTCACACGGTAAAAACTGGCGTACTGCTCAGCCCAACTGCTCATTCATTTTCTTTCCTGGTCTCTCTTACCATTTCTTCTCTCACCCACCCAACTTGTTCCCTTCACAGGTTGGTATTTAGACCCAGACAGGGAAGTGTGCAGAAACAGGATGTGATTGGTTGGTCCTCTCTCCCTTGCATTTCTCTAAAAACAAATACTTTCTTTTCTTTTTCTCTTAGAAAAAAAAAAAAAAGAAAAGTCTCCGTCGCTCTCCCAGGCATTCTCCGAGGCAGACAACGCTCTGTCCACTGGCATTTTGATCATGCACGGAAAAGAGAAGCCAGCCCAATTATCAACTCTGCCGGTCTTTATGGAGCTATTGACCTCCATCTTCCGTGTATCTCTGCAATTTAATTTAACCCGCACGACGAGTCCCGCGCTAATTAGATGCATTTCAAAGAAATGCTTCGGGAGCGCACGGAGGAAGTGACGGGAAGGAGGCGAAGGCAGATAGAGAGAATGAGCTTGAGAAAAACAGAGATGAATAGACAAAGACAAGGCAAGAAATTTTGAAAGAGAGAGCGACAGATGGAGAGAAAGACAAAGTCACAGTCTGAGGCCGTGAGAGAAACAGATACAGAGAGACGAGCATTATCTTAACGGCTGGAGACTCGACCCTGTCGACACATTTTAAAAGGGATTAAAAATTATAGTGTTTTCTTCCACAGCGCCAGGGTGAGAGAGCAGACTGCTGTTTCCTGCTCTACGGTAAAGCTTGTTAGAGTATATCAGAGAAGTTGCATGCCTCCCTGTCTTAGACTTTCAGATCTATATTAGACAAACCTTGAAGGAAACCGAATCGTATCTAGGAACCAGAAAATGAGTAGGTACTGCTGTGGGTACCAGACTTGGGGGGCAGTCTATTTTGTCTTTAGCCGCCTATCAACCACCCACAGCACCCTAACAACCGCATTGCAACTGCCTGACAACTACCCTATAACCAAGGCAGCAAGTATTGCACAGGCAAGCAGCCTCACATTTTCATCAGAAAATGTCAGATTACAGTTGTTCTTGTTATTAATTGAAAAAAATATACTCAGATGACTTTGTACACTGAGATTTTGATGCATGTATGCAAAGGATGAGGCCATGAGGGTTGTCAAATTTGTAAATGTGGCTGACGCAGGTCACATGTTAAAGTGAACATGGCAGATGTCCATATTGCATTCATACTACACGCATGCATACTTACGAAACGTACTACACACATGCGTACTTACAAAACGTAATTGTCAACAAAGTCAATCATGACAATCGGGTAGTTGCAGTCGTACAAAGTCATAATGGTCAACAAAGACAATTCTTACTCAAATGCAGTACATATTCTAATAGTACTTGATTTTGTGTGTAGAGTTGGATGCTGGCATATCTGGGGAACAGAACATTGAAGAGGCATGTGGGTGGGTTATTTGGCCTCAGTCAGTACATGTAACAATCGCATAGCCGACCCTGGCAACCATCCACTATGTTCTAGTACAGGGGTGTCCAGTCCTGCACTTAAATTCTGCAGTACGTTGGCACTCCAGGACCAGGATTGGACACTTCTTCGCTAGTATCATGGTGGCGAGTTTTGCACAGGCAAGCAGGCAATATTTTCAGAAAAAAAAAAAAAAATTAAAAAGTATTAAAATGTAAAAACCTAGTTATTTATAGTTAATTTATTGTAAGTTTTCTATCTTGTTTTGTTTTCTTCTCTTGCCATATATAGGGCTCTGGGGTACAGGAAGCCATCTCCCTGAATGTGTATTTGCATGTGTATGTGTGTTGTGTGAGCACAAGTGTTTGTGAAGCTTGATGAAACGAGTGAACTGACACAGAAGACTTGGTGACATTATCTGGGTGTAATCATGGGAGACAGAACATCAAAGCTGAGTACACAACACTCACACATACACACACACACTAGAAAATGCTTTACTGGTGCAGTTGCAGCGGATGTGAGACCTGATCCGGTGAGAAGCTTACGAACAATTCACCACGGGACATGCCGCTAAGGGTCTGGAGAGCAGTGGTGTATAAAGTACCTGAAAGCCATACTCAAGTAAAAGTACAGATATCTTACCAAAAAATGACTTTGGTAGAAGTTGAAGTCACCGTTTAATTCTTAAAGTATGTGGTATTTATTGTACTTAAGTACGAAAAGTATTTATTGAATCTTAAACGTACTTAAGTATTGAAAGTAAAAGTACAAGTAAATGTAAAATGGACAAGAGGCAAATAAATATCTAAAAAAAATATTCATACAGCTTGAGTAGCAAGACTGTGTTCAGTTTTAACTCTTTCTTCCATTTTGTATTTTTGGATAAGATTAAGAAGCACTTCATCCGGTACTTAGTGTCTTTTATTTCCAACATAAGAAAACATTTCTGGAATCTGCATCTGAAATAGCATTTAGAAGTATTTACACAGTTTATGTATTTCAGAGGGGACATCGATGCATTTAAACTGCAGTTACAGATGCATAAATAGGCTTAATGTTTTGTTTTTAACATAAAATGTTGAATACTGATATTTTAAATAATTTAAACATGAAAAAAATAGTTGAAATGTGAAATTAAAACCGCCAGTAGGTGACAGCAAGTGACTGTTAATGAGTGAGTCATTGAGATTCAACAGATTCATTCAAACGGCTGATTCATTCAGAAACAAAGCATTTGACTGTGTTAATGAGTGAATCACTGAATCATTTATTCAACTTATTCGTACAAAAAGCTGATTTATTCAATAAGTAAACACTGTCCATTGCTCGAAAAACAGTGCTGTGATCTTTGTTTGGAACTATTTTCGTTGGCAAAATTGAGCAAAAGCAAGCAATATTATGTCTAAAATGTAAGTCACGTTGCTTTACTGAACTTGTATAAAATTATTATTAAACGTGTTCGTGCTGATATCTGCAGTAAAACGGTACTCTTTGTGTGATATAGATAGATATAGAAGTTAACTATATTAAATTATATAAATATAAAAAGCATACAGAAGCATTTTTGCTGTCTACAATTTAGAATGCCTGGAATTTTGAGTTTTAATAGACTTATAAATCAACGTGCGTGCACTCTGTGTGTGATTTGGTGATATAGCCTAATAATGTCAGATCGCACATCATTACACCAACACTTACCATATTATCGCAGAATATATACTGTATATCACAGACCCCAAACTCGACTTGAGTGGAAAATTAAATCATCCGCGGTTGTGCGCGCAAGTTTTTAGGAGTCTAACTTGCAAACGCCAGACTACTGATTCGTCAAACATGCTTTCCTGCAGTCTGTGTTCTTCTGACTATTTTGTAGTAAGTAACGAATATGCTTCGGGGAAATGTATCGGAGTAAAAGTATACATTTTAATTGAGAAATGTAGTGGAGTAAAAGTAAAAGTTGGCTGAAATATAAAAACTCAAGTAAAGTACAGATACTCCCAAAAGATACGTAAGTACTGTAACAAAGTATGATTACTTCATTACAATACACCACTGCTGGAGAGTCACACAGAAGGAGAGAGAGAGGAGAAAAAGAGCTTGAAAAAGAAAGTGAGAAAGAAAGGTGATGGTTTCACTGCAAGGAACACAACAGCATAAAAATTGTGTGTATGTGGGAGTGTGTGTGTTGTTGTTAGGATTGACGCCGCAACATTTGCTCACTTAAAGAAACCCTCACTGTCCAGTCAAGTGCTGCCATTTCATACAGACACCATTATGATTAAAAATACTTCAGGATTCTCCACATGCCGACACACTCACACACACACACACTTACGCCGACGTGTGTGACACTTTTCATCTAAGCCTCTTAGCACAATGCTGTTTCAATACACCGTGTTTTGGAGTGTGTGTCATTTGCTCTCTCTAAACGGGATTAACAGGGTACAGCCTATTCATATAGTTCACACACGGAAGCGACTGTTTAGTACCATAAACAAAAAACAATACTCTCATTATGTGAACATGAATTTTTGGGTAATTTGAGAAGCTTAGAAAAAAATAAATTAAGACAAATGCCAAGTTCTGTCATGACTCTCTAGATGGTGCAGGCTGATGAGTCATTAATGCAAATTGATGATATTCACAGCATTAAACTACTTGGAACAAGCTAATTGGTTCATGTTGCATACGCAGTAAGCTTAATGCTTTACATTTAAATGGCTGGTTAGCATTCACTAGATCAGTTTGCAGCACACTTTCAGAGTTCCTCTGAAACTCTCCACCTTCCCCAGCTCCACCTGTATAGATCTGCTACGGGTTATTATATATGCTACTTGCGCAACAGCAGTATGCTTTAAATACTCACAGCACCGTATTGTGGAGACTTACTTGAACATTCATAATGCCAAGCTCCTCCCTAGTCCACCCAGACCATATATGGAAACTAAAATCCAAAAACATGCCAATCAGAAATCAGCATAATTGTGACATCACCTATGACTGTCTATAATCACCATCTAATTAATGTCCAGCAGCTTGCTAGTGGAAATGTTACTCAATTTACATACAAAGAAGTTAGCCAATCACAAGATACAACATTTTAAATATAGAAATCTTAAAGCTGCGGTAGCAAAAACATCATGTTTAAGTCCAAAGCTTACACATGTATGCAAATGAAGAAAATACATGTAGAAGACCGATTGTGCTAATACCTGCTGTAGCACCCCTTGTGGCAACAATGAGAATGGAGTTTCTCCTTCCTTTTTGTTCCAAGAAAACATGGCTAACAAAGTGTAGCTATAAAAGTGTAGAATATTACCACCTTTAATATTCAAAACATGGAAAATTCCTGACTGATTTGAAGATTTTGCTTTACTTTTAATCAAGTTTTGCTTTAGTTTTAATCAATGAAAGGTTTAAAAAACATTAAGACTAAAAATACTGCATATAGAATTTCTGGAAACACTCTGAAAATGAAAATATGTAAGAGATCCCCTGCAAAGTTCATAGAGCAGAAAAGGTCACTAATAAGATATTCAAGAAGTACGAAAGGAAAACAAGCCACAAACACTCAGAGCCGATCGTATGTGTGTGTATGTTTGATTGAGTTGTCAGCACTGTAAGGGTTTGTTATCTGACTGAAAGCATGTGTTCTGCGCTGATGTGTGCATGTGTTTTGTCCCTAATGTTCCTGAGGCAGTCTGAGATAACAATGTGATCTAATCACTCTGCTTTCTCCACTCCACAAGACGAGTCAACAAAATGGCTCCCACAGGAATTTCTTCACTGCCTTTTGTATTCGTTTGTAGCTTTGTTACATCAGTCTTTTGGAATTGTGTGACGGTGTGTGAATTAATTCCTTAGTAAAACTAGGTTTTATTTATGTATTTGTTAGTGTTTTTGTGTGTTATTTCACTGTAGATTGTTTAAATTGAGGAGAATTTAAGATGTCTCCATCCTTATTTCTTTCTGTGTGCGTGTTTTAATAGAACGTGTGTGAGATGTGGAGTGCATTACCACTGTTGTTGCTAACAAGACCATTAGTGCAAAGATATTGCTGTTGCTTTTCCTGCTATATTGAAAAAAATGTCTGCTTATTACCTGCCCACGCACATCTTTCTCTCTCTGTCTGTCTCTCTTTTACACAAGACTGATTCCACATTAAAATTTACCACATTTTTCCTCAAAAGTTTATCACACATACCACCTAATACTGTGGTTGCAGAGCATTGATTATTTACAATAGAAATTCACATTTCAAACCTGTCAAAAAAAGAGATGCATACACCATTGACAGGTTTTCGAAACTCCAACAAAGACAAAAATAACACGTTACATTGTGATTGTTAAATAATTGCAGTCAACGCACGTCGATTTTCAGCCAATAATGACTTAAATGTGACATGAGTCATTTTTAGACAACTAGTGGCACTGAATGGAAATGCAGTCTATGTGTTAGTGACCTAGGGCCAGATTTACTAAACAAGGCAAATTAGCATTAGAGCGCAATTCCGTAAAAGTGCCGATGGGATCACAATCTACCAAGAGCAGCGCAAATTACCGCCTGTTTTAAGACATACTTTTTTTGGGCATTGAATAATTATGCAAATACCAGTAATTTGATGAGCGCAAATCGCGTTGCATGATTCATTTTAACACTCTCCTCCCATAAATTTTGCATCTGAAAGGGAAACTCCTACAAATGCATACTTAATAAGGTCAAGCGCAAAAATAACATTAAGTTATTAAATAATAAGTGTCGTTTTAGCGCTGATTCTTCACTGCGCATCTTTAGTAAATCCTGACAGTACTATTTTAACGCCAAAAGACAGTTTGCATTGGCCCCTAGGGTTTTCCAAAAGCATTATTATCCAAATATGGTGACAAGTTCTTTCGTTAGCAAAATAGTTCAATGATAGTTTCATAGTTCCAACTAATGTTAGCAAACAACATTGCAAAGTTATGTGGTTGTAACTGCAGCTTGTGACCTTTTGTTAGAAATATAGGTTTTTGTTAGTATGACGTGGACTTTAAATTATTCTTTAAATTTCATTCTACACCTTTTTGTTTGTCGAGAATAAAAGTGTCGTGTGTATGTGCGACTGTGCTCTAGGCAGTGATGTAAGGAGGAACCTGTGATTCAGTCAAAAATCTAGAAATAAACTGAAACAACGACAAACAAAAATAGCAAAGTAGTGTTGAGATGCCATGTTCGGCATGTTATTTAATTCAGTCTCTGCCCTATAGATAAGACATTTGTCATTTTTGGAGCTTGACTGTATAAAACAGCTTCTGTTTTCACTGTAAGGAAAACAGCACAACATTTTGGTTAAATTTCTCTTTTTGCCTTCCATCTTGATACGAGCTTGGAAAGACATGAAACTGAATCAACAATTAACATTTTGGGGTGAACTACTCTTTTAAAGTATGATTTGACAAACTTGGGTGTTTATTAGTAGTTTTTCTATCAAGATGGCACATTCATTCAGGTGCCACTTGACTGGATCTGTCTCTCTGACAGTGAAACGTGTATTTATGTTTACTAGCTATCTATTTGTCCTTCTCTTGATGCCTTGCTCTTTATTTACTTCCATTGATTGATTAACAAGTAGATATTGAGCACTGGGGAGCTGCCAAAATTGTGTTGAAGTTGTGTTGATGTTGAAGCATGCTGCCAGTCAAAGTGGGCTTGTAATGAAATCCTCTAGCATTCCTGACAGTCTGTCTCAAGCACAAGCACATTTACTCAAGGGTTCGCTCTATCACACACAGTATACATCCATCTACCCATCTATCTCTTATTTTACCTCTTTTTTGCACTCATATACCTACCTTCCATCAGCCAGCTCTCCTCCCTTCTACATCTGCTAGTGTTAGTGTGTTTAATTTAAGTTTACTCTCAGCCTGTCAGGTTCAATATCTCTCTCCCCTCTCTCCTGCCACTTTTTCCCTCGTTCTTCTGTCATTCATTGCTTCATTTCATTCTGGATAAACCTGCCTATAGAAATGGAGGCCAGTAGCTGTTAGACTTCAAAGCCTATCAACAGAAAACTCTTCAGTTAGGCCCCACTAGTGTTTACAAAATGGCTGACAGACTCAACAACAGCTGAGGCGGTGAAAGTTAAACAATGTTGTTCGTTTACACGTTTCCTTTGCTGAAAACTGAAAGTCTTGCTCTTGTTAAACTTCTCACTACAGGGTGAGAAGCCAACAGTTATATGATTAAATTGTTGGTGTTTTTATGACTAGTTCGTTCTGGATTTCCAGATACTTGGAATTGATTTTAGCAGGATTTTGCTGTGTATGTCGGTTTTTCACTTTATTTGTATATTTGGTGGGGAAGCTACTTTGAAACTAGTAGTATCTATCTATCTATCTATCTATCTATCTATCTGTCTATCTATCTATCTATCTGTCTACATGGTCTCATGACGAAAACGTACCTCTGGGAACTTTTTCAAAAGAGGCAAAATAAGTTTTGTGACATATTCGATGTTAAATGTCGACTGCGTGGCCCTAAAAGATTGTTCTTTTTTTTTTTTCCCCAGAACAGATGAACGTACATACATTTATGTGACAGTGGTTTTGTAGGTGTCACCGCAGTTCTGATTTGAAATGTCTGTTGAGTGCCGCTATAAGTCTAATGCTCTGTGACATTTTAAAACGTACCATTTTCACTACACCTAAACCTACCTGATAGTATGAACAAAGTGAAGTTATTAGCGTAATTTCGGGAGGAGTACGCCCATCTAATCTTCCAATTAATGTCCAAGTATAAAAGACAGCCTCTTACCACTTCCGTCGTTAGTTCTTTCAGCATCCCTCCTCCTCCCCATCTCCTCCTT
The DNA here is from genome assembly GCA_039654775.1 of Spinibarbus caldwelli. Lineage (NCBI taxonomy): Eukaryota > Metazoa > Chordata > Actinopteri > Cypriniformes > Cyprinidae > Spinibarbus > Spinibarbus caldwelli. Next base: position 18,583,026 of record CM077229.1, on the reverse strand, counting down.
CTATGCATATTTAAGTATTTATTTATTTATTTTTCTGTCCATAGTGGGGCTATTGGAGCTCGAGTAGAATATTCTCTCTGAGCCTCCATTGCAGACATCAGTCCAAATCTGTTTACCACTAATGCTAAGATTATATGGGCGCACAAATTCGTGAAAGCAAATGTGTCGTAAAAACGCAATTGCAAACATGCCATTTTAGCTTGTTTTTCAATCTCTCATCTTTCAGTTCTTTCATCGTGAGTCATGTTTTTGAAGAGATTCATAACTAGCTAGCTACTCTATTTATAAAACAGATAATCTATTGTTTATGCTACTGAAAGATGAAGTTAGTTAGCATCGCACATTTTAATTAGCTACTTCTCAAGACTGCTTAAAAGAAAGACCAGAGAAGCATTATACAGGAGAGTGAATTTTAAAGAGATCTGATTGTGTGTGTATTAGCTTTCATGGAGTAAACTCTCTGGCTAAGATTAGATTAGGGTTCAAATTCTTATGTAGAACATCTTCATACATGGGGCTTCAGATTTGAGAATCACTGATTGCAAAGATTTCAAGGAAAGACTTTTCTAAATACATGGTTTACACAATACTTTCTTCAGTCACCGGCAGTTTTGCCCCTCTTCAATTGAAAATGTCTCGCACATGAAAAGCATTTTTTTTCCCTCATAAAAATACAGTAATAAAAACAGCAATGGCAGTGCTTTAATTTCGCTTTGGGCTCAAGCATTTTCGAGTGTGTGTGTGTGTACTCTGGTTAATATACACACTTAATGCATCCTCCTCTTTGATGGCTATAACCGTCTTTTCTTTTTAAAGGTGTCTGCATGTGTGCTTGTGTGTAGATATGTTCTCGGAAGTCTTTTAGTGAGAGCCAGCAGTCTTTGAATGTCGCTCAGTCAAAAGAGTCGAGCCCTGATTGCGGTTATAAGAAGACTCGGAGAGCCCTCTCTGCAAGGCAAGATAAGCCGAGTGTTTGTGGCTGAGTGACAATCCAGCACTGTTAATCATATTAAAGGCAAATAAATGTGAGCTCTGCACACTCACACCTTACTGCAAAAGAAGAAAAAAGAAATAAAAATAGAGATGCCTCAAGGGTCGATTATTTCATTTTTGAATGTTATCATAGACTCATTTACATTTTCATATATATATATATATATATATATATATATATATATATATATATATATATATATATATAGCTTTTTATTTATTACAAATATTTTATTTATTAATACAATAAAATATAAAGTAAAATATAATAATAATAAAATAAAATATGTAATTGATAATGGCTGTTTAGTAGATAAACAAATAATGTGTAAGTTTTAAGATAAATTTAGACTTTCTGCATTTGTTTTAGATTTAATCATTTAAACACCTGACAGATAAAAGAAAGTTCAATGTGACACTTCAGACACTGAATAAAAGAATTAATCAATATTAAATATCTCACCCAATCACATGCTCTTAAAGGGACAGTTCATTCAAAAATGAAAAACTTCATTTTTGATCTGTTCTTTGTGCAAATCAATTCTATGGCTTCCGATAAATTAGTATATAGAACACTGATTGTACTGATTCGATTTATAATCCATTTTTGAAACTGGATATTTCCAGTCCACATACACTTTCCTAGCTATTAAAAAAAAAATGTCTAAGAACAGTTTGTTAACATTCTCATTAAGATATGAAGGTTAATTCTGAATGATTGACTGAACAGCAATAACGTATCGTTTTGAGAACAATATTAAAGACCCAGATAACTTTGTACATTCTTTTACTGAAAGAGTATTTGTTCATAACTTGTCAGAATGTTATCTAAAGTTCTGAGAATGTTATTTGTTAGCTGGGTTCATAATTTGGAAAAGAGCAGCTTATACATGTCACTACGTCTTTGTTTTTATTTCCACAGATTAAAGTCAGTCATATGGTTTGGAGCAACATGAGGGTGAGTAAATAATAACAGTGTTTATCTACTTGACGGAACTAAGCCTAAAAGTTTGTTTCATTTCTCTGAAAACCTTTTTTTTTTTTATCAGTCAATTGAAGCTTACTTATTTCTGATGGAATTCACTAGGTCACATGACCCATTTACATTGAGAGGTCATGGGAGTTGTAGGAGCAGGTGTTTGTGAAGAGCTAAAGCTTGTTATTTCACCAACTCCAACACACACATACACACACACACACACACACACACACACACACACGCACGCACACATATAAACACACACAGAGACTCTCATTAAGTAAGCTTCAGCAGTATATCCGCTCATCAAAACACTGTCTGCACTAATTACTGCCTGTGACGAGACACACACTCCAGACACACACATACACACACACCGGCTCCCCACAGTATAATTCATATGCATATAGGCTGTCTCTTTCACACACAAACGCACACACATACCTACACGTAAGGTTTTTTTCTGAATTGTATGCAAATGCATTTAATTGGTCTGTCTGCTGATGCCACCCATACTGTCAATCAAATCTATTCAAAGCTCTGTCAGGAAAATAGAGGTAGGATTGTCTCCAAGATCTCTGTGTGCTGCATTGTATGCATGTAAAAATAATTGAAGAACCATCCAAAGAGACATGCAAATGCATTTTTTTTTTTTATTTATTTTTTTTTTTTATTATAATCTTAACTATTATACTAACCAAGCATGGTTATGCACAATAAAAATGTTATAATCTGGCCACACCCAAAAGATGTTGAGATATATACACTACCATTCAAAAGTTTGGTACATGGTGACAGTAAAGACATTTATGTTACTGTGTGTGTGGGGGTGGGGGGTTTGTACATATTTATACGACAGTTCTTTCTGGCTCTCAAATCTGATTGGCTGATAGGAGTGCGATATTAGAGTCCAACAGAGCTCCTCCAACCTCTTCACCATTTGTATCACTCCGCCTGCCGAAGTTGCCATATTTCTCACAGCGAGTGTCATGGCGGACGCCCAAATCCACTATAATTTAAAAATAATATTGTTTTGTGTCACGGAATGCAGTTTTAAGAGTTTTTTTAGGCAAGAATGTGCTTGCTTGGACTTCAAATATGCGGTTTGTTCATAAAGATAACGTCTATTTGAAAATTTGCTTCAACTTTTTCGGAGACGGGAGTTCCAGCGGTTCAGTGGCTGTTCAGCGCTCATTACATCCGTCGAGAGAAGCCTCACCGCAGCCAGATCTTCTGGAATTTACCGCTGGCTCTGACGTCTCTATAGTGGTTAAACACGAGATATAATTTGTGTTGGGTAAATCTAACGGCCAGTCTTTGGTCTCATTAAACTATTATTTGTTCCAGAGCAAATAGTTTTGGCAAAATCTTATCATATTTATGTACATTCAATACTGTATATCACGCTGCCTTTGTATGGTTGTCTGAATTGCCTAGCAACTTTTATGACGGGCTGTTGTTGTTATTACATATGATTATTCAATAAATAATATTTTATATAAATAATAATAGTATTTAATAGTGTTTAGTACTGAGACATGGTGCGTGTGTTCGTGATGGTGATTTTAGTTACAACAGACTGTATTTTTATGAGTCAGCACTGAAGTAAAGACTTTGAAAAATTAATGCTTTTCTAAACGGAAGTTATTTATACTTTCAACAACAGCTTTACGCAGCTAACAAATGTACTGAGCAGCGATGTCATCAGAAATCAATGAAGGGATATTGACCTTACGATAACGCTTTCCTCAGTGGACATTCAAACTTATGTTTAATTGAGTAGCGTTAGGAGACTGAAATGCTGTATCAGATGCAGGTAATCACAGTCGCTCAGTCCATCTCTCTCTCATAATACTTACTTTACATAATACAGCAAGCTTTTTCTACAGTAATACAATAAGCTTTAAATGAAGCAACTCAACGTTCCTTCGTTACTAGTTCTAAAGTGACATTTTGGAATTAGTAACGGAGGCTTGGGCTCAGCTGTTAAACTGTCAACTTTAGATTTAAATCCGTGGCGGAAGGAAGTAGTTCTGCACAAAAGAGGGCTTTTAAAGACACTCGTGCCGTCAAACTGTTGTATAAACGCAATATCACACTCGTAGACGTGCGATATGGCTGTATATCGGCACGCTGTGGTTACCTACGGCTATGGCCGAATCACAGCCGTGCCGATATACAGCCATATCGCACGTCTACAAGTGTGATATTGCTCACATATATATATATATATATATATATATATATATATATATATATATATATATATATATATATATATATATATATATATATATACTTTACAGAAAAAAAAATTCTTACTAACCCCATTATAATTTATTTTCCCATAAACATCCATTATTACTGTAATTTACTATAAACTGAGACCAAAACAACAAACAAACAAAAAAACTAACAGCAGTTATGTGAACTTCATTCCATTTTAACTTTACTTAAATTCAAATTGGAATTTCCTAACTGCCATCTCAACTTAAATTCAGTTAGAATTGAATTGTAGTTTAAACATCACTCTTAATTCAGTTGTGAATGACTCATGTCCCTGTAAACAAGAGTGGAGAACCAAACGAAAGCCTCGCTTTCGGTCTCTTGCATATGTGTTGCATTGCTAATGAAAGCCTAGTTAGGATTTTTGTCAGAGCAACACAAAACGAATTGTATGAAGTGCCGGTAAACTAAGCATGAAATGGTGGTGATGCAAGATTTCCTAAAGAGAGTGTGTGTGTTTGTAGTGTGTGTAGTCTTGATGAGAATGTGTTTTGTTATGTGTGGGAGGGACCTTCTGGATTGGATTGAACTCTCTCTCTCCTCTCTCTCTCTCTCTCTCTCTCTCTTTCTGTCTTTTTCTTTCCTCTTCTCACAAATTCAGTGTGAATCTCTCCTCCTCCGGTTCTCTCACACCTCCCACTCACACACACATGTGCTTTTCCGGTCTTCCTTGTTCTGCTTTCACATCATCAGTGTCGTTCAGCTGCTTTGCCTGTTTCTTCTTTTCTGCACCTCTGTTAGCGCCCGCACATCTCTTTTTTTCACATCATTTTTTTCATCTTGTTTTAGTTTAGTTCTCGCTCCATTCTTTCTATAGTGTTTCATGCATGTCTATATTTGGGCCAGATTTACTAACGGGTTGCGCCAGCACAACCCGTCTTTTGGCGTTAAAAGTACTTTCAGGATTTACTAAAGACGCGCAGTGAAGAATTAGCGATGAAAAGGTGTGGACACAGTTAGTTTTGCGCCTGACCTTATTGAATATGCATTTGTAGGAGTTTTGCTTTCAAATATAAAATTTATGGGAGGAGAGTATTAACATGAATCACACAACCCGATTTACTAATGTTTGCGCTCGTCAAATTACTGGTATTTGTGCCATTATTTAATGGCTAAAAAAAAGCATGTCTTAAAGCAGTAATTTGCGCTGCTCTTGGTAGATTGCGCTGGTCATTATGGAAATGATCTGGCTGCGTCTGTGTTCATTAATGTGCGCATTGTCAGTAAATCACACACAGAATTTTCCCCTCCCATCTGCACTTTTATGGAATTGCACTCAATTGACCTGTTTAGTAACTCTGGCCCATAGTTTTTACTTTTTAGCACTGTTTTTTTTTTTTTTTTTTTTTTACTTTTTTTTTACTTTTTTTACTTATTATTTTATCATTTTATTTTTATATTATTTTTAATCATTTATATTTTACTATTGTTTACATACCCACATCGTGGGACATTTTTATTTTGATGTCTGCCACACATTTTGGCAATTTTAGTACTGTAGGTTGGAATATTTGCATGCTGTATTCAGTACATATATACTGTAAAGATAAGAAATAATAAGAGTATTGTGTCCAGTGTAGCCTCTAGCTAAGTAATTACTGCCATTATTTTTTTAACATCTCTTTCTTGACTGATTATTTGATCTGCCTACCAAATTCTTCTGCAATAAAAAAAAAAAAAATGCTGCAGTAGTTCGTTTCTCTGTTATAATGTGCAAAATCAAATCCTGCAATATTCACCTGGCATGTGTAATACACATATGTTTGTGTATGTGTATATGTGTGTGAGTGTGTGTGTGTGTGTGTGTGTGCATGAAGCTGTATGTGAACGCAGCATGAGGTTAAATAGACGAAATCAGAAAACCTTTACAGAAGCGTGTTCACAAACCAATAACTATTAACACAGCAAGCAGAAAATCACTTGCATTGGTGCTTATGTTTCATTGTTTGTATGTGTATAAATTTAAATAAATGCTGTTCTTTTGAACTTTCTGTTCATCAAAGAATTCTCAAAAAAATATGTATGTATCGAGCAATGGCTTAAAAATGAGTTTTGCCATCACATTAATAAATTAAATTTTAAAATATGCTAAAATAAAAACCAGTTATTTAAATTGCAATACTATTTCACAATATTACTGTTCTTACTAAAGGCAACCTTGGTGAGCATAAGAGAGAGAAATACTGTACATACATACATACAAACATACATACATAGTTTATTTTTTCCGCTGATCTGAAATCTTGACTATTTATTAGTCAGCATTGATTGATTGATTGATTCATTGATTCATTCATTCATTCATTCATTCATTAATGTATTTATTTATTTATTTAGTTATTTTCCAATTTCATTTCTAAAATGCTTACTTTTTTTCTACTTTTTTTTACTTTTTTTTTTTAGTGTCCTTATATAATTTGCATAATATAAAACCACAAGAAGTCTGTTATAGTATGTCTTAAGTTAGCTAGTGTCATTATGTGTGTCTGGGAGTGTGTGTGTGTGTGTCTGGGAGTGTGTGTGTGCGTGTGTGTGTGTGTGCGTGTGTGTGTGTGTGCGTGTGTGTGTGTGTGTGTGCGTGTGTGCGTGTGTGTGCGTGTGTGTGTGTGTGGACTATGTAAGCATTCTAACCTCCTTTTAATCCTTTCTTTTAATCCTTTCTTTTCTTTGCTTCAAAAGCCTCACTTGTTTAGTTATGAAAAAATAACTAATTCTATAAACAGTGTATTTTAATTTATGATCTCCAGACACATCACAGAGGTCACATATTCCCAGTCCACTATGTGTATGAGTGAATGTTTGAAAATAAATCCATGTTACTGATTAAAGAACTTCACCTGCTCACCCTGCTCTCCATCTCCCCGTGTGTGTGAGGCAGTGGTGTGTAACGTATGTGCAGCACGCTGTCAGTTTGATAGGGGTTGTGGGATTGGCTGAGCACTGATCCGTAAGCCCACTTATTATACAGACCAGATCAGCGCTGAAGTGACTCCAGCCCTTCTCTGAGCATCTCCATATATCTGTCCATCGTCTTTTCTTCATTCCAATACTTCAACATGCTCTAGTTTTTTTTTTCTTAAATAAACCGCTCAATGCACTTCCATTGCTGTACTGTTCTATTTCCGTACTGTTGTACTGTTTAGCCTTGTGTATGTACTAGAAATGTGCACCTTATTATGCAACTCTATATATATATATATATATATATATATATATATATATATATATAGTTGCATAATAAGGTGCACATTTCTAGTAATTGTGCAGTTAATTTTCATATTGTATCTTCAGAAAGTTTTGGAATATTTGTCCTATCCCCAAATTTGTCACTACTGAAACACAGTAATAATAATTTAATTAGAAGGGTTATATTGACCTATTAAGATTTTGCTTACAGTACATCTACATTGTAAACATATATTTTTGCTATTTTTTTTCTGAGGTAAATCAATAACAATTACATTTTTAACAATATTTCAAGTGTAATTTATGAGATGTGTTGTGTTTTGAATCCAATTTTTCTTTGTAAAAGGCAAAAAAGTTGATCATACTGATATTAAAGTTAAGGATTCATTAGTTTGAATATACATTGAACCAAAAACTATCATAACATCTTAGTTGATAATTCAGTATACTTTATTTTTGACAAAACATCCCAAGTTTCGGTAAAGACACATTTTCAGTAGTGACAGTAATGCTTTGGTAGTGACCACATCACATTACAGAATTTTAACTTGCATACCAAAGCACTACTAAAACATACTAAAATACAAAAAAAAAAAAAAAAAAAAAAAAAAAAATCATAACTATACTAAAATTGTAATATGAGAATTATGTGTTCCCTTTTGTCACTACCGAAACAATGATGACATTTCGGTCGTGACTGTTTCGGTAGAGACAATTTTATGGGATACTGAAACTCCACCAAATGTTTCAGAAATGGTTGTTTCGGTTGTAACAATTTTAGATACTTTTGATACATTTTTGATAGTTTATATATGTATACAAACATAAATATATACACATACATATATACATAAACATATAAATATAATTTATTTATTTGCTTTATTTTTTATTTACTTTTGTTTCATGTTCACTTGAAATGGGTGATGTATTAACCAAACAGAGATTGTTGCAAAATAGGTTCAAAATGTTTAAAGCAAGATGCAAATGTTTTTGAAAAACAAAGAAACAAACAAACAAACAAACTAATGTTTTTGTACCATTATATTTTTTTATTGTTTTATGCTTTGTCATGTTTTGTTTTGTTTTGTTTTGTTTTGTTTTGGAGTGATGCAAGCAAAATTGAAAGATTTGATGGTATGGACTGATTCATGTAAGCTTATAAATACTATCAGCTTCTTGTTGGCCAGTTTAGTAATACAACAACAACAACAACAACAACAACAATACTACTACTACTACTACTAATACTACTACTACTAATAATAATAATATAAAACATACCCATTTTGTTTACACTTTTGTTTCCATTTTTTCACATTTTTCTCCACTACATCTCCTCCAGGTTCACACTTTCTTTCATATGTACAGTTCACCGTGCACCTCCTGACAATCTCTCCTTCTCAAATTCATTTCAATTCTCTCCTCTGATTCAAGTTCCCTTCATTCTCCGCATCACCCGCCACGTCTTGCCACTTTATTGCCCATTTCTCTATCACTCCTCCTCTCTCAGTCCTTCCATTTTTCCTGTCACTCACACAGGGGTTGGTGGAATCTGACTGTGCCTGCACACTTTGGCAATGGTGGGAACACCACAGGACATGGCAAAGTTCAAATATTCTGGTATAAAATGACAGGTTGCATTGATATAGCGAAATCTAGGCAAGCAAAATCACAAAAACACATTGTGGAACTTGCTATCTGCTGTAGGATAGACACCCCTTATTTTGAAGCAATTCGCTTTTTGTTGCAACTTGACCATCAAAAATGAAAGGGGCATCTCCTAAAAAATAGGGTTTTCTTTGGTTTTCAGTCTTTCTGTTTTCATTGTTCATTTGTTTGTTTGTTTGTTCGTTCATTTGTTCTTTCATTCATTTGGGAATGAATGAATGAATGAATGAATGAATGAATGTGGTCTGACAGTAGATAGTAATGCTACCCGTGAAGCATTTTTTTATTCAATAATATTTATAAATGATAATAAATGTACATACCATTTTAAAATTTAATTAAATGCTGCTATTCATAAACAGCTCAGATGATTATGACATCAGAAGCATATGCTTATTAACATAAGACAACACAATTTTCCATATCCACACCCACTCTGTATTAACTAACTTGACCCGCTCTGAAGAATTACATTGTGAACTGTATATATGGCATTGCACACAGAGTTTAGCCAATCATAACAGAATAATTTGCATTAAGAGGTCTTAAAGGTGCAGTAGCAAAAAATGGCTTGTTTAATTTTATGAGTCAGGTTTTTCACGAAAAAACAAATACAATTCTACAAAAGTTGTAAAATGCATCTTTAGTAATACATCATTATTAAGAATTGCATTTCTGCTCTGTAATGGATTTTATATATCAAAAACCACATTTAAAAAATTTAACTGTACAGTTATTGAAAATAATTTAAGTATATGCTTTCTTGATTGAACAAATGTCCAATCAAGAGCATTAGCACACACTCAAGTTGGTCATTAGTATGTACTCTGTAGGTGGTTTAAGATGCTTAATAAGGAAATTTGTACAATCAAAATGAATAAATTAACATATATTAATGCTAATTAATTATTTTTTTATATGTAATTTTTAATCTTCTTGATTCAGTGCTGCTGCTATATATTACTATATATTATTGGTCTGATTCTAAACAGCTGGTCTAAGAATAATGCTAATCATAAATATAAATAGTTGAATAAAAATGTAAAAAATAAATAAATAAAATAAAGTAGATAAAATAGATAGTAATTCAGATTTAAAAAAAAAAAAAAAAAAAAAAAAAAACATTTTTGGTCTTTTGCTAAAGATCTTTTTTTTTTTTTTTTTTTATTGATTGCTTGCATACAAGTTTGATAGTACAGCTACTGACAGGCAACAAATTTTCACTTTTCAACACCATTGCTGCAATAACAAGTAAAACCATGAAAAATTACTGTATGTCGCGTGTCAAAGAATTTTTGTTTTTGATGTTATTTTACTTTAAAAATAAAAGATCAGGCACAACGTCTGTTTTCAAAGGTTCTGAAAACAGATTGCCCAACCTCAAAATAACGCCATTGGTTGAGTGAATGTTGCTGTGTTGGGCTGGTTGGAATGCTGAAACAAACAAAACAATGTTTTGAAAACACCACAGTGTTTACACATTTTTCGGGAAAATCGACCAATAAATGGATTTCAAATATATTCATATTTAGAAACAAGAAACTGTTTTAACATAAAAATAAATAAATAAATAAATAAATAACACTTTCCCTTTAAGATTAAAGTTTGGAAATATCCCTCATCTTATGTTAACAATGTTTACATATTTTGAAACTAAAATGTGATTGGTCTCCCAATCAGTCATTTACATGCTGAATTGTGATTGGTCTTTCATGTATTTGCACGTCAGACATGGGTATTTTTAACGGGTGATGCCGAACATTTCATCAGTACAGCAGTTAGCGTGCACTTTGGGCTTTCTTCCACATTGCTTTAATTTAATCCTCCTTCCATTCTTTTTATTAAATTCTATATTTCTCTCTCTTTCTGTGATGGTGTGGGATTAGTCAAGGGGATTTGGGGTTCTTGGGCTGTCATCTCTCTTGTGTATGTGTGTGCGAGTGCAATAGTTTCCTTGTGGCATGAAAGTGTTGCATCATTCGCCTGTGTGTCACTGGCAGTTCTGTGGGATATGTTCTAACCAGCTCTGCAGCATGATGCTGCCTGTGCTTGCATTTACAATCTGCTTAGCTATCACTCTGTGTCATCAATACTCCAGGGTTACGTTGTCATGTACGCTGTCATTTAGAAAAAAATATGACATATGGAGTGGCCATTTTGGTCTAGGAGTGGACATTTTAGTTTAGATATATATCTATCTAGAGAAGAAAAAAGTCAAATAGGTTTGAAACAATATAAGAATGAGTAAATGATGACACAAATAAAATATGCTATTTAACATGTAAAAAAAATAAATAGTTAAGTTCAGTATTAGTGTAGGTGTAAATTATACTAATATGCAATTCAAAAATAAAAAAAAAAATATTCAAAAATTATTCAAATATACAAATATACAAAATTAAATGTTAAAAAAATAAATAAAAAATTAAAGAGAAAAAGACAAACAACAACAACAAAAAACGTCTTTATGTTGGAGATTAAGTATATAAATAAAATATATTTGTATTCAGATTTTAAGCTATGGTTGCAGTTAATTACAGAAAGCTGTGTGATTTGTTATTGTTGTTGTTGTTGTTATTGTTTTAAATGATAAGTATTATTATTATTTTAGCAATCCACTGCCCTAATATGAAAACGTCTCGGTTATGTATGTAACCCTCGTTCCCTGAAGGAGGGAACGGAGACGTCACGTCGGATGACCGACGAAATTGGGATCTCGCCAGAGAGACCAATCCACTTCGAGTGTAACTAAACGAGCCAATGGAGATTGGCATGCGATTATTGCATCCAGCTGCTGCTGATCACAGCATGAGCATAAGAGACAGCTGGTGCACTGCATCAATTCATGCTTTCACTGAGGAGCCGAGCCGGTGACCCGGCAGCTCAGCGGTGGTACAGCGACTGTGGCGACGGGGCGTGACGTCTCCGTTCCCTCCTTCAGGGAACGAGGGTTACATACGTAACCGAGATGTTCCCCTTTCAGTCGGTCACTCCGAGTCACGTCGGATGACAGACGAAATTGGGATCCCTACCAAAGCGCCACAGGAGCTGCCCCTTCCAGTGACCTGTGTAGGCCTCCTGATCCTTCCTATAAGGCAGACGATAGGACTGGGCTCTACACAGAGAAGGTCAACTACTGCTGTTCCTTGAGCAACCCAAACAGTAGGACTAGGATAACACTGGGAAGCGTGCCATTCCACTTGGAAGAGGCACACTGCAGAGTCACCTCCTCCCAGAGGGGGTTAAGTGACATTCAGACATGTGAAGTAACCCCGTAGGGCACTATTGCACATGGAAGTCTCTGAGATGGCTTAGGCTGCATCATTAGAGATGGCAGAACGTGGTCTGCCAGGGGAAACACGGCTCTAATAAGCATACCGTGGAATACACATATGGTATCCCGGCAGGGTCTCTCATATGGGCACTAGCCTCGCACCAGATTTCAAGAATTCATTGGCTGAAGGCCTGGCGCCAGACGCTCCGCCGCGTCCGGACGCCGGAGTGCTGGAGGACTCAACAGGGTTTGCCTGGTTAAGGAACTCTCTGGAGGATTAGGCGTAAGGACTCTGCAAGCCGACTCTGAGCCGGCCCTCTCAGTGCCACTACCCGTTTGAGGTGAGAACACAGGAGGAAACCGGTTCGACATGTAGGCTATAAAACCTAGCGAACATGTTGGGAGTCGCCCAACCCGCAGTTCTACAGATGTCTGCTAGCAAGGCACCACGAGCCAGCGCCCAGGACGATGCGACACCCCTAGTGGAGTGAGCACGCAACCTGAGCGGGCAGGGCACACCTTGTGCCTCGTAAGCCAAGGTGATGGCATCCACTATCCAGTAGGCCATCCTCTGTTTGGAGACAGCCTTCCCCTTCTGCTGTACTCCGTAACTGACAAAGAGCTGTTCTGGAGGTCCTGAAGCTCTGAGTTCTATCCACGTACTGATGCAGTGCGCGTACAGGACAGAGCAAAGCTAGGACTGGGTCTGCCTCCTCTAGGGGCAGCGCTTGCAGGTTCACTACCCGGTCCCTGAAGGGAGTGGTAGGAACCTTGGGCACATAGCCAGGCCGGGGCCTCAGTGTTGCACTGGAGTCAGCCGGCCCAAACTCAAGGCACGACTCGTCGACCGAAAATGCCTGCAGGTTCCCCACCCTCTTGATTGAGGCCAACGCAGTCAGGAGTAGGGTTTTCATAGAGAGAAACTTCAACTCGACTGACTGCAACGGCTCAAAGGGGGCAGTTTGTAGGGCTCTTAGCACCAATGCCAAATCCTAAGAGGGAAGGGAGGGAGGCCTCGGAGGTTTTAACCTCCTGGCCCCCCTAAGAAATCTGACGACCAGACCGTGCTTCCCCACCGACCTCCCCTCTATGGGGTCGTGGTGGGCAGAAATAGCAGCAACATACACCTTAAGGGTGGAGGGGGACAGCCTACGTTCCAACCCTTGTTGCAAATAGAAAAGCACGGCTCTGATCGAACATCTCCGGGGGTCCTCAAGGTAAGAGGAACACCATTCGACAAACAGGTTCCACTTCAGCGCATAGGCCCGTCTTGTGGACTGTGCTCGTGCTGAAGCGATAGTGAGCGCTACCTGCTGAGGCAGGTCACCTAGAACCTCCGCGTCCCATCCAGGGAACACACATGGAGTTTCCACAAGTCTGGACGCGGGTGCCAGAGGGTGCCCCTTCTCTGAGAAAGCAGATCCTTCCTCAGAGGAATCGGCCAGGGAGGGGCTGTCGCGAGGAGCATGAGTTCCCGGGAACCAGGTCCTGTTTGGCCAATATGGGGCCACTGACAGGACCTGCTCTGCGTCCTCCCTGATCTTGCAAAGTGTCTGTGTTAGCAGGCTTACTGGGGGAAACGCATACTTGCGCAAGCCCTGGGGCCAGCTGTGTGCCAGTGCATCCATGCCGAGCGTTGCCTCGGATAGGGAGTAGAACCACTGGCAGTGGGTGGTTTCTGGAGATGCAAACAGGTCTACCTGAGCAACTCCAAACCGAATCCAAATCAGCTGGACCGCCTGGGGATGGAGTCTCCACTCCCCAGGAAGTGCTGCTCGAGACAGCTCGTTGGCTGCCTGATTGAACACTCCTGGGATGTGGATGGCACGAAGAGACCTCAGATGCTTCTGACTCCAGAGGAGGAGGTGGCGGGCGAGTTGCGACATGCGACGGGAGCGCAAACCGCCTTGCCGGTTGATTTACGCAACGGTCGCATTGTTGTCCGTATGGACCAGAACGTCCCTGCCCCGAAGGCGCCCTCTGAGGCAGAGCAGGGCAAGGCGTACTGCCAGCAACTCGAGGCAATTGATATGCCAACTCAGAAGGGGGCCCGTCCAAACCCCTGATACTGCGTGCCCGTTGTATGTGGCACCCCAGCCGGTGGCCGAGGCATCCGTGAATACCACAGCATGCCTGGATACCTGCTCCAGGGGCACTCCTGCCTGAAGGAACGAAGGATCTGACCATGAGTTGAAGGTCTTGCGGCAGGCCGGTGTAATCTGAACCCGGTGAGTACCGCGTTTCCACGCCCACCTCGGGATTCGGCCATGGAGCCAGTGCTGAAGCGGTCTCATATGGAGCAGATGAGCGGAACTATGGCCGCAGCTGCAGCCATATGCCCCAGGAGCCTCTGAAAGAGTTTCAGTGGGACCGCTGTCCTGCCTGATAAAGTCTTGAGGCAGTTCAGCACCGACTGAGCACATTCCTGGGTGAGCCGTGCTGTCTGGTTGACCGAATCCAACTCCATGCCGAGAAAAGAGATCCCCTGCGTTGGCACGAGTTTGCTCTTTTCCCAATTGACCCGAAGGCCCAACTGGCTGAGGTGCCTGAGCACCAGGTCCCTGTTTGCGCACAACTGCTCTCGAGACTGCGCAAGAATGAGCCAGTCGTCGAGGTAGTTGAGAATGCGCACACCCCGTTCTCTCAGGGGAACAAGGGCCGCCTCTGCGACTTTGGTGAAGACACGAGGCGAAAGGGACAGCCCGAAGAGCAGGACCTTGTACTGATATGCCCGACCGTCAAACGTGAACCGCAGGAATGGCTTGTGTCGCGGGAGAATCGAACATGAAAGTACGCGTCCTTCAGGTCGATCGCTGCAAACCAATCTAGGGGACGGATCCACCCAAAAATACGTTTCTGCGTCAACATCTTGAACGGCATCTTGTGAAGTGCACGGTTCAAAACTCGCAAATCCAAGATCGGTCGTAACCCACCGCTTTTCTTGGGCACAATGAAGTAAGGGCTGCAAAACCCCGACCTCATATCGGCTGGAGGGACCAGCTCTATTGCCTTCTTCGCCAGCAGGACTGCAATTTCCGCGCGCAAGACAGGGGGATCGACGGTCTTGACTGAAGTGAACCGGATGCACCTGAACTTGGGGGGATGCCGGGCAAACTGAATCGCGTAGCCGAGTCTGATGGTCCACAGGAACCACCGAGACGAACTGGGGAGCGCTAGCCAGGCTCCGAGAGACCGTACCAGCGGGACCAACGGGGCCACTGACGTGCCCGTGGTGGGGCAGCGAGGTAGAGCACAGGGACCGGCCCCGGGGCCTGTGACGGCAGGGGGCGGGGTCTGGGTGTGTAGTGTAACACTCACCTGATTTCTCCTCGTGTGGGAGGAGACACAGGAACCCGGCTTGAGGCTTGTGACAGCCCGGCGTGTGACAACTTGAAGCGGGGACTGGAGTGCTACCGCCCTTACCTGGTTCCACGAATGGGCAGGAGGGGTGCTCTTGGGCAACCACCCGCTGCCTGCTGGTGAGAGAGGAGGAGGGAAGCGATCCCGTGATGCACGGATCACCACTCTCCTTCTCTTGAGACCCAGAGATTGAGGAGACCGCTCTTTATTGATGTTTTGGGTACCGCTGGCTGCTGGGCCAGAGGCGGAACAAAATGAAACAAAAGATACTCCACCCGGCCCTCCTCCGGGGGAGGGAGTGGTGCAGTCACCATCTCCCGACGAGCAGTCTCCTCTACCTCTGGGTCGACCGTCCCAGGGCCTCTTGCACTTGCGCTTGCCGCCAGGTTTGGCGGGGGCCTGGACAGGCTGGGCGTCCTGCCTGCGACCTGCTCCACGATGCTGCCTGGTGGAAGGCTGCTGCGGCTGTGCAGGAGCGGGGGCGGCCGCGGCCGCAGGGGGGCGCTCACGGCGACGAGCAGGCTGAGTGGCTGCAGCCGGAGTGGAAGCAGCAGGTTTCCTCCGGCGCATGATGTGTTTGCCTCAGTCTGCTTCTGGGCTGCCGAGAACTGCTGGGCAAAGCTCTCAACAGCATCGCCGAAAGGGCCAGTCTGCGACACGGGAGCATTCAGGAACTGTACCTTCTCCTGCTCCTTCATGTCAGTGAGACACAGCCAGAGATGGCGCTCCTGGACCACTAGCATGGACATCGCACGACCCAGAGACTGTGCGGTCACCTTCGTCACTCGAAGCGTGAGGTCCGTCACAGCACGCAACTCATGTAGAACCGCCAGGTCGTGACCACCCTCGTGCAGGTCTTTCAGGGCTTTGGCCTGGTGGACCTACAGTAACGCCATGGCGTGCCAGTTAGACCTGACGAATACTAATAGGCTCGTGAGGGAAGACACGGGTCACCCCGCACAGTTGCATGGCCACAGACCGCTCCACCGAGGGGATGCCCACATACCCCAAAGCGGCCCCACCATCGAGGGTGGTGAGAGCAGAGGAACCACAAGATTTGTTTCGGGCAGTGAAAGGTGCCTTCCACGACCTTGTAAGCTCCTCATGCACTTCCGGAAATAATGGCACCGGAGGGGGGTGCTGAGAACCAGCGCAACTCCCACCGAGAAACCACTCGTCCAGCCTCGAAGGATCGGGACGCGGTGGAGGATTCCACACGAGCCCGACATTCTCGGCAGCCCGGGAAAGCATAGCCATCATCTCTGGGTCTGGCTCGGACAATGCTACCACACCCGAAGGGGACAACGCAGCCGGGTCGTCATCCCCGGAGAGAGAGGGCCCGCCCTCCGATGCAGTGATCGACATCTGGTCGTCAGAGGGGGCATCGAAGGAAACGCGTGGCCAGCGCGCTCCTTCGGCAGCTCCACCGGCTGCGGAGTGCTTGAGGGGTGAGGAGCGCCACTTGGGGAAGCCCTCACCGTAATCCTCAAATCACCTCTGACTTCACCAGATCCAGCGCGCATGCCAGATCGCAGCAGAGGCAGAAGGACTCCACCATGTTTGACATAGCGGAGTCCACACTCCGAGATGGTCATGTCCCCGCAAGAAGAACATGAACCATCCACGAAAGCCTCCTCAGCGTGCTGAATGCCCAGACACATGAGGCAGCGATCGTGACCGTCCTGAGGCGCCAGGAAACGACCACACCAAGAAACGCACGGGTGATAAGACATCTTTAAAAAGACGCGATCTCCCGTGTTACTCTTTTAGAGAAATCGCTCTTTCAGAGAAATGCTCTTTTAGTGCTGAAGCACGCAGGGGAGCTGGCCACCGCACACTCCTAGTGTGGCTGTCAGCAGAAAGACAATCTTTCTCTCCCGGACACCGTGACCACCGCTGCCGCGCCGTAACGCCCGCACTCGCTCGCAGAACACTCTCTTGGAAGGGAGAGCAGTAGCTTCAAACACTACCGCTCAGCTCCAAAGCGAAAGGATGAATTGATGCGGTGCACCAGCTGTCTCTTATGCTCACGCTGTGATCAGCAGCAGCTGGATGCAATAATCGCATGCCAATGTCCATTGGCTCGTTTAGTTACACTCAAAGTGGATTGGTCTCTCTGGCGAGATCCCAATTTCGTCGGTCATCCGACATGACTCAGAGTGACCGACTGAAAGGGGAACTTACTAATAGTAGTACATTTTAACTTTTTGTACAAAAAATAAAACCAATGCACAGAAAAACCTGAACTTACTTGTCAGTCAGAATGCATAACTTGTTGTGAATATGCCTTTACATATAATACAATATCCTAAATCGTCTCTCATGCATGGGAAATTAGTCTCTAAAGCATGTTAAAATTTATGGTTAAAAAGAGCTTAGGATAGTTTTCATATTTTATGTTGATAAATCTTTTATTTGATTCTTACATTTTATGTTAAAAAGATTGATCTGACATTTTCATAATTTTGTGCATGTATAAACTGAATACTGAATATAATATCTAAAGAACATTTTCATCAAAAGACAAAAAAACTATAACTAAAATAATTATTTTTTTATCTATCTATGTATGTATCTATCTATCTATCTATCTATCTATCTATATATATATATATATATATATATATATATATATATATATATATATATATATATATATATCTATCTTTGAAGTCATTGAGTACAATGTTGACACATATTGCATAATTCAAACAATTATGAATGAAGTTCCTCTTTACAGCCAGGGATGGGCAGTATTTCAAATACATGTATTTAAAATACGTATTTGAAATACAAAATACTATTTTGTATTTTGTATTTAAATACCTTTTGTGAAAAAAAAAAAAAAAAAAAAAAATCTAAATCTTATTATTTTTGTATTTTCAAAATACATAAAATACTTTTTGCCAATCAACCTATTTATTAGACTTCTGATTTCCTGTATCAACTAGTTCAAACATGCCACTTTCATGCAAGTGAGCTGCAGCTGTATGACTCCATCTAGAATTGGGTAATGAAATTTCCTGGATTCCTGTAAGGAATTAAGGAATAATACTGCCTTCGTGTGCTATCAAAATTTCCTATTTCCAATTTCAGAAGTCCTGATTACAAGCATGTCACATTCAAGTGCTTTGCTGTTGGAAAGAATAGGAATCGTGGAGGACGCCAGGTTTCCTGGGAAAATCTTATTAAAGCCAAAATTGCAGATATTTAAGATATTTAATTTTGAATAAAATGTAGCATCCTATTTGTCGACAACTATATCGTCATTCACAGTGTTATCTTTACAGTTAGCTTGTTGATAATTCTGGATTTTCAGTCAAATACATGCTGTTTTGCTGTGTATAAACCATACAAAATGCTTGAAATGGTTATTGCACTACTATGTGCATGACTTTAACATTAATACAAGCAGATCTTGCTTTTGTTGGAAAAAAAAAAGCATGCCTGTCCCAGCAGGTGAAAGAGAACACTAGCAAGGGGAACACAGCATTAGCACTAGTCAGTCTTGTTGGTCAGATTTTGGCTTTATCAACTAGCTAGTCAAATGTGTTCATTAAACTTTAATCATTACTGCTTGCTATGGCGATATGACAATATATATGTCGG
>CM077229.1:18496168-18556168 GCA_039654775.1 Spinibarbus caldwelli | reverse complement strand
GCTGTTTTACTGACGTCTTACCGTGGTTGAAACACTGATTAAGCAATTACATGAGGCATGAGATGTTCATTTATGTTTATTTTGCGTTAAAACCACTCACGCTCCGCGCTGCCATTTGAACTGAGGCACTTATATGGTGATCTGTCTCGCCACATCAAAGAGCTTCATAATGGCATTTATTGTTTGAATTTCCTGAAAAAAAAATTAATGATTTGTTCTGTACACATTCATACCGAACCGAAAGACCTGTACCGAAAATTTTCGGTACGAATATGTGTACTGTTACACCGCTAATTAAGATATATGTATCAATGCATTTTTATAATTGTATTGATAAGTGATTTCGATTTCTAGACCCCTTAACCTACCCCCAAACCTAAACCTACACATTTTATAGCGAATAAAATATATAAAATGTTATAGACCGAAATATGCAGGGAAATTACCATTTTAGTAACGATATGGCATTAAAAAGATATTTTTTATACCCATTACTACTATAAATACGTCAGTATTGTACCTATCTTTCTATCTATCTATCTATCTATCTATCTAGGACTGATATACTTTGAAAACTTGAGCAGTTTGAAAAGTTTTGGAAAGGTAATGTCATAAGAACAACTCCATCTTTGCGCTTGGTAAGTTGTTGCCATGCGATTGCTATGGTACTGATTGCTTATTGAGTGTTTAGGGTAGATCTTGTGGCACACAGATGAACATATAATTAGATATAGTTATACAGTTGGATAGATAGTTTTACACAGTCAGAGAGGTGAGAAGACCAATAGAGAGATAAAGGTTTAATGCATAGTTACAAACTTGGAAAGTGAGACAAACAGATGCCTACATATGTTTACTCTGATGAGGATACAATGCATTGCCCCCTCACTGTGCAATGATCTAGTTCCTTTAAAGATCACACACACCTACACACATGCGTATACGCCACCGGGTAAGTTGAGTATCGGTGGGTGTTATCTGAGACGGCCTTAAAGGAAGAAAGAACGGAAGAAATCAATAAACAGCACAAAAACACACTTATCTCCCAGCACCACCTCCAGCCCACAAACACACCCACACACTGCCATGTGGGTGCTAGCAGCCTTTACTTCTGCATAAATTGTGTTGATATATGTGTTCACTAACAAGGCTTAGCTTTTTAAATACCCCAGACAGCTTAGCCAAGACTGGACACACAAACACACACATACAGTCATGACTGGTAACTCATGTGATAGACACACAGGTGCTCTGTCTCTTGGCGTGCGGTTTGATGTCTGATTCAGTTGACAGGAGGTTGTAATTAATTGCCCACGCACTCTCTGCTCAGCCGTGATTGGCCATTTTCCTAAAATGGTGCAAGAGCAGCCGCCCACAAGCGCACTTGGCTGTCACCGTGGTTACTTGTCCTCCATGCCTTGTCAGCTACCTCTCACCTGAGATATAACTAATTACAGTCACACACACACATTGACGCCCAGAGTGAGAAAGGCTCAATACACCTGTCAAGGCCTTTCTCACTTTATTTTGCTTTTTCTTTTGTGTTTTTTTTTTTTTTTACCATTTCTCTCCTTCTGTCACTTTTCCTTCTTCTATTTGTTACTCGGTGAGGACAACAAATAAGAGACAGCCATCGTCCCCCTTCCCTCCTCCTCTTTTATAGTCTCGCCTTGTCTCTTTTCTTTCTCTCTGATGTGTTTTGACAGTGAGGGACGCAACACAGATATGTATTGTCAGAACAAACTCCAGAAAACAGTATGGTAGTTAAAGTCAACGTGAAATGCTATTCGCAAGCCATTTAATTCTAAACGTTAAGCATTTTCAATTTAAATAAGGTGGGAATTACATGCTCTGGTTAAGTA
Source organism: Spinibarbus caldwelli (assembly GCA_039654775.1). Taxonomy (NCBI): domain Eukaryota; kingdom Metazoa; phylum Chordata; class Actinopteri; order Cypriniformes; family Cyprinidae; genus Spinibarbus; species Spinibarbus caldwelli. The sequence continues at coordinate 18,554,306 of CM077229.1, read as the reverse complement.
TATTCACAAAAAGACCAAAACAAGCATTATACATCTAAGTCATTTGAATTATGAATTCATATTGACTTTTTATAGGTAAAACACAAGTAGAACCCATTAAAATGAGTGATGCTGTCTACAATAGTTTGTGGCACTATGAGTAGTAGCCAACATTAAACTGATGCCTCGTTCTATTTTTATTTACTACATTTTTTGGAAAATAAGTTGCACCAGGTCATGTTGTTGAGGGAAAAATAAATAATAAAAAAAATAAAACTGTTAAGTTGCATCATTGTATAAGTCACATTGTATAAAATACTGGTAAATAAAATAAATTGTTTACAAACATTATAAACGTATTTTCGCTCACTCCACATCAAATACTTTAAATTTAACAGTTTTCAGAACAGGGGTGAAAAATATGAGTTTAAAACAAACATAAATTGTAACGGCATTAATTATAAATAACATTTACTGTATTATGAAGCTTAAACAAATGTATTTAAAGCAAAACTTGAATTGATTATTTGATTATATAAATAGATTATAAAGTTGTTTTGGAACACAAGTTGCAGCATGTTTCAGATGATTAAGAAAAAAATATATATGTTTTATATTCTGGACAAAATGGTACTTCACGGACTTGCGCTACTTCCGACAACAGGACAAATGGATTTGTCTAGGATCATACTCTACACAAGCATGCAAACGCAAATTCTTCTAGCTATTCTAGCTAGTTTACAATGAATTTTTAAATATTTTAGAATGCTACTTGCAAATATACATTGTGTTAATTAGTGAAAATTTCCATTAGCGGTCTTCTTCTATGGTCAGTTTTTCTTTCAGGTTAGTTATTGTCTTAGCGGACCAATAGTTTGCAGAGAGTCTTGCTAAACAATTTAGCTAAACAGTTAACATGCTACCTGAATAATAAAACATCGGGTTTTAATGTTATTTGAAGATACCTTTATTGCCCCCTTATATACAGGGGTTTGTTAGTGTCATATGAAATCACTACACTGTGCACTTACAATACATTGACTTGAACATTATAGTCTGGGTCAGCTTAATAGCACAGAATATGTTTCTAGCCTGACACACACAAACACAGAACTATTGAGTTCTAAAACAAATAAAACGAACATTAAAAATATTTTCTGCCTCTAGTTAAAAGAAATTTACAAAGATTATGAGGAAAATGAAAAAGGAAATTGAGTTAGTGTGCAGTGATAGATGGTGACGCTAGCTTTAAAAAGAGTCATTGAGCGCTTGGCGTGCCTTTAAAGAATAAAGGTTTCTCTGTCTGCTCTATTAGTCATTTAAAATTCATTAACATTCTGAGGGGACAAATGTGCAAAGACGGAACGGAAGAGCAGAGAAATAAAGCAAGGAAGAAAGTGGAACAGACAGCAGAGTATATTTGTTGGTCCAAATGTGAGTCTAAATGCCTTCCTTCAAAGTGTGTGTGTGTGAGAGAGAGAGAGAGAGAGAGAGAGAGATCTGTGTGATTGCATTTGAAATCTCAGGATGTGTGTGAAGGATGGATGTTGCGGTGTGAAACAGACTGTGATCTTACAGACGGAGGTGAGTGTAGTTTGCTGTCAGCAGCTGACAGGCCTTTGTGTTGTGTGTGAATGCACACACTCATGCCGATTGTCTACACTGAAAGCAACTGGCAATGTATCGCATCGTGTTGCGACATTTTAATAGTCGCTGCAAGTTGCTGTCAGTGAGTTGCCAAAGTGTCCAAAGCAATTAATTTTCCATGAGAGTTGGCGATAGCGACATGCAACCATTAGCCACATGATGCAGGTGTGTTCAGCTACACAATAAAATTGAGAAAATTCAGCTTTTGCCATTTTTAGCATTAACAAAACTGGTTTTACTGTCAAAATTTTATTTTAATGTTTTAATGCACCGGAAGTAGTTAGTTCCTTACTGTTTTATGAATACCATGAATTTGGACATAACTATTCTGCTCACATACTGTTTTTTGCCTACTATATAGTATGGAATTAGGCATATTCAGACACAAGGCCTTTTGTATTTATTTATTTATTTATTTATTCATATATTATTGTTGTATTTGCTTAACAGAATAATGTAAAATGAGTTTGGAATGTTATGAGGGTGAGTAAATAATGGCATAAATTTCCTTTTTCTTAATTTTACTTTTGACAATGCACATCACTCAATCCACAGTGAGTATCAAAATATATGTTCTACTTTATTCATCTTTCTGTCTGATTGTTTCCTGTTGTACTATCTTTCCTCAGTCCTTTTTCTGTTTTCTTTGTTTCGTGCCACTTTTTTCTCACTATCGTTCTTTCTCCTTGTTTCATTCAGGTCCTCTCAGGAACTCTTGGATTAGTAGCTAAAGCTAATGAAATGTAATTACTGGGTTTGTCGATAAGAATCGATCCTACGTGTATGTGTGTGTGTGAGCGTGTGGGTGTGTGTGTCTCAGATAGGCCTTATTTTCTGCTGGCTGTCCACTGAGATGCCTGATAACATTGACCTGGCGGCTGAGGTCTCAGGTAGGCCTGTCTGACTCTTATCAAATCAGTCAAATTACACACACAAACTTGCCAGCACACAAACATACAAAAAGAACTCCATCAGGGCTACTGATAGCGTGATAGATTTTCCTGTATATCTGTGTGTGGGTCAATGTCGGCTCAAGGCTCATATACTGTATTTTAATGGTTATGTATCGCTTCATATTTCAGGAAAATATTGCTTTGTGTCTTACTGAAAATTTCAAATGAAGTTTGTGAGTTTTGCTTTTAATCCCTTCTGTTCCTGCCAGTGCCTCCATGTGACTCTTGTCTTGGAAAACTTGGCTTGTGTCTGCTTGTTTTTGACAGATTCTATTCGACAGCTCTCACGTCGTTCGATATGCCAGTCTGTTCCAAAAAATCTTGAATGCACTGCTCTTGCTTCTTCGTCTCCATTACTGTTCATCCAGATGGTCTTGGCTCGGATCTGGGTTTGCGTGATTGCTATTATGGACTTCAAACCTATAAATATTAAACTGCATTAACATTAATCAGGTGATTAAAAAAAGTTAACACTGCATTTATGTAATTATTAAAATGATTGATTAAAACTCAAAAATTGCAATTGATTGCATTGATGATTTGTGAGGAGAATGATTAGACCAGTCTTGCCAAGTCTGCAGTTTTCCTGCGGAATTGGACTATTTTAATACTGTTGCCGCTGGTTGTTTTTGATGTCTACAGGTTGAAGCGACCCCAATGACATCATATTTAGCCCCTGAGATGCAAATTTACCAGGCTAACCCTGACAAAAAACTTTGTATTTTACACCCTGGAACACGATTTTTAATGGGGGACCCCCTCAAAACATGATTGGGCTGGTTTTGAGCTTGGTTTGAGTAGCAATTGGGCAGGTTTTGTTGTGAAAACCTGGCAACCCTGTATTAGACTGTTGCCACCAACTACAATCGATAGTCTCATCTACTAATGGCTCATTTCCAACAAGTGGCACGGGTCAGTACAGTACAATACGGTATGATTCGGGAAGGTACACCCTGATGGCTTGCGTTTCCACCGCCAACAGTACCCTAACTTGATAGCCGTGGTGTATGCCGGAAAGTAATGATCAACGTCATTTTCACGTGAAGAAGAAAGCGTGACATTGTCTGTGTGTATGTGTGTGATATATACAATTATAAAATACACTGTTATAGGGGTTGATCAATTCTACAATTTTCCGAATGCTCTCTTGAATCGATTCTGAGCTTAGTTTCTAACAGCAGATGGCACTGCGTGCTTTAGAAACAGCCTTAATCTGCTTGCTTCCAGTTCCTTACACACACACACACCACTTGAACCTAAAATAATCATTTATAAAGTTCAAAAGGTTGAAGTGAATTAGAAGTGTGGTTAAAAACTAGCCTAAAGCACCATCTGCTGTAAAAAAAACTAAGCCCAGAATCGTTTCCAGAGAGAATTGCGATGCATTCAGAAAATCGCAGAATCGATCCACAAATCGCTTTATCGTTCCACCCCTACACTGTTATATTTTTTTTTGTGTTTGCGCACTCTGATGTAAACAAGCCCAACACACCTGAGCAGCATGGCGGAACGAGTTAAAACGACGCTTCATTCTCCTTGTAGAACATGTAAGTGACGATTCGCTGCCAACCAATCAATGTTCTGCACTGAGTCTAGCTCCACCCTTTAGGTACCGGAATACTGTGCTATAGGTACCCCAACGGAAGGGTCCCAAATATTTGTACAGTACGGTTCACTATTTTGGTACCATTCACAACTTCTGACAATGAAAACGGACATAATTGCGCACCATGCAGTACTGTATCGAACCATACTGCTCGGCTGAAACGAGCCATAATTGATGCTCCACCCACTTTTAATGGCCCCGCCTATTCACCACCAACTCCACCTTACTAGTGTTCTCACCTTGGCCCTGTGCTCTTTTGTCTCACCAGTATCTTGCCCTTTCATCATTGCTTCTCCCAGTCACCAGTGCTGTACTCCGCCCTCTCGCTGATTCCCCCATCTACTGACCTAGTATGTCAGCAGAGATTCCAAAGTGTGCATCTGATGGACACCTTACCGTCCCATGAGGTCATGGGGGTGGAGTTGTCAATATCAATGAAGCAACGCAAATGTCACTGTAAAGGTCCTTGCACATTGAGTCTAAAATTTTCCTCTGAAATTTTTGCATGTTAAAAAATAAGTATACGTTGTGTCAATCACATTTACACACTGCCTCTGAAACTTTCGTCCATCATTAAAAAAAACTGGATCGGTTCGATTTTCTGCTTTTTCGCATACGTAGCAAGCATTTTGAGAGGTGTTTTGACAATTCAGAGCCACCGTACAATCGAACACCAAAATCCAGAATGGCGTCTGACAAGTTCATCCACTTCGTCTTGCAGCACAAAGCACTGTATAAGTCCTTGCACACAGAGTTCATGGAAATTGGTGGTCTTTTTAATATGTGGCTCAAGTATCGCTAGCAAAGCATTAAAGTTTACTGACATCCTGAAGTAAACTTTGAATTGCCTGGGATGATCTTGCAGCTCCTTAATAAGGAGGTGAAACTTTCCTTCCTCTCTACGCTATCTCATGATTAGATGGACCCAATATTTCCTATTTCTTTTTCTCTTTTTAAGAAGAGAGAGGACAACAAAATCATCCTCACTGCTTGAAGACTCCATTTTGTATTGTTTTGTGAATTTTTTCACAACGGATTAAGTAATATGCATCAGACTCAGTGTGCAAGATTTCTATGCGTGGCATTTTTAGAATGGCGAATACGAAAAAATGCATATGAAAATTTCGGACTCAGTGTGCAAGGATCTTAAAGGTGCCATAGGTGATTGTCTTCAGAAACATTTTTTTGTTATTCTGGTTGAAAGTCTCTTCACATCCTGATAGCAATCATTAAGTTAAGTGGTCTAAATGTATTTATCTGTATTTATGTATACTGTGGAAGGTGTAGGACCAATAAATATCCGTCCAATCAAAACGCTCGGTCCGAGCGTTTTAATTGTCTCTCCTACCTGCCTGTCAATGCATGTATTTGCATACCTCTGCGCACCCTGTTCGCGCAGACAGGATACGTCATCGGCGCGTTCACGCACGCTGTGCAAACAGAATGGCAGACAAGAATGGCAGGCAAACATCAACAACCCGATCTTCCTTCCTGGTATTGTAGTACTTTTATTAACTGTACTATAAAGTTTTCTCAATGGTGAATGACACATGATGTAGCCCAGCGGATCCCAATTCCAGTCCTCGCGCTCCCCGCTCTGCATATTTTGCATGTCTCGCTTAGTTAACACATCTGATTAAGATAACCAGCTTGTTAGAAGAGAGCTACGCACATGAACTGTGTTCTGACTGACATGCTCCCTACACAGTGTTCATTGCTCCCTACTCCCTGAGCAGGGGAAATCTGTTGAAGTTTATTTCACTTCGGAACATTCGCTCACGGATTTGCGCTGCACAGCGTCTTCACACACAGACGAAACTTACTAGAGAAGTGTGAAGTGTGACACAATATACCTCTGTAAATAAATACAATTTAAATTTACGTCTCGCACACTTTAATGCACTTTGTATGGAACATATACACTCGCTTTGAACTGGAATCATGGCGGAATATCTGGTGATGTCCACTTCGCAGGGCACTTATGACTTACGGTCGAACAGAACAACCGTCGGATGTGATAAGCTATACGTATGAAATGTGCAGAGCAGGGAGTGCACGAGGACTGTAATTGGAAACCGTTGATGTAGCCTACTGTAGTAATTTATGTTGTCTCTGGTATTCTGCTTTTTGAGCATATGTACGTTCAGGGAGCGTGGCTTTGGACAGCGATTGCAGGGAGGGTGGGACATTCGCTTTCAGTGCTATCAGGCTAAAGTTAGCATTTTCCGAGATCTCCAACTGCACCTTTAAGTCACATGACAGTAACAACATGGAGGATGTAGTACAGCAAGATTTAATCCACACTATACACATTCATACTCTATAGAACGTATGTTTTTAACGGTCGTAAAGTTTTTTGCTCATCAAATGTAGTACCCACTCAGACAGTACATGATTCTGGAGACTCTTCGGATATGTTTTACTCTCACCAGTGTCCCGTTCATTATTTTGTGCTCCTTTTGTAGTTTCTGTTACACTGTTTGCCATGCCATGATTACTGCCGTCGTATTTGTACTGGCTTGCTAAATACACTCTCAAAGATCTTATGAAACCAGAATTGAGTATCATTTGGTCTTTGCAAGTGTATTTTCACAATCAATCTGACTTTTGGTTGTAAGAACCACAAAAATAAAAATAAAAACGTTCTCTCTTTAAAAGCCTTTGGTTTGACATCTCACCATGAAACATCTCTGTCCATCCATTTACTCTCTGTCCACCTGACCATAATTCTCAGAGCTCTGCTCAAATGCCATTTCGCTGCTGCGTTCTAGTTTTCTACAAAATGTTATCTCCCACGAGAAATCACAGTAAATTTCTGCCCTTCTGCATCAACCTCTTTTGCTCCCTTATATTTTATTTTTAGTACAAACTGACCTCACCTCTCCTTTTTTTGTGTCAATTTATTCTGTAGACTGTGCTGCTTCCTCTTACTCTGAAGAATTAAAACCCTGGTTCCTCTCAATACCTAAAGAGTCGTTTATGCCAACTGGTAGGTCGTGACCCAAGACTGCATAGAAAACCAAATGCAAAAATAGGTAAATAAATATGTACATATAAAATGTTCATGTTAGAACTTTGACAAATGAAGCAACTTTCTGTACATGATCTACTGACTAATATAAGCCTGACTCTCTTTTATAAATTGTGCATGTTAAATCTCATTTATCCTTTGTTAATTCTGAAATTTTATTCCCACGTTACACAAAGGGACCAAGTTGTTCCTTAGTACATTCAGGCCTTCTTATCAGTGCAGACACCCATGGCAGTTGGAAGACAGTCCCATTGATGAACTGCTCCAGGCCCCTTCTATCTGAGGGTTACGCTGTTCCTGTACAGACAGTAATGGAGCAATTCGGGAAGCTCTGTGACACACCTGTAGAAGTTAGAGAGGGTGGGGGTTTGGAGACCAGCTCTCACCATAGGAAGAAGTTAATAAGGAGAAGTTCAGTGCCCATGAGAGGTTGTCACTGTCAGTGAATATATACTCAATGAATATAAAGTTGTGTGTCGTATCCTGTTCACAAGCAGATCATCTAGACAATTCCATAGCCGTCCACCAAAATAGAGAGCAATTGAGTGGGGAGGTCTTACCTCGGTGGAAGGTTCAGATTTAGTTAATGAGTCGACATGTCAAGCGAGCCAACATGTCAGAGAAGAAAGTTGAGATCTTTTCTGTGATTGGTGAGGCAGAAAATTCCAAGACTCTTTAACTAGAATTCTGCAGACCAAATTGTCAGCATGGGTTTGCATGAAATCTACCATCTTTCCATATATACGATTCTATGATTCATTACCTGTAATGACCATTTGGCCAATAACAATCGACATATACTAAAGATGTACAAAGTCCAATTCAGGTAGAGACCAGACTTCCAGAATCTGCTGATATCTCCCCCAGCAAACACTACTGATACATTGATCTCTAGATGATAAACCAGCCCGATCTCCCAGCAATTCATATGTATTTGATGAGGTTGCTAATGCGTATGAATCCGTATGACCTCACTTGTACGAATTCGTACGATATGTGAAAAATCATACATATTTTATGTGGTGGCAAATTTGTAGGAATTCGTATGAAGGAGCACCCCTAACCCCGTCCCTAAATCTACCCCTCACAGAAATCATACAAAATCGTAGCTACCTTGTAAAATACGTACAAATTGGTCATAAGATAGTGTTGGATAAACTCTGTTTTGAAAGTATTATGAATTTCCAGCTAAGTAAGGGTCAAGGAGGGTGTTAGGGTTGTGAATCCAACGAATCCAGAGTGCAGTCATCTACACCCGTTAGTCTACCACAAAAATTGTCATTGCTTTAGTCAAACTAAAGCATTTGTTACTTTTTAAAATACAAGTTATTTTTTTAGTTAAACTAAAATGTAACTTTTTAAGTGTATGTTAGTGGACCAATGTTTCGATTGATTCTCAAGAACCATTTTTGTAGAACGAAGATAGACACAGCCTATTGAAACTAAATGACCTTCGAACAATCGACATGCACTACTGTGAAACTTAAGCTCACCATATTAAATTTGACCAAGATCCTCAATAATAACAGCATTTTTGCTGATATTTATGTGCTTTAAATGATTAGAAATTGCATATCGTGCATTAAGAAAGAGGTATCTAAGAATGAATATAAATTTCTATCATTTTATCGTGGATAATGGTTCTAGGACTTGTCTCATTCGCACTATCCAGTCTTACATTGCCCTCATAATCTCGATAGTCCACTAGTAAAATAATCCAAGTCCAAGGTCATTGGAGCTTGTGTGTATACACACAGTTCTTATCTGGTTTCCTTCTAAAACAGTTTTCTGCCATTCTTCCCTCATTCTCTGGTTTTCCCCTCTCACTCTTAGTGTTTTGAGACGTGCGTGTTTCTGACTCAATGGCATACTAAACTCTCCACTTCACAGATAACGTTTTCCCAACATTGTCCTATAAATTCCCCACTGGGACGGCAATGTTCTATCAATATATCAGTAATAGACTCACACAGAGCGAATAACGTTCACACAATGTTGCCATCAGCACCTCCCACGGTGCTGTTTCTCTTTGTTGAGCCTGTTTCAGAGGTCTACGGTTTACCTTTTGTGCCCACAGAGATGTGCAGACACACTACTGGGTTTAGGCATTTGAGTGAATTTGTGGTGTTTCTGTCGTGAATGGATCAGTTTTTGAACGAATCTTTTGAGCGAACAAATCGTTGTGTTAGCTGAACAGTGCTGTTTCTCTCTGATGATGAGTGATTAGTCATATGTCATTTACAGCTCAGGTGATTGGTTCAAAAACAATTGTGTACAGAACTGATTGCCTAAAAACAAATATGGTGGATTTAAAATCACATACTTACCATAGAGTAGCTGCAATATAGGGGCTTTTGCACCATGTAGTAAACGGCCCAAAAGGGAAAGTGGTTCTCTAGGAACTACCATGCTGGCTAGTTCCTAGAGAACCACTTTCCCTTTTGGGCTGTTTTCCTGGTTGCATTCGGACCAGCAGCTGGAACTCTGAAGCAGCTGACATCGACGTCTTTATTCGCGGCATTTACAAACAGCAAAAATTGGTGAATGGAGGATGCCGTGATCGGAGCTGTTTTTGTAAGGTTTCATGGGTTTCGTGACAATAGAGATGGAATGTAAGAATGGCTGAGAAAAGAACACAACAGGCGCTTTCACACCGCGTAGTTCTAGGAACTAGGCAGCAGGGATGTTCCTAGAGAACCAATTTCTCCTTCGGGCCATTTTCTTGGCTGCATTCGCACCGTCAGCAGGAACTCTGAAGCGGCCTACAGCGACGTCTTTATGCACAGCATTTACAAATATCAACAACCGGTGAATGGAGGATGCCGTGTTCGGGGCTGTTTTTGTTATGTGTCGTGGGTTTCGTGATAACGGAGATGTTATGTAAATGCATAGTTTACACAATTGATAGAGCATGAAAATCGGACTAAATCTATGACAACTTGTAGTCTTATCATCGAGGCAGAGAAAAGAACACAACGTTGCAGACAACAGGTAAATGCCATTATCGCTGTTTTCCATGTTCATAGAGTAAATATTTTTACATGGCTTTTAAAAAATGCCAGGTAGCCAGTGTTTTGTATGCTTTTGTCCAATCAGCATACACTTACATCACTGATAGTTCCTATAGAACTATTTTAAATGCTACTCTGAAGTAGGAGCTAATTTAATTCCCCCATTCGGAGTTCCTATAGAGCTAAATACATTTCTAGTTCCTGCGGTACGAACATGCCAAAAAGCAGGAACATCTGCCAATAGTTCAAAAGATTCCTCTGGTGTGAAAGCATGATCAAAATGCATGCTGACAGATAACTTTCTCCAGGTATTATAGACATGCAAATTTTAATAAATGATAGTAATAATGGTGATGAAAAGATCATAACCTGCAGGTGTAATAATGTAACTTACATTGAATTAGTGAATTAATCTGAATTAATCTTTTTGGTGAACTGATTCTGAAGTTTTGAGTCACTGGTATGACTCAAATACATCTGTATAGTATGGTGTGTCTTGTTTTCAGTTGGCTATGGAATAATACAATCTATGCAATCACAACTTTTTTTTGTGGTATATACATATTAGTATTTTGCATTGCTATATATGAAAAGTTTTAGATTCAAAAGTGCTTTTTAGATGTTAATCACTCTAGCTATAGGTAATACAACTAAAACAAAAACTAAAAAAAAATACCAGTTCAATAAAAACTATAACTAACAAAAAATATGACTGAAATGAACTAAAATTAACTGAAAGAAAACTCTAGTATTAAAATAAAAAACACTGAAAATACAGATCGATAAAAACCTTGTTGTGGGTGTTTTTTTTTGTTGTTGTTGTTTTTTTTTTCCCCTAAACCTAAATATCTTTCAGAATTACCTCATACTGTAAACAAACCTATGAAGATGTAGACTAAAAATGAACTATTTCTCATACAAATTATCTAGCTGTTAATGAATGCGGCACTGAGCCAGGCTGTTCACTTGTTGCTTGGTACACACAGATCAAAGAGTTTGCTATTACTGCTGTGAAAAACAGACATGGAAATATGTGCCCCGTTTACCCTGTTACAAACAAGCTAAACTAACAAACACTTTCAAAACTATTAATAACCATGTAAATATGAATCACCAAATCTTTAATAACTGATGAAAAGGATTAATCTTGTAGAGCAACAATTTATGTTTGTGCATAACAAATATGGGGTGAAAATTGGGCAAATACAGGTTTGGAAAAAGTAAAGGTGCATAAATACTGACCAAATTTTCACTTTTCTGTGAACTGTTAGTTTAAAAGCTTTTTTTTTTTTCCCCTCCACAAAACTTGAAGCACATTTAGAACGTCTAATACAATCATGTTCATACATTTCTCTCTGTCCAGTTCATTTAACCTTATTTTTATATTAGCCCATTTATGTCCAAATTTTTCTGAATGGTTTCATGCATATAGTTGTGTTAATAGTGTCCTATGTGAACATGTTCTGCATTTATTTTCCATAGTTTTTTTTTGTTTTTTTGTTTTTTGTTTTTCCTTGAAAATCATATTTGAATGTGCGGCAACTATAGTTGCCGGTGGGCAAATATGTTGTATGTACCCTTTCAATGTCATATTTGAATAGGAGGAGAACATTTGGCATCTAACTCAAAATAACTGCTTTCAACAGATCAATCTTTATTCATGAACAAATTTATTATGTATAAAAGTCGAAGAACATTCGATGCAAACCCAAAAAAGCTGCATCTAGCTTATAATCTCTTGAGTATGAATACACAACAAACAACAAATCCATTTGTCTTTAAGTGGTGGAACATAGTGCAGAAGAAAGTGCAGCCATTAAGTTGCCCCAATAGGGCATTGTGTATCAAAAAGTTAAATGAAAATATATAAATAAAAATAAATAAATTTGTACAATACCCTCCAATAATATTGGCACCCTTGGTAAATATAAGCAAAGGCGGCTGTGAAAATAAATCTGCATTGTTTATCCTTTTGATCTTTCATTCAAAAAATTCATAAAATTCATTGTTAAATTTCATTGTTTTATTTAAGTTCATTGTGAAATAAATGCTTTCTCTAGTTCATACTGGCCAGAATTATTGGCACCCAAACATTCCTTCATACAGAATCTCTCCAGATCCTTCAGATTCACAACTCCATGTTGGTGCTTCTTCTCTTCAGTTTACCCCACTCATTTTCTGTAGGGTTCAGATCAGAGTACTTGGATGGCCATGGCAGAAGCTTCATTTTGTGCTCAGTGACACATTTTTGTGTTGATTTTGATGTTTGTTTTGGATTATTGTCTTGATGGAAGATCCAACCACAGCCCATTATAAGATTTCTGACAGAGGCAGTCAGGTTTAGAATGAATGTATTTATTTATTTATTTATTTATTTATTTATTTATTATCAGTTGGCATTTATAATCCTTTGGAACAGGAAGTCATGGCTGGACAATGTCATGCTCCTAGTCACCCGGGTGTGCTAAAAAAAATGTAAATGTGAATGGGAATATACTTCAGAGATATTTCACTCATAATAATTTCTAGGGGTGCCAACATTCATTGGAGACAAAAAAAAAAAAAAAAAAAAAAAAAAACATTTATTTCATCATGAGATTTTCTCCCCACTTTCAATTGTTTTACTTCAATTGTTTTTGTGAATTTTTTGAATGAAAGATTTTCACAGCCGCCTTTGCTCATATTTACCAAGGGTGCCATTATTACTGTACATTTTCTGAAGAAAATGTGAGTGGTGCTTGCCGTGGGAAAACACGGCACTAGGCACTATTAGTAACTCTAATCGTGTCAGCATCATGTTAACAACATGTTAACAACATGCTAATTGTGTTAGTATTATGCTAACAACATGTTAACACAAGTAAATGTTAAAACAAAATCACTATAATTAGCATGTTGCTAGCATGATGTTAACATGTTTTAAACAAGCTGTTAATGTGATTAGCATGATGCTAGCAACATACTAACATGATTAACATGCTAGCATTAAGTTAGCATGATTACCATGTTGCTAGCATGATGCTAACAAGCTGTTTTTAACAAGAAGGTAACATGAGTAGCATGATGCTAGCAACAGTATACCCCCATTTCCCCATGATATATGTTATATGTACTTACAAGTCATTTGCCCAGCGGCAACTATAGTTGCCGCTTGGACTTTTGACTAAGTGTACAAAAAAATGTCTCTGGTTACTTGACTGTAACCCTGTTCCCTGAAAAAGAGGGAACGAGATGCTGCGTTTCAATAACGCTAATGAGAACATTCTTTGTTCAACCAGTTGTGAAGCACGTGTGTCAAACACGCCAAGAGTTGGCTTAAATAACCTCGGTGGGTGACGTCATTGATCACATACACCTGCAGGTTACAAATAGACGTAAGACATACACATCTTCAGGATTAACCTTTGTCTGAAGAGACGTCCAGGCACGCCTACAGTGCGGCATTGAGGCGCAGCATCTCGTTCCCGCTTTTTCAGGGATTAGGGTTACAGTCAAGTAACCCGAGACGTTCCCTATCAAAAGCTACTCTCGATGCTGTGTTTCAATAAAGCTAATGGGAATGAGAATACCAACGCCGCCGCACTGGAAGTGTCTGGACCCCCCAAGGTTGTGTAGTGTGTGTGCACAAACATTGAAGTGGTCTGCGACATGACTCTGGGATGTTGACTCAAGGACATGCGAGCCCGGAGTAGCATGGACATCCAAACTATAGAATCTAACAAATGTGTGCGGAGAGGACCAACCTGCCACATCACACACATGCTGCAAGGGGACACCTCTTGCCAAAGCCATAGAAGATGCAACCCCCCTGGTTGAATGGGCCCTAACTCCTAGAGGCGAAGCTTGACCACGCGCTTCATAGGCTAGGGCAATAGCATCCCTCACCCAATGTGATATAGTATGCTTTGTGGCAGCCGGCCCCAGGTTACGGCCCCCATAGCATATGAAAAGTTGCTCTGACTTACGCCACTGGCTAGTGCGGTGGACGTAGATCTGAAGAGCACGTACTGGACACAGTAAGTGAAGTCTTTCTTGCTCCGGTGTCGTGAACGGCAGAGGGAAGAAGGCTTCAAGAACGACCGAATTCATGGTCGAGAATGAAACTTTCGGAAGATAATTCGGGTGAGGATGCAAAATAACTTTGACCAGCCCAGGGGCAAAATCTAGGCAGGATGGCAAGATCGACAGAGCCTGCAAATCCCCAATTCTCTTAAGAGAAGTATTGGCCATTAAAAAAAAAAAAAAAAAAAAAAAAAAACATCTTTAGAGACAGAAACCTGACAGGCACTGACTCCAGTGGTTCAAAAGGGGTCGTGACCAGACCCTCGAGCACAATAGCTAAGTCCCATGAAGGGACTGTCGCCCTAGTGGGCGGCCTAAACCGCCTAGCTCCCTGAATGAAGCGGGCAACTAGAGGGTGCTTTCCCACAGAAACCCCATCAATCAGAACATGGCAAGCCGAAATGGCGGCCACATAGACTCTGAGAGTACCAGGACATGTGCCTGAGGACAATTTCTCTTGCAGGAACTCCAGCACTGAAACAACTTGGCAGTGAACTGGGTCTACATGGTGTGCTATACACCAATTTTCGAAAATGTGCCATTTTAAGGCATAACTTCTTCTAGTGGAGGGAGCCCTAGCGCTTAGAATAGTCTCTACTACGTCGGCTGGATGCCCAGCATGTCTCAGTTGGTCCCCCTCAGGGGTCAGACGTGAAGGTTCCAGAGCTCCGGCCGGGGATGAAATATTGTCCCCTGTGCCTGAGAGAGAAGGTCCCTCCTCACCGGAATCGCCCATGGCGAGCCGTCGAGGAGAGATATTAGATCTGATAACCATATTCTGGTCGGCCAACGGGGCGCAATCAGTAAGAGGCGAGATCCCTGTTGACGGACCTTGGCCAGGACTCCCGGGAGCAGAGCAATCGGAGGAAATGCATAAAGACGCAGTCTGGGCCACACATTGGCCATCGCGTCCAGACCCAGGGGAGCTGGATGAGTCAGAGAGGAGTAGAGGGGACATTGTGCTGTCTCCTTTGAAGCAAAGAGGTCCACCTCTGCTTCGTAAAATCTTTCCCAGATTTGACTGACTACTTCGGGGTGGAGTTTCCATTCCCCGTGTATCACAGCTTGTCTGGACACAAGTCTGCTCCCACATTCATATGCCCGGGAATGTAAATCGCCCTGAGGGACAGGAACTTGTTCTGTGCTCAAAGCAGAATCTGCTGCGGTAGCTCGTTCAAGCGGCACGACCGCAGTCCGTCCTGACGATTTATGTAAGAGACTACCGCCATGTTGTCCACCCGCACTAGGACATGGTAACCTCTTAACTGCTGGAGGAAGTATTTCAGGGCCAGAAATACAGCCTTCATTTCGAGGCAATTGATGTGCCATTCGAGAAGATGACCTCTCCAGATCCCTTGGGCTGGACGGCCATCTAAGACCGCTCCCCAACCCATGAGGGATGCGTCTGTCGTTAGCATCTTGCGACGACAACACGGACCTAGAGTGGGACTCAAAGTCAGAAACCGGGGTCTGAACCACATAGATAGGGTACGAAGCCCCCGGCGCGTAACCCTTATTTGCCTCTGAGGATTGGCCCTTGGATGAAATCCCCTGGCTCTGAGCCACAACTGAAACGATCTCATGTGCAGGAGGCCCAAAGCTATCACCGTGGATGCAGCTGCCATGTGACCTAGCACTCTCTGAAAGTGATGAACCGTGACTTTCTGGCCTAGCTTTATGTTCTTTAGGGTGTTTAGAATGGATTCGACGCGTGCAGGAGACAGCTGTGTCCGCATCGCGGTCGAATCCCATACGACCCCCAAATACGTTGTCCTCTGAGCAGGAGAGAGAACGCTCTTCTTGGCATTGAGTCTCAACCCCAGAGATTCGAGATGAGCTAGGACAACATCCCGATATCGAAGCGCTAGCTCCTGAGACTGAGCCAGAATCAGCCAGTCGTCTATGTAGTTCAAAATGCGGATGTCCTGGAGTCGTAAAGGAGCCAGAGCTGCATCCATGCATTTCATGTTTGTGCGGATTGACAAGGCTAGGCCGAATGGAAGAACCCGATACTGGTAAGCTTCGCCCCCGAAAGCGAACCTCAGGAACTTCCTGTGTTGTGGCAATATTTCTATATGAAAATAAGCATCCTTTAGATCAATTGTCACAAACCAATCCTCCGATTGGATGTGAGAAACAATCATCTTGATTGTCAACATTTTGAACTTGTATGTTCTGAGGTAGCGGTTTAACCCGCGAAGATCTAAAATCAGACGCAACCCCCCATCTTTCTTGGGAACGAGAAAATACCAGCTGTAATAGCCAGACTGTCTGTCTGGCAGGGGAACACGTTCTATGGCCCCCTTTGTCCAACAGAGCCTGTAATTCCTGTTTCAACAAATGCACTCGTTCCGGTTTCACTGAAGTGGAGACCACGCCGTTGAAACGCAGAGGCTGATATGTAAACTGAATCCTGTAGCTTTTCTCTACATTCCTTTCTACCCATGGAGAGAGATTTGGCAGTAGCTTCCACGCTGCCAGCTTCTCTGAAAGGGGCACTAGTTTTGACACTTCGCTTTGATGGGGGGATGTTAGATGTCTGGTGTCCTGAAACGTGGCAGGAGGCAACCGAACACCTAACATTTCGCTGGAGACCGCTGGTCCCCGAAACACCAGTGGCGGCGGAGATTGTACAGCGGCCCCCTGAGAGTGCCAGGAAGGAGCCTCTACTCTCTGTTGGAATTTTTACGCGCCCCTCCCTGGGGGGGCACACCCCCACGGTCCTAGGCGCAACAGCCTCAGGACTTTTTCTTAGCGGAGATGATGCTCCGCAGGTCCGGTCTCTTTGATGCGGATTGAGAAGTGCGGCGAACCTCTCCCCAGTCTCTTCGAGGGGCGGCCAACTCGCCACACTCTCCTTCTGGGCTTCTCGCCTCAGAGGAACCGAACCTGGTCGGGACTGGGTGGCCGACAGTCCCGACACTTGAGCACGGCGGGGGAGAAACCTCACGAATGCTTCTTCGTAGCGCTTCGCCTCTCGAAACCTAGTGGCGACTGAGTTGACAGCGTCGCCAAATAGGCCGGAAGGCGAGACAGGGGCATCAAGAAGGAAAGATCGATCCCTCTCCTTGATGCCCATGAGGTTCAGCCACAGATGTTTCTCCGTGGAGACCATAGCAGCCATAGAATGGCAGATGGCACGGGCCGTCTGCTTAGTCGCACGGAGAGACAGATCTGTGGCCCAACGAAGTTCGGAAAACGCCTCCTCATCGATGGTCCCGTCTGTGCTCAAGTCTTTGAGCAGGTCAGCCTGGTACGCCTGCAGAACCGCCATGGTGTGCAGGGCAGCACTAGCATGACCTACTACATGAAACGCCCACCCTACAAGTTTAGATGTTGTTCTACATGGCTTAGTAGGGATTGTTGACATTTCGAGTGATGATGCACCCCCAGGGGAGAGATAGCACACTAGCGTCTCTTCCACCTGGGGTGTCATCATGTAGCCCTGTGCCTTTGAATCCACAATCATTGAAAAATTCAAGGATGAGGCACAAAAAAAAAAAACACAGGACAAATACGGCTTACTCCATGAATAAGTTCTCTCATCATGGAGATCACCAAAGAAGGGGAGAGACCATGGCTGGGGTCCCTCCCCCAGAGCACCTGACAGAAAACTGTCATCTAGTTTGGAGCGTGTAGGGGTCTACCGCTCTTGTGGCCAATCCAGCTTTAATCTGTTCACACTGCACGAGTCATCACCTCGAGTAACTCCTCATTCGTTACAATCGCGGGAGGAGCGCTCGTGAGGCGGCGCTCTCAATTTCCATAACTACAGAATCAAAGCTGCAGCCTTCACTGCCCGATCCGAAAAAATGCCGGGGCACGCTTTGGAAGTGGGCGCGAAAAACCCCCGATCTGGCGAGAGCACGAGAGAAAGGGAAGGACCCGCCTCTCGAGTCTCAGCCAGATCAAAGTCCGATCTTAACGAGGGCGCAGTTCTTTGTAAAAGAAGGCGAGCCGAACACAAAGCACGCGGATACGAAGTGAATGGCAGTGCTAACAGTCGCCGCCCCCAAACGCAAGAGCAGCATGCTCTTACCCCAAACACTCAAAACAAAACTCATGCTAGTCATCTTCAGAGATGAGCCGTAATAAAGAGGCACGCATCTCTTGCGGATTGACTCGACAAGCTTTAACTTTCACTTTCACTTTACAATGATTCTGCTTTCAGCGTGACACACACACACAAAAAATGCGGTCTCTGAAGACAAAGAAACCTGAAGATGTGTACGTCTCACGTCTATTCATAACCTGCAGGTGTACGCGATCAATGACGTCACCCACCGAGGTTATTTAAGCCAATTCTTGGCGTGTTTGACACACGTGCTTCACAACCGGTCGAACAAAGAATGTTCTCATCAGCGTTATTGAAACGCAGCATCGAGAGTAGCTTTTGATAGGGAACTATAGATCTCTTCTAAGATTTGTTTTGTTTGGATGATTCTAGAGACCTTCATGATTATGAAGATGTATATATGGCAACAAAAAATACTTATTAGTAACATGAAAATGACCTTTCTTTGGGAGGTTTTGCCTTGTCCATGCTTCCTGAAAATAGGAGTAGGAAGTTGACAGCCTCATGTGACAGGAAGGAAGTGAATACCTTTTTTTTCCCCCTTGAAGTCCTTTATTTGGTTGTTAGCTTGCATGTCATTAAGACATCAAACATGGATAACATCTAGAAAAATACTTACAAAAGGAAAATGACAACCATCAACTGTGGCAACTATAGTTGCTGTTGGGCTTAAATGGGTTAGTGCTCATATATATTCTAAAGCAGCATATGTATGTGTGTGAGGATATAGGAGAATGTGCAGGATACAGACGATATATGTGTTTGTGCGTTAGAGAGCCAAGGCTAAAAGCCTTCCAATTAAGAGACGCTCCACGGGCCTGGCGTCTGGCCCATCTTCACCTACGTTGCCATGGCAACTGTCAGGTGGATTTCCTGGTGGCTCTTGGTTGAAGTTAGTGTCTCTTGTTTTGTCTCTTTATCTCTGTTCATTTGTTTCTTTTTTGCTTTTAACTTCATGTATTAACCATTTACACTCCCTCCATTTTCTATTAATTCCTTGCTGTTTTGTTCTTTTGAGAGGGGAAAAAAGTAAAAAAAAAAAAAAAGTACTGTAGTGTGTATTAGGACAGACTGAGCTGCAGATTCATTGTTTCAGTGTGCTCAAATGAATGGCTGTAATAACTCTCTTTTATTAGTGTTATTGATCAGAAGTCATGCTCCACTGATCTATATGTGACCCTGTCTGTGAAATCCAGGCTAAAGTCTCAAAACCTAATTAAGAGATAACAAGCGTCAAAGCTTGATTTCAACCATTAATTTTACACTGATTTAAATTTTTGACATGGCCTTACTCAGGTCAGCGTTAAAGATATCAAGGTTACATTTTCACAGAATGTTCTTTCCCTTATGAAGGATGATTTTATGTAGAAAACAGTAAATCACAAAAAAAAAAAAAAAGACTTTAGCTGGGTTTTCACAGTCAGGGTCACATATATAATGTGAAGATACGGAGAGCATGCCACACGCATTGCAGCCGTTTTGTCAGTTAATGACCTTTTGATCTTTGTACAGTATATTTCAAGAAGTGTCTTCCCAGTGGAAAATTGGATGGTTCATAGGTTGCTCTTTCATAGATTAGTAGACTTTTTTTGTCTGAAACTTTGTCTCAGATGTCTTAAAATTACCTGAAATGGACACAAAGGAGTCAATTGTGGATTTTTAATAAGAATATAAAGCTTTAATTTAATATTATAAAAATTAATAGAATAGCTCAAGATTTTTTTTTTTTTTTTTTTTTTTTTACTGAAAAATGTGTGAGTTCATACTTATTGCAGAATTTGGTGTCCTGCCAAATCTGAGCATGGTTTGAGACACTGTTGAGATTGGCGTCCTTTCTCTGGAGAAACATTGGAGAAGCAAGAGACTTCAGCAAAAGACTGTTTGCTCTCAATTTATCTTATTATGGTCTAATAACAATTACAGTTACATTATATTACATATATATGAAGGATATGTGTTCCACTTTATTTTACAGTGTCCTTTTTACAGTGTAATATTTAAGTACTGAGTAATATTAATTAACTACATGTACTTTCCTGTAGCTCAAATAGTAGAGCATGGCGCTAGCAACACCAAGATCATGGGTTTGATTCCCAGGGAAAGCAAGAGCTGATAAAATGTAAAAACTGTAACTTGAATGCTATGTAAGTCGCTTTGGATAAAAGCGTCTGCTAAATGCATAAATGTAAATGTAAATGTAAATGTACTTACTGCGTGGTTAGGTTTTGGATGTGGGTTTGGTTTAGGGTTAGATGCCATTTGATCTCAAGACAAAACCATACCTGTGGGAACTTTTTCGCAAGACTTGAAATACATACTAATAAGTACATATCACTGCAGTTTCAAACACAATTGAACATTAGAGGCAGTAAAACATCGAGCACTTGTAATCTTTTTCAGCTTGTTCGGTAGCTCAGCCGGCACCTACAAAACCAACATCACTTAAAACGTACCATATGTATGTTCATCCGGGGGGAACGAACACTCTTTTAGCACCACTCAGTGGACATTTCACATCGAATGTGTCACGAAACGTACATGGCGGTACATATTTCACGTCTTGCAAAAAAATTCTCACAGGTACGTTTTCGTCATGAGATCAGGTTGGTTAGATGCATGTAATTATGCATAATTTGTTGTTACTAGTAAGTACATTTAACACTAATTAAAAATGATTCTTTTGAAATAGAAAACGTTCAAAATTAGTCCAAAATTAACTAATTAATTGACTTAATTAATTAATTAGGAATTTCGGTAAAACTTTATTTTACAGTGTCATTGTTATACGTTACATATACTTGCTATTATAATAACAATAAATTATAACAATAACAATAAATTATGCATAATTACATGCAAGTAACCCTAAACCAAACCCTAATCCTAATATAGTAAGTACATGTAGTTAATTAATATTACTCAGTACTTACACTGTAACAAGGATACCTTAACATAAAGCATAACCAGAATTTCTAAATAATGATAGACATCACAGTGTAAAAATGTTAGTAAATTCTTTTTTTTTTTTTTTGATGAGCGAATCTAAATCAAAGAGATTAAAAGTTCTAAAGAAATAATCTTCTAAAACTTCTACTGTAATCATTTTACTGGTGTTGTGCTGACTAAACAAAATTGAGGAACAAAGAATGAACTCTTTGGAAAAACATTGCTCTGTTTGTTTGAAGATCCCAACCAATCTGACAAAGCAACACTGGCTTGACCAGTAGTGTGTGTTTGGGGTGTTTCTATCTGTTTGACTGACCAATGGCAGGGAGTTTTTGAGAAAACTGTTGGTGATGCTACTGGCACAGTATTTCACCTGCATTAAGATGGTTCTCTGAAAGGAATAATAAATTGTTTGTAAAAGTTTCTCTTCTGAGAAGAGACTGCATGCTTTCTTCTGAATTAAAATGTCTTTCTCCATACATATTATGTTTTAATGAACGTTAATCTCTCACTTCAAGTCTTTCTCTTTCTTGCACAACCACATGTACATGTCTTGAGTCCTGCTCCCTGTGGTGCTGGCAGCTCTGCTCTGAAGACACATCCTGTCCCTTCACTCCATCTGACACACACACACACACACACACACACACACACACACACAACACAACACCCCCAGAAGGGTCGTCCGTCACCACCTGTCAGATCCAGAGTCAGTTTCTCTCTGCCTGTCTCATGCCCTTTCTCTCTCACACACACACTCACACACACTGTCTCTCTCTCTGGCCTGTCCCTCTTGACAATGTAATTCCGCTTTGTCAGTAAATGTCCACCTTTCCGCTCTCTTTTGTTGGAACTGTCCTTAAGTGTGTTGGATGCACTCTTTAGAGGCACTATGTGTTTTTTGTGCTGCTTCTTCGCAGCATGCCTGTCTTTGTAAAGTCAACATTTACCACCTTAATGCACTTTTTCTGGTTTTATGTGCACCATTTCAGTGCAAATTATTACAAAGAAAAATGTACATTTGTAATTTGTGTGATAACTTGTGACATTTTTTTGGCTGAAGTCATCAAAATTAATCTATTTTAACTCATATCCTCCAACTGTGTTAAAAAACACAATCAATTTCTACACTCTCAGAAAAAAAATAAATAAAAATAAAAATTCTACAAAAGTTATAGGTATTTACCCCTAAACAGTGCATATTAGTACCCTAAGGTAAATATAAGTACTTTTAAAGCACACATTAGTAACTAAAGTGTATGTTTTTTTTTTTTTTTGTTTAATGGATAAAATCAAGTCACATCCTGTCCTTTATATTTCTTGTTCATTATATTGTTTCACCTGAAAATGTGTCATGTTGCAAAAAGTAAACTGGGTTGTGAATCTGTTTCATGTTGTCATTAAATGTGAAAATCATATTGTATATTTAATTTATGCATATCCATATATATTTTATACAGTATGTGCAATTTTCTAGGGTTAGTAATTAGATTACACAAACTATTTTGATAAATGTTTTTAATTGATTGGTGTTTTATTCAACTTCTTCTTCTTCTTCTTCTTCTTCTTCTTCTTCTTATATTTATGCTAGATCAAAAAATACATTATAAATACATTAAAATGATAATTCACCTTAACTGATTCTTAAAGCATTTTAAGATTCATGTATAATGGAGAACTTGTTTTGGATTTATAACTGTGAGATGGGAACAATATACTATTTGGTAAATTGATTATAATAATATGAGATAATTGATTATAATAATAATATTCTTAACAGTCAAATTGGAATGATAATTAAAGCATTTCAAGCACTTTATATAACCTAACAATGAAAACTCTAATAACCAGCAATTTTACTAGTGAATTATGTTGTTAAACTGGTGAAGATGAATCAGATATCATTAAAATTCCTGAAATCAATCTCCATCTAAAAATATTTACACGTTGGCTTTGATAATAAAGCATGGCATATCTTCAAGCTGTAATACAGTCAGCTTTACATCAGAGCTTTATAATTCAGTCACTCGGGCAGTCGTGATGCATCGTGGGTCGTCTTGGCATTAGGTAACTTCCTTTTATAGCTTTCTTTTCATTTCCTTATGATTTCAGTGCTTTCTGTCTGATTTCTCTGGTAGGATCATAAACAAACAGAAAAATATATAAACATCTGCTTATGTAACATACAATTTTCAAATGTTTTTGTTCATTATTTTAGCTTCTGTTTCTTTACAATTTGAAAGAAAGTTACACTGAAAATGTTGCTCGAATTTGAGAATTATTTTATACATAACATTTCATAACATGGTAACACTTTATTTTAGGGTCTCTTAACTAGTTGCTTATTAGCATGCATGTTACTAGAATATTAGCCAATTATTAGTAGTAATTAAGCAGATATTAATGCCTTATTCTACATGACCTTATTCTACATCTCTAATCCTACCCAATACCTAAACTTAACAACTATTTTACTAACTATTAATAAGCAGCAAATTAGGAATTTATTGAGGGAAAAGTCATAGTTAATAGTGAATAAGTGTTCCCTATTCTAAAGTGTTACCCATAACATTTAAAATGTTTCAAACATTATTATTATTATTATTATTATTATTATTATTATTATTATTATTATTATTATTGTTATTATTATTATTATATGAGTAAAATAAATAGTTGTTGCACTTTATTTTACAGTACGTGTTCTTACATACACTTACACTGTACTTACCTAAGAAAATACTTGTAATATAAGGTAACTACATGGGGTAGGGTTAGATATAGGGTAGGTTCAGGTAAGTTAGTACCTAGTTATTACCTAGTTATTGTAATTACTATAATAAGTACATTGTATGTACATGAGTAACATGACAGTAAAATAAAGTGCTACCAAAATATCTTTATTGTATAAAGGACACAGTATTTTGGCAAAAGGTTATAAGTAATCTGTGGATGAAATAGTTTTAAACTTATAATACACATTCCTGGCTTCCTCCATCACACTTGTACGGACAGCATGATGCCTCCCCCGTTGCGGTACGGTTGCCTAGCGACCTCAGAGCACATGAACTATATGTTATATACTATTTTAAGGCACTGTACAAAAGTTCACTTTGGTAAGTGTTCAGCCTCTCTCTGCACTCACCTTAGATTATTATGTGCTGTCAGACTGTAATTAGATTGAAGATCAATTACGGCAGATGAATTACTTTTGAAAATTCTATGGGAGTGTGTGAGAGTGTGTGGGCAGGTGATGAATAGGACATTTTCAGGTCATCTTGTTAGGTATATTATTACTGTGACCCCAGGTTGGTGCATTTAGATTTGCATTTTGATCGTCACTATATAATAACACTGAAATATTCAAGAGCAGACGCTGAGAGTTCAGTTTTAAGTCGTCCAAAGGGAGTTAGATGGCAACATGCACAACAATCAACACACTTCAGTTATTCATGAGAGACCTGCAATATATAACATCACAGACATTAAAAAGACTACTAAAGAGAAAACAATTATACATTTGAAAGAAATAAGTACTGCATGAAATGACTGGCAACAATCAATTGCTATTTATTTTAAAATCTGAATTGAAATGGACTCTATTTACTTTGTTAGCACACCTTACTAACAAGTTAATCCAAAGAAAAAAAAAGAAAAAAAAAATGTCTTCGTAATCTTTAGTCAAAATTTGAAAATGTGCTTCCCATCCAGAATGAGGTTTCTTCTCTGATGACGTCAATTTCACAGCCTGTGTTGAAGATCCTTAACCAAAATACAACTGATGGCAAGGATGTGCACTAAAATCAAACCATTTGCTCTGTTCTTTCAATATTTAGTTTAACTCATAAATATGTCACAAAAAGGTACCCTTTCAAAATGTACTAAATTGCACCATTTCAGTACTAAAATGTACCATTTAAGTACTGAAATGTACTTTTAAGGTAATAATTTCTACCTGCTCGCATGACGAAAACGTACCTGTGGGAACTTTTCCGCAAAACGCTAAATGAAACCAATAATTACATATCACAACATTTTCAAACAAAAATTAACACTAGAGGCGGTAAAACACGGAACACTTGTAATCGTTATTGTACACAGTTATGATTACAGCTCCATATGTTTTGTTTCTGGATGTAAAAAGCTTGCTCGGTAGCTCAGCTGGCACGGAATTGGCCTTAGGATGCGGAATCCTTGGGTACAAATCCCATCAAAAACATGACTCACGTGACACAACAATGAAAGAGCTGAAAGATGAGAGATCGAAAAACAAGTTAAACGGCATGCTTGCGATTGTGTTTTTACGTCACATTCGTTTTTGTTCATACTATCAGGTAGGTTTAGGTGTAGTGCAGATGGTACATTATTTTGAAACGTCACGAAGCATTAGACTTATAACGCCACTCAACGAACATTTCAAGTCAGAACTGTGGTGACACCTACAAAACCAACGTCACATAAAACATACCATATGTATGTTCATCTGTTCTGGGGGAAAAGAAAAAAAAAAAAAAAAAAAAAAACTAACACTCTTTTAGCACCACTCAGTGGACGAATATGTAACGAAATATACATGGCGTTATGTATTTCGTATCTTGGGAAAAAGTTACCAGAGGTACGTTTTCGTCATGAGACCAGGTTGAATAATTTGTGCCCTCTATTGATAAATATGGCAGAAATGTGTACCTTTTGAAAGATACCACCCCATGCAGTGACAACTTTATTTATTTTTTTACCTTTTCTGAGAGTGTATTGAAGTTAGTCAACTTGTGGTTCATATGGACTTTTGAGATATATATATATATATATATATATATATATATATATATATATATATATATATACACACATACAGTGTGTGTGTGTCTATATATATATATATATATATATATATATATATATATATATATATATATATATATATATATATATACACACATACAGTGTGTGTGTCTATATATATATATATATATATATATATATATATATATGTATATAACATGGAATTTTCTCTTCTTTTTTGGCTATTTCAGGTACACTTGATTAAATATCCGAAAACACTTTGTCATTCCAGATCTGTACTATTTTATTCCATAAAACACAAAAGGAAAAAAGTCACTCTGGACCCCTCACACCCATCTTACTCTCTCTTTGAACTGTTGCCCTCTGGCCGGCGCTACAGATCACTGAGCACCAAAACAGCCAGACACAGTTTTTTTTGTTTTTTTTTTCCCCAGGCCATATCCCACCTGAACAACACATAACACAACCCACTACTGTACATCTGTAAATAACTCATCAAACCTTCATCTGTACAATAGACACATGCACATTCACTGTTCTGTCTATGGACATTTTTCTTTTCTATATATTTTTATTTTTATTACTATTCTTATTTATAATTTATTGTTTATTCTCTTCATTATTAGTGTTTTTATTACCTTAATTATATGTTGTCTACACTATGTTTGTACTTTCTGTACTGGAAGCTCATAACACCAAAACAAATTCCTTGTGTGTGTTAACACACTTGGCAATAAAGCTCTTTCTGATTCTGATTCTGATTCTGACATGTTTTGTTAATAGCTTTAGCATGTTTAGCATCTCCCCTTCCACTATGTAGTGTACATCATCCAGGTACTTGCAGTGTTTTTCAGTGTAAACACACTAATTGCACCACATTATGCTACAAAAAGACAGGGTAACACTTTAGCATAAGGACCAACTCTCACTATTAACTAGTTGCTTATTAGCATGTATATTATTGTATATTATGTACAATGATAAGCTAATACTAAATATATTGTAGAAACTTAACTGTTTGCAATCGTTTGCAACGATTTGTATCGTGAAAGGCGCTATACAAATAAACTTGGATTGAATTGAATTATTAATTGGCTGTTTATTAGTACTTATAAAGGACATATTCTGCATGACCATATTGTGCATCCCTAATCCTACCCAATACCTAAACTTAACAACTACCTTATTAACTATTAAAAAGCAGCAAATTAGGAGTTTATTGAGGCAAAAGGCATAGTTAATGGTTTGTTAATAGCGAGAATTGGACCTTAAATAAAGTGTGACCAAAGATGGAACATGGCAGTGTAAAATAAAGTGTTTTTTTTTTTTTTTTTTTTAGTTTTTATTTATTTTGTTTGTTTGTTTGTTTGTTTTTTTGTTTTGTTTTTTTTTGTAGTGGATGAATATCCTGTATGTTTGTTTGTTTATTTAGTATATTCATTCAGTTTAAAATAGAAATGATCATTTCAATATAATTTGCTGATTTTTTTTTTTTTTTTTTTTTTTTTTTTTTTTCTTCATTTTCCTTCTGTGTTTGTTGACTGTTATCAGAGTGGGATGATTCTCCTCTCATTACAGTTATAAATATATATGACAATTCAACAGGCATGGCCTTCGGTACAGCTCATTTTTACCCCTTTTCAAATAACATGTTTGCGCATGTTTAGACCGTGTTTGAATAATATGTTTATTCGGTGGCTCTGAGTGGGCGGCTGCGCATTCTGAGAGTAACAAGGTCAACAGAAGACTTCTCTATTGTTTCACCTGCTGTTCAAATCATTTCTTAACTATGTTAACTGGAGAGCTAGCAACAACCTGTATTATGTGAAAATGTGTAATTTTAACCCAAAAAGACCTTCCTGATGTTGTTTTTTTTTTTTTTTTTTTTTTTTTTTTTTTTTGCTCTGTGATGATTGTTGAGGCAACGATTATGACATGATCAATAAGCAATATTGTTGGCTGACCCAGTTGGGGACACACTGGCAGCAGATGGTGGCATTTTCATTTAAATGAAACATAATGAAGCAATTAGTAACATTGACAATTATCTTAAGCACATAATAATCAGTAGTTGCATTAATACTCTTCTGACTGATTTTTACAATCTTATATTGTTGCACAGTATATAATATTTGATATTTTTGTTAGAATTATTTTGTGCAACCTGCATTGTGTAATATGTGCAGATGATATATATGCTATGTGTTTGGGGTATTAATGATGGGCATTATCAATATTTTAACAACATTTATGTCAATTTAACATTAAGCAACATCATCATTAGACTGTTTCAACAATCCCTCCTTGTTTTGCGATTTAAATGTATCTCTATTTTTTTTTTTTAAATTCAGTGGCAAATATTGTTGTTGCAAAAACAATTAATTTCTGTGAACTGATTAAAAACAAAATTATATTATGATTTAACAGTTTGTGGGCATCATCAGTAGGGGTGTGCAATATGACCAAAATCTTATATCATGATATGAGTAATTTTATTTCACAGTAACGATATTTATATATCACAATATAGTTATTTTTGCTTTAAATAAGGTCTTTATGATATCAATTTTTTTTTGAGAACATAGAAATTTCATAATTCTTGTCACCAGTGTCAATATCACAAAAACTAATACTAGCCTAAATTAAAAAAAAAGAAAGAAAGAAAGAAACTCAAGCTCACTGAAGACAAGTAAACAGTTAAGTACACTCAAACCAAAAAATTATTCAGATACCAGATATAATGTTTGATAGTTTTTACTAGTGAGTGCAGGACACTATATATCATTTATGTAAGTGAGGATAGCAAAATAAAGTGTGACATATTATACCCAAAAATTCTTCATACAGTGGACTACCAGTAAAACTGATAAAAAATTTGGACCAAAAATTAGATTTGACACTTTGACCTGACCATGTTTTGTTACATACCTTTCTATCAAAGTTATCTGACATTATCAAAATGAATTTGTTCTGACACAGTTTAATGCTTGAGTTCTTGTCATATTTTATTGCCGTTTTCTAAACTATAGTGAATAAACTGTGATAATGTGAGAAATGTTGAAGGTGTCTGAATAAATTTTGGTTAGAGTGTATATATTTCTTCTTATTAAAGTTACAAATGTGATAAGTCAAGAGCAACGAGAGATTATCTCTCTTTTGTTGTTCGATTAACATGAATGACAAACAGCAGGAATATTAGACTGCTGTCACTTTAAGAGCTGCCCGGATCCAATATACTGTTACACATGTGTAGTCTTTCTCAGCTTTTTGCTTTCACTTAAGACCTAAATTACTGTGTTTATGAGAATACTTGAAAAGACGGGCATTTTGACACATAGAAGTGTGTGTATTTAACCGTTCAAGGCCTATAAAGCAGGAAAAACAACTTCGTTCAATACTCCCACACTCTATGAACACTATCTTTAGACAGCACATACATATAGCAAAATGAGTTCTCTTTCGCTGCTGATTGTGTTTCAACAGCATAAAATCAACCAAAGCGCTTAAAAACACATTCAAACGATAAGTTTTCGTGACCACGTAGCACAGCAGCGTCACATGAGCATGTAACCGCGATAGAGACGATAGTCCAAAATCTCTACCGCTTGACAAATTTCTATCACTTAATCGTGTCTACCAGTATATCGCCCATTTATCTATCTATAATCAGCTAAGGTTAGAAATAATGGTTCCTCTGATTGGGGTAAAAATATCAACCTGAAAATGGACATAAATGTATATTTGAAAACAATACTAATTTTATATACACTACCGTTCAAAATTTTGTTTGGAGTAAGTAATTTTACACTTCTTACCTTCTTTTGTTTATTCATTCATTCATTCATTTAAAAAAAAGTATCATGGTTTTCAACATTTTTTGAAGTAATGGCTACTGAAAATTTAAGGGAATAAATTACAATTAATAATACTACTTTAAATTATAAAAAAATATTTCACAATTTTACTGATTACTGTTTTACATATAGATAGATAGATAGATAGATAGATAGATAGATAGATAGACAGATCTCAATCTAACCATCTTCTTTGCAAAGATTGCAAGTATCTGCCTTGATTTCTCCTGTTTATGACCATTTCATTTTTCTACCCTTCATAGTTCCTGTATTTTTCTCCCAGCATCCTTTGTTGGCACCCAAATCCCTGTGCGGGTGGTACTGGCATTTTCTCTGCAGATCCAGTCGGCTTACCTTCCATTCGCACGGAAGGACCGCGGAAACGAATCGCATCATATCTCAAAGCCCCCGAGGCGGAAACAGACTCTCTTCTCATGCTTGTGCTGCATTCACCACCTATTTACCATACTAAAACCTGTCCACACATGCCAACGCACCACTCACCGGCTCCAATGTCCCCAAACGCTGCCTGGGAAGGAAAGTCATTTATTATTATTGATGTCAAAATGTGTGTGCGCGTCTCATTTCGGAGGAAGCGGTAAGACACTGGGCGAAACGGGTCCGGGCCACAGGGATTAAGGCAAAGTAGATTAAGCAAACCCTGCCATATTCCAACTCAGCCATGAGCAAAAGGTCTATTCATGGAGCAAGCAACATCTGCAGAGGCTTAGGGATGCATGGAAACCGGCGGAAACAGAAAGAGAGAGAGACGCCGATGTTGTGGGAAGTCTATCGGAGAGAGCCGCTGAATGAGAGACAGAGAAAGAGACCGATAGATTCACAAATGGGTTACGGGGAAAGTGTGGCTGCCGGGATTAAGGAGCATGTTTAGTAAGCAGTCGCTCTGGGTTCCGATGTTCAGTTGTTAATCCTGTTATGCTTCCTTCTTTTCCTTCGACGACGTCATTTCAGTCAATACCGGTCCTGATGAACTTGCCAATAATGTTTGATTTCTAGTTAAACAAGCCAGCCCATTATTGTCAGGTCTAAATTGGATCTCGGCTGATCCAACAGGCTATTTAATTTGAAATCGCTCTCTCTCTCTACTGCTTTTGAAAAACAAAATGGATGTAGAGCATGTTTGGGAGGGATGACCCCAATTTAGTATTCTGTAATTTTGATAGGTCTATTTAACTCGTACTGATGTAATTAGGCCGTGTGTTACAGATGGAGAGTAAATTAGATTTGCGCTGCAAAGCTGGGAGATTTCACACAAAAACAGCTAGTACCTATTACGTTAAACTGGTTTTCAACTTTTAATCAGGGTTTATGGACTTGAACACACTGTAAAAATGTTCTTATATCAAGTAAATATATTTTTTTCCACCTTAATTCCCAAAATAATGCACCTGAATGTAGGTTTCTTTTACGTTATACACAGTTTTTCATTCTGGGGGCGAGTGTTTATAATGAACAATAATAGTGACATTATTTGAACATTTGCTAGTTTAATTAACATTTATGTTGTTGATTTTATTGTCAAGTTAAGTTTTTGTATTGTGATGTCAGATTCACATCAGTTATTGACTCTTGAGTTGTTTTTTACCTCAAGTCTTGATGTCTGTATGTGGCATTTTAGGGTAATTTATGAGTGAGGTATTTTTTATTTTGTCAAATGAGTGTTCTTTTGATGGAATATTCTTAGAGTTACTTAGTTTAAATTGCTAAATGGGGTAGATTTAAAATCATGGCAACCTGACATTTTTACCTCAGTCAAGACATTTACTTAAACTAATTTAGTAAGTGCATGTCAAAAAGCAATGCAAAATTGTTGCCTAAGTTCTGTGGAACCTCACTGTGTAAATCTCACTCAAGTGTGCTTAATTGTGTAGTGTAACACAAAACATCACCAACAAGGCAACTATTTTTGAGTTTACAAAATTCCAGTGTACTTGTAACAAATGTATTAATGTATAGGCTATACGCACCTTTGAAGACCCAATGAAGTAGCTTGATGAGTTATTGTTGTAGGAGTAATGAATGTATGAGTAATTGTTGTGGGAGGAAGTTGGATACTGGACATATCAAAAATGTTTTATGGCATTAGTCTCTGATTTTCTTCCTATACCTTCAAACTCTTTGTAAAATCTACTATACTGACTCTAAAAAGCAAGTCTAGAGAGTTTAACATAGGATCTAGGAGATGTCTTGCCATTGTAAAAGGTATGGTTAAATATTTTATAGCATTTTTAATGCATGGCAAAATAGCAGGAGCACAAATTCAGTCAAGACTTTAGTTGAGTGAGGAAAAGTCATATTGTTAAACACTTACATATGCCTGTAACGTTTCCTGTATGATATCTTCTACTTTAATGGGGTAGAATGTATGAAAGTGTTGCAGGGACTTTGGGGCATCTTTTTTTCCCCACTTTTACCTACAAAAGCATTTTTTTCCTTTTTTATTTGGATATTTTTTACAGTATGCATCCCCCCAGCTGACTGGGCCCTCCTGCAGTGCCTACCCCACGAAATCTTCTGGTTCTTGTTAATATATTTTGTATGTTTTAAACATTTACTAGGTGCTTGAGAGATAAAACAACCACAGGAAGAAGGAAATGCGTCTTTTAACATGTTTTGTAAATGCAGTTGGATTTTGATGAAATCTAAAGAATTGCTTTAAAGTCCTTGATATACTCCCGGAAAAGTTTCTCACTCTTCGCTCAGGGGTAAACTCGACAACAGCATACTGTTTGCGAACAATTTAACGTCGCTCACGCTGCTGCAGATGAGTATGTAAATATGTGCTACACACAACAAAGAATGTTTCAAAATGACACCACAGCTGTTTTTTCTTCAATTTCACTTGAAGTATATGGGAAACTTAATATGCAGTGTGTCTTGCTGACTGTTTATGTTCATTGATTCCGGTGCATATCTGTTCCAACCTTCTCTGGGCCAGTTCCAACAATCTTCCCTCATGATGTTGCCTTTTCGAGGATCCAAATCAGAATGCATTTAAATAGGTTTCATGGTTTTTATTGGTTGATGAAATAATACAATCCTTATAAGGTCCACGAGGTGACATGAAAAATAGAAAACTCAGGATTTTTCTCGTGTTAGTTAATCACCACTTCCTGTCTAAGTGGGCATTTCTAAGCTTTAATGTGGACCAGACTTCATGGTGATGGTCAAAACTTTGTCTCTGCAATATTATCCATTTCCATCATTCTTTAATTGTAGATGTTCTTTGGAATCTTCTTGGTTCTTACAATCACAGTCCTTTACATGGACTTGAGGAAGGTTTGACTCCACCTGTAGCAGCAGGCTCAGCTTGTGATTAATTGTCGTTTCTCTTTCAGAAATGTTGAATGTAATCTGAATGCTTCACAAAACTAATTAATCTCAGAAGTTAACTGTCCTGATTATTTCCCATTATTTGGCATTATGGAGTAATTTGAATTAATTTGCATTTTATTACATTCATTAAAAAAGAATAAAAAAAGTAGGAGATCAGACATTGATTAATGATTTAATGCAGAATAAGTCATAAATATAATCCTAATAAACATTTGAGCTAAGTAACACAAATGCCATACATTACATACACAGAAACAATAAATAAAGTACAGGTATGCATATATGCAGGTATTGACGCATACTAAACATTTTCAGGTTAAAATGTACAAAGAAAAAATATTAAATAGTTTGAAAGTATAGAGTGTTACACTGAAGGGCACCACAAACAATTTGTATTAAATTACAAGTGACAGTTTACCCAAGAATGCCTTTACGAACGATTACAGCAAAATTCGTTCCGCTTGTGTTTCATGAATTGAGGCCCAATTTGAGCGTCTCAATGGCTTCCACTGATTAATGTTTAAAGCATATAGAGTAATTTAGTAACCATTGTCTGGTGATTACATTACACGGACATTGTAGTTGTCCAGCGGGAAGATACGGACACAAAACAGATGTACTATATTAAGAGGCTCTTATGGCTTTATCAATCCTAACGCGTCTAATTCCCCATGCCATTAAAATCACACTCATCATCTGCCAAATCTAGAGACAAATGTTCCATCCTCTATCTCTCTTTCATTAGGATTATCTGGCTCCTTTTTCCTAGATATCAGGCAGATCCCCAACCCCCTTCTGTGCTCTTAAGTGTGATGGCATTTGGGAGATGACAAACCGACACACAGGCGGTTAATTCCTCTGCAACGCCAGGTCGCTCCCAAAGCGCCGTGCCGTCACAGTGTTTATATGAGAAGAATTTCTCAACCCCTCCCAGCGACCATATCATAACCACAGGGAGTGCAAAGCATCAGCCGGTTGTTAAAGTGAGTGATGTGAGCTCTTAAGACGATAGCTTTGTCTGCGAGACACCCGCGTCTGATGCTGTTCGAGTTATGGAGGTGTTAGAGGCTGGTGGATGAATTATGACAGCCTATCAGACGTGCATAAAGACACAATCTGTTCCTATGCCAGCCTTTTACACGCTGAAGTAGAGCACTGAGTCTGGTGATTTATATAAGCATTTATTCACAATTAGAAAATATGATCATATCAGCGCAAAGCTGATCAGTCTTCATTCGCTCTGGGACTTGTCTGTGCATGTTTGAGAAAGCATATTTTTCTGAATATGAACACAGTGGCTGTGTTCGCAGTGGCATCCTAATGTACTCTTCTTATAACATATCCTAACTAGGCCTGATGTGACAAGCAATTTGTCTGTCCACACTAAACGCAAAACTACTGCGCAACATGACACGATCGCAAGCAATCAGGAAACATTCATGTTTAATATACATCTACGTGGAGAGAGAGTAAAAAACAACAACAACAAAAAAAAAAAAAAACTATGATTGGATATTTGCATAGTGTATAGGCTACGCTACTGTAGCAGCTAAGTGCTAAATGTAAGTTAACTAAGAAGCACAATGGTTTGTATACTATCAATGTAGTATAGTTTAAAATACGTGATAATCACATTACAAATAGACGGCAAGCAGTCGGCTAAGTGTCAAGTACCCTACTTTGGTGAAGAACTAGGGATTATTGATTGTAACTTTATTGTAAATGCCTGGTTTAGATGTAGATTTTCTTGGTTGACCGGTGTTACCCATGTATTTCCATTTTTAAAGAGCACCATCTACTGTCAGAGAGTGAATTTGCATTTTTATTAAGTCCAGCTGCCGTTTTTGTTCAGAAAAATTATATATGACATGAATAAACATTAATTAGATTGAAATGTGAGGTTTATGATTTTATAAAACTGATGAAAAATATTTGTATCTGAACTTTTATTTGAACTATATAGTTGTTTATGTAATAGTTTTTTTTTTTTTTTTTCATTTTACAGTATAGAATGATACCATAGATATTGGTGGAGTTTTAATTCTATTCTAATATCAGATTCTGATATCAGAATTTTACAAAAGAATTTGAACTGCTGATTACCAATCTAAATAAATAAATAAATAAATAAATGTAAGTTCATTTTCCAGGCTTAAAGATATTTCCTGGTCATTTTGCTGGTTAAATAAACACAAAAATGTGAACGCTTAAAAACAAACAAACAAATAAATAAATAAATGAATGAATGAATGAATGTTTGTGCTGTTTTATGTTGCTGATATGGATTATTTTCTCATTCAGTTATTTTGTGGAAGCACTGCCTCACTTGCTTTTTTGGCGGAAACACCCCTGATATAGATAAATAGATATAATACATAATATGTATTTATTAACCCAATGATCTACAGTATTACATTTGTAAAAATGTGTAGTATACAACCAGAGCACACTACGCTTGAGTCCTGTGCTAAACTCCATTTGTGAATGAACTGGAAGAAAGAAATGGAAGCAATAATATCATCGAGAATTTTTAACATATCTTTCTTGACTGCAAAAAAAAAAAAAAAAAAAAAAAAAAAAAGTAGTAATTATTTTATTAAAGTAAGTATTTGAAATGAATAGATAAATAATAATAATAAAAAAATAATAAAAAATACAAATTTGAAATTACACACATTTGCATTTAAAATGCAAAATTATCATATTTATCTCCAAGATGACCTTTTTAAGCAACCCTTAATTACACATGTAATATATTGAGGTCATGTGACGAGACAATGTAGTGCACTACTGCATAGTGCTTATTGTTTCACTTATTAACAACAATACTATTTTTGTAAATAGTATGCTAGAATTTCATGAGCATAGCCAATGTATGCACCTTCATTAATGTGCAAGTGTGACGTGTACTCTGATTGTGTGATTCATCATTGGTCCAAATCAGTAGTTAAGTGTCACACGATGAACCTTAGAGAACAGATCTCTAACATATGATCATTACGGAGAATCACCTTCAATAATCCAGACAGATAGAGATCATTAAAGCCTGATTATACTGCTAACACCTGACAGAGAGAAGAAAAGAGAAGAGGACATGGGGTGGAAATTGCAAGGATGAGAATGATCTTGGTTTAGATTCAGATTTAATTTCATAGTTTTGGTTGCATAATGATTCCATTGATGATTCTAAGTATTTGTGGAATAATTGGTTCTAACTATATACTATTTATTTGTTTATTTATATAAAATGTATTTAGTTTAGACTGTATTTAGACTGCTTCAAACCAATAACAAACCAATAACTTCTGTTTGAGGTAGGTTCGTTACAACACAGTCGTATCTGTTTTATGTTTTGATGAATTGGTGGCTGATTTTATAAGTTTGTATAATCATATTCATGCAAAATTTATTTAGAAAATGCAGCAAAATCTCCACAACACAACAAAATCGCCACAACAATGCATAGGACTAATTTTGTTGTGTTGTGCTAATTTCACTGTGTTAAGGCTTATTTCCATTGTGTTGTGCTAATTTCGTTGTGTTGTAGCTTGTTTCTGTTGTGTTGTACTAATTTCGTAGTGTTGTGGCTTGTTTCTGTTTTGTTGTGCTAATTTCATTGTGTTGTGGCTTGTTTTCATTGTGTTGTTTTGTGGTTTATTTTCATTGTGTTGTGGCTTGTTTCCGTTGTGTTCTGCTTAATTTGTTGTGTTGTGGCTTGTTTCCATTGTGTTATGCTAATTTCGTTGTGTCGTGGCTTGTTTCCATTGCGTTGTGCACTACTGGGCCACCGTAATAAACACAGTTTTACTTCTCAAGTAAATGTCTCAGAAAACTAGACAAAAAATATTGATTATGAAAATGTTTGCAGCATGGTTGACAATTCCCTGTCCAAGAGGAAAGACATTTTCATAGAGCCAAAAGAGTGAAACGGGATTGGTTAAGAGACAGAGAGGAAAGAAGATGACAATGAATGTGGAAAAAAAAGGTGTAAGGGGGAATGAGGAAGAGGAACAGGATGAACCCAGAATGAGATCTAGAAAGTGAACAGAGAGTGAAAGAGTGAGGGGGAACAGAGAGAGACTCCAGGGGAAGAGCCAGTTTTATTGTGTAGCAGTAATGTGATCAGAATCTTCACAGCTGACATACACTCTCACCTCTCAGAATGATGATCAATGATGGAAACCACTGAATTTGGAGGGTCAAACAATCATTAAAGTCAACAAGAAATCAAAATCAACTCTTATTAACTTTCTTAATACAAATTCCGATTCTAAGATGCCCCCTTTGGTCAAATTCTAAGGTACTCTCACAATGTGCTGCCATATGCTCAATGTAGTAAATGAATAACTAAATAAATAAATGTTAAAACTGAAATCTGAATATTTGACTACAAAAAAAAAAAAATAAATAAATAAAAAAATAAAATGGAGCAAAATTCATATAAAACACATTCATCTGAAGTAAACAAAATGTTAGATTATGCTAGCTAATTTGGCTCGCTATCCCAGCTATTTCAATTGCATTAGAAGACACGTGTATGAAAAAGAGCAATTATGTGATGGACAAAACATTATTGCTTATACAAGTCATCATATAATCAAACTTACTTTCTACTTTTATGCCATTCTGTTGTGCACCCTAAACAAGGTTTCTAGAATCCAAATGCTAGTCTGGCTCATGACTGTTGGTGTGAGTGTATGAAGAGACAAAAATAATTTAATACGGCTTTGTTTGACGTTTCACGCCATTAGTTCTGCTTCTCACTAGACCTGAGATCAAATTAGCTGGAGAGGCCGAAAACAACGCACCTTTACCCTGCCACAGCTGCGACCATACGGACACATACACATGGTCTACATGCTGAGCTCTTGATAAAGTCAATTTCAAGTTTATTTATATAGCATTTTTCACATTACACGTGGTTTTAAAGCAGCTTTACAGAAAATCTTGATTTTATTGTTATTAATATACTGTATTAACATCTTCATGCCTTTAGCAGATTGGAGCCGGGCAATTATACAGTTTATATTTTGCTATGATATAAACAATTTAGCAGGTGAGATTTGTTACATAGTATATTGCTTTACATGAGTGTACTGTTTGTATGCATGTAAAGTTGGATGTACTGTACCTTCAACTTTAAATATATAGCTGGCCAATAATATAGTTTACATTTTCTGACAATTTAAATAATCAAACAGTTGAGATTTGCTATATAATACATTCTGCTTTACATAAAGTAAGTATGGTGTATGTTTATGAATAAAGTTGCATATGTTTATTTAAACAACAGTTCTTTCTGGTTTTCTGAGAGCTTTTTCCAGAGGTGTGATATTCTAGTGATAACAGAACTCCAACCGCTTTAGCATTTGAAACGCTCCGCTTGCAGTATTTCTCACAGTGTCATGATGAATGACCAAGTATAATTTTATATTTTAAATAATACTATTCTCGTGTCACAGAATGAGATTTTTAGGTATGAATTTAGTTGTTTAGACTACAAAAATACGGTTTGTTAATAAAGATAATCTCCATTTGAAAATTGTCTTTAATGTTTTTGGATATCTGAGCTCTAGGGCGTCAGTGGCCGTTCAGCGCTCATGAACCTGCTGAGAGCAGCCTCACCTCGGCCAGATCTTCTGGAATTTGCCACTGGCTCTGATGTCTCTATAGTGGTAAAACATGAGATATATAGTAATTCATTTTGAGTAAATCTAACATGCAGTCTTTGGTATCGTTCTGTTTCAGAGAAAATATCTACCCAAGCATCTTGGAGACGTTGCCACAGTTCTTTTGGATTTAATCTGTCTCAGTTTGTTCTGTTCCCTTTCAGTCAGTCACATTCGACGTTATGTCATAGTGACTGACGTAAATGGTATCTTGCCCGAGAGCCTAATCACCTTCGAGTGTTAACAAAACAAGCCAATGACAGTTGATGTGCGTGCTTTGCCACACGCACCCCGCAAAGGAGAGCCTTTTCAGTGACCCTCCTGAGTGTTTCCAGACAGCAAGTCTATTGGTGTTGGTGTTACAGCGCGTCAGCGGAGGTTGCTGTCCAGTGGTGCTGCTTCTCACGGCGTGCTGCAGCCCATCAAACTGCGGTCACGCCACGACCTCCACTGGGCGCTTCAGTGCTTTCACTAAAAGAGTGTTTTTCAGAAAGAGCAATATCTAAAAGAGCTCCACGAGCGACGGGCGTCTTTTTAAAGATGGCTTCCCGCTCATGCGTTGCTGGATGTGGTCGCTTCCTGGCTTCATCTGACGGTCACGATCGCTGTGTCTCGTGCTTGGGCTATCAGCATGCTGAAGCAGCGCTTGTGGATGGGTCGTGTTCTCATTGCGGGGACATAACCATCGCGATGTTGAGGTCTAGATACCTCCTCATCAAACGGAGGGCTATCCCCTTGCCATGCCCCGTTCTAGTTCCTCCATCTCTCAGCAGCGGAGGGCTACTTCAGCTCATGGTCAGGGTGATCTGAGGATCACGGTGAGAGCTTCCCCGTTGAGTGCGTCTCCGTTGGCCTCTCATTCCTCCTGCACTTCGCACCCTCTGGTGTTTCCGGACGAGCTCGCTGGATCCTCGGACAGGGCGTGGCCCAGCATCTCGTTCGGAGCACTAGCAGGCGACAGGATGTCGATTACTGCATCGGGGGATGAGCTAGGCTCTGGAGATAACGATTCGGCTGCGCTGCCTCAGTCAAGAAGAGTGGCGTTGCCCCAGATTCAACGGCCAAGGCTTGCAGTGCTGCTGGACAGGCCACTTCCACCCTGCACGCCATGGCCCTCCTGCAGGTCCACCAGGCCAAGGCATTAAAGCAGCTGCACGAGGGTGTGTTGCAGGAACTGCGCACAGCGACGGACCTTGCCCTAAGGGCGACGAAAGTCACAGTGCGGTCCCTGGGTCAGATGATGTCCATGTTAGTGGTCCAGGAGCGCCACCTATGATGGGAGGGCCACCTATGATGGCCCTGGTGGATATGAGGGAGGCTGACAAGCATCGCTTCTTGGACTCCCCGATCTCCCAGGCCGGCCTATTTGGCGAAGCAGTGGAGGGCTTTGCACAACAGTTGTCTGTCGCACAGAAGCAGACGGAGGCATTTTGTCACATCCTGCCCTGGAAGTCCACTGCTGTCGCCACTCCACCGCTGGCCGCAGCCCCTCTGTCTGCTCGTCGCCGAGGGCGCCCTCCTACTGCCTCCAGCTCGGCCTCAGCAGCAGCCTTCCCGGCCGTAGCGTGGAGCTGGCCGCAGGAAAGCGGCGCAGCCTGTCTCCGCCCCTGCCAGGCCCGTGAGGCGCCAGGGCAAACGGCGTCACTGAGACGGGTGACCAGGAGTCCTTGGATCCTGCTCTTCAGGAGATGGTGACCGCACCACTCCTTTCCCCAGAGGAGGGCCGGGTGGAGAATCTTTTGTTTCCTTTTTGTTCTGTTCCCGAAACTTCAAAAAAAGAGCAGTTTCCTTTCTTTCCGGGTCCCAAGAGAGTGAGGATGGCAGTGCACAAGACACAGTCTCCACACTCCCGTCGCCCTCTCCTTTTACCAGTGGGAAGTAGGGTCCGATTTGAGGACGCAATGCCTCCTCACACGCCCCTTGCCCAACTGTGGAGCCAGGTAAGTGTCGCACCGCGCACTCAGACCCCATTCCGGGATGCGCTGCCTTCCGGGTCGGGTCCCTGTGCTCCACTTCGCTGCTCCACTGCGGGTACGTCGGTGGTTCCCCTATTCCCACTTGTTCGGTCTCTGGGCACCTGGCTAGAGCTCCCCAGACCGTCTCGCTGGCTCACGAGAACCATCAGACTCGGTTATGCGATTCAGTTCGCCCGGCGGTCAGGGTTTTACAGCCCTTACTTCATTGTACCCAAGAAAGGCGGTGGGTTATGACCAATCTTGTACCTGTGCGTTCTGAACCAGGCTCTTCACAAGCTCCTGTTCAGGATGTTGATGCAGAAACGCATCTTTCAATGCATCCGTCCTTTCGATTGGTTGGCAGCGATTGACCTGAAGGACGCGTACTTTCATGTCTCGATCCTCCCTTGACACAGACCGTTTCTCCACTTTGCGTTCGAAGGGCGAGCATATCATTACAATGTCCTCCCCTCCGGGCTGTCCCTGTCACCTAGTGTCTTCAATAAGGTCGTGGAGGCAGCCCTTGTTCCATTAAGGGAAAGAGGCATTCGCATTCTCATACTGGCCCAGTCTCGAGCGCAGTTGTGCGAACACAGGGACACGGTGCTCAGCCACCTCAGCCAGTTGGGGCTTTGGGTCAACTGGGAGAAGAGCAAACTCTCCCCTGTGCAGAGGATCTCTTTTCTCGGTATGGAGTTGGACTCGGTCAACCTCACAGCACGTCTCTCAGTAGAACATGCTCAGTCGATGCTGAACTGCATGGAGTCTTTCCAGTGCAAGAGGGCAGTTCCACTGAAACAGTTTCAGAGGCTCTTGGGGCATATGGCATCCGCAGCCGCTGTCACGCCACTCGGATTGCTTCATATGAGACCGCTTCAGTGTTTGCTTCACGACCGGGTCCCGGATCTTGCTTTCTTCGGGTGGGAGTTCCCTAGTGCAAGTGTCCAGGCATGTTGTTGTATCAACAGATGCCTCTGCAATGGGCGTGCAGCTGCGGGGCTCTGGACAGGGCCCCGACTGCAGTGGCATATCAACTGCCTCGAGTTGCTAGCAGTATGGCTTGCTCTGCGCCGCTTCAAATCGCTGCTACATGACAAGCACGTGCTGGTCCGTCAGACTGTTGTCAGACTCCTTGTGCAAACAAAAATCTCACTGGATTATTACAATTAATGGCAAAATTAATGTTTGGAAACGTAAACTGACATTTCCTACTGACTCACTATAGCAAAAGATAGAAATAACTGACTTAAAACCATTTTTTAGCTGGTGAAAATACTAGTGTTCTAATAATTTTGGCCACCACTGTAGCTTACATTTTGTGACGATATAAAAAATCGAGTAGAAAGGAATAACTGTATACTGTTGTTGGTAAGTATATAGATAAAGTATACAGTTAAAAGTATATGTATGTGGATAAAGTTGGATAATTTTGATTACTATACATCTGTGCGTATGTATAGTTTACATTTTGCAACAATATAAACAATCAAGCAGTTGAGATTTGCTATATATATAACTTCACGTTTTGCAGATAAAGTTAGGTATCAATTTTATATATACAGTAGAGCTTTGTGAAAATACAGTTTATTTTTTACAATAAATAATATGCATCCACAACCCCGAGTAATGCTTTTACATCACGTATGTTTACACTCACACACCATATTGTGACAAAACCATGTAGATTGACTACTAATGCTCATGACATGTAGCTAGCATGTCGCAGGTTGTTTGTCGGTGTAAGTGTGTGTGTGTTAATTAAAGTGTTGCAGAGGTTGA
Source organism: Spinibarbus caldwelli (assembly GCA_039654775.1). Classification (NCBI taxonomy): domain Eukaryota; kingdom Metazoa; phylum Chordata; class Actinopteri; order Cypriniformes; family Cyprinidae; genus Spinibarbus; species Spinibarbus caldwelli. Next base: position 18,511,579 of record CM077229.1, on the reverse strand, counting down.
CAGGATGTGTCCCCAACTCTCACAGCACCTGTGGCTCCTCGCCCCCTGCCTAGTACATACTAATTAGTCCTTCCAAAGCCCCACGCACAAATCTTTGCCCACCTGGTGTGCGCCAGCGAAATGTCTCCCCCACGCCGAGTCCACGGAGCTGAAGTTGTGCGAGACCCTGCGTTATAATCGACGTTCCTACTTCATGGCATTTATATAGGTGTAAAAACAGAATAAAGGCCTTTTTCTGCATCACAAGTGTCAAATTTGAACCCCGACACTATGTGCAAGTGCAAGGGTAGAGTGGGTTAGATTGACTCGCATAAGTGAATCTAAAGGGGCTGCAACGTAATCACTTAGAAACTTGGAATTGATTGCGTTACAGTCGCTTTTCTGCTTTTTATAGATGAAATCGTTACATATAAGTGCAGTCTTTGGGGGGTTTAACAGCTGGGGGATTTTTTTTCAAAGCGATGCTGAATAGATGAGATGATCACACTCACGGTGAGTTACCTTTTCAGCACGGAACACGGAGCAGAAAATGTCAGATTGTCACATTGTATCGATGGGATGCACAAAAAGACACAGATGCTCGTTCACGCTCACACATACTGTATTTTTTAGAACAAGAACGATGTGTTGGTGTGACCGGGGAGTCGACAAGGTGAGAGTTCGATGTGAAGATGATAAAGGCCATTAAATTAATTTGCTGGCCGAGAGCGGTGTACCTGATGCTGGAGGAAAATAACCCAGATCTGAAAGTGTCTCCGCAGAATGCTTATGCTGGGAAAAGGCCTTGGGAACCAAGATAAATAGCTGTTTAAGGGAGTAGATTTGTGTTTCTGGCTGATAAATCTGATTTGGTATGTCATCAAGTGTAGCGGCTGTATCGGTTTCATAGGCGTGATCTCATGTGTGTGCATGTGCATACATTTATAAAGGTGACTGACTGATTTAACAGGTCGTTTCATGGGTAAAATGTCTACTCCGTGACATTTACTCTTCCTTAACAGGACAAGATATGTTAAATATAACCTGCTGGCATAATCAGTGCAATAAATGGGTTGAAAATTTCAACCTATAGGAAAGAAACAAGATTAAGATATTTTAGAACTTTAGAAATGTGAGTCTAACTGAGATTTCCATTAATTCTTCTGAACAATGAAAGAGAAACCTTTGAAAATTAAAAATCCCTCTGTCAGACCTGTTTATTTGTGCAATCTAAAAATAACACAAGCTATCCTCTTCCTATACTACTTTTTTCTTCCTCTTCTTCTTTCTCTTCTTTATCTGAAAGTCAGGCACTCCTTTTTTTTTTTTTTTTTTTTTTTTTGCTGTGCTGTGCTGTGCTGTCCTGGAACATTATAGCCCGGAACACACCAAGCCGATGCTGACGAACTAGTGGCGACGAAAGCAGACTGCGGGGTCGGCTCACGTCGGCAGCGTCTGGGTCCAAAGTTGCCCTGACACACCAAGCCGACGCTCGACACCCGACGACCAAGTACCATGTCCATTCTGCGCCTTTCTTGTGCACTGGTTCGCCAGCTGAACAGCCAATCAGAATGATCAGATGGACAGACTGACCGATGAGCTCAGACGCCGATTCAACATGTCGAATCGGCCAAAAAAAGCAGACGAGGACCAACTTCAGCCGACGGTGTGAAACACACTGAGAAAACTTAGTCGGCCGATGAACAAAAACTGCCTGACGGCCGACCGTCGGCTTGGTGTGTTCCGCGTTTAAGGCTGTTTTTATTTCTGTTGTCATAGATGAAATGGGGACAGACTGGTCTCTCATCAGATTGGACAGACCGGCCAGATTTGGAGAAAAGTGGAGGGAGACTAAGAAGTTAATGGCAGGTGAGCAGTTTCTCAATAATAGCAAATGTAAACCCATTTTGGGGGACAGTACCTTGAAGGATAAAATAAAATAATATTTTATTATTATCTTGATGTCAGTCCCACGACGGACCGCAGTCCATTCAGGGAATGTGTATTTTGTATTGCACAGAAAACTGGACAGAGCTTTCTCAATGTAGAGAAAATGACAGCTCAAGTCATAATTTTGGATAAAATTAAAAACTTTTCACTAAAAATTTTCAAAAGGTTTGTTGTTGTTGTTTTTTGTTTATTTATTTATTTATTCTTAAATTGTGAACTTGTCTTAACTAAGAATAAAGTTGACAGGACTTTATAAAACAAGTGCAATGAACATAATTTAAGTTTAATCATTTGAATTTTATTTTTCCACTAAAACAAGTTCAATTAATTTACAACGATACTGTTTGAAGCATTCAGTGATGTACTGCACAAACAAAACTGCATAAAATACAGAGTAACGTACTGCATGAACAACAATACTACAGTGATGCACTGCATAAACGATAATACTGCATAAAATACAGAGTAATATACTACATGAATGATACTGTATGAAGCATACAGTGATGTACTGCATAAACAATAATACTGCATATAATGTACTGCATGAACAACAATATTGTACAAACATACAGTAATGTACTGCATTAACAATAATACTGTATAAACGGTATAAAATTGTCTGAGATATTTTTAATATTCAGTACATAAATTGGCACTGCATAAAGTACCACGTCAAGAAAAAAATAAACTAAACATTCATTGTTTTAAAACACAATAACCAGAAATTCACAAGGCAAATCATGAACAACAAAAAGGTGCACATCATATACTTTTCAGTTAGGACACTACACAGTTTTGCGAAGGAGTCTATTTTTCAGTCCATGCACCTTCATGACCTCAAATGTGTAGCGTAGTTTTTTGGGGTAATCAATATTAAGCACAAAAATTTGTCCAACTAGTAAAGCTACAGCATGAGGGAGGTCTTTGACATCTCTCAGGACAATCTGTTGCTCCAGGACCACAAAGTAGTCAAAGGCATCATCTCCACCAGGCATTTTGAGAATGTCCTCATCCATTCCTGCCGTCACACGGTCTTCAATATCGGTTTCCTACAGTAATTGTATTATCAAAATATTTACTCAGAATGTCAGTTATTTAATTGAAATAGTATATAACCCAATTTTTTGCAGAAAATTATGTAGGGAGAATAAGTATCTTAATTATGACACCCTGCTTGCAAAATGCTGAAGTCTTTTTTTGTAATTTACTGTTTTCTACATTAAATCATCATTCATAATGTAAAGAAGATTCTATGAAAATATAACCTTGATATCTTTAATACTGACCAAGGCCATTTCAAAAGACTAAAATCACAGTGAAATTAACAGCTAAAATCAAACTTTGGCTTTCGTTATCATAATTAGATTATGAAACTATCCTAGATTTCACAGACAGGGTCATGATTAGACATATACAGACCATTATTTTAAGCAAAGGTATACTATTAAAATGCAAGTCTACCTCTGCTGACTTGAAGAAATCTGATGAATCTAAGCTGAGGTAATGTGGAAGGCCCTGAAGAACAACAGCCCTTTTCATTGACATGGAATTCTTTAATAAAAGAAAAAAATGATTAGACTGATTTAGGGTATAAGGCTGACAAAAATACAACTGCTTTGTAATTCAGAGCTTCCTGTTTCTGTGTCCAGACTAAGAGGCTCCGGTTAAATGGATAGGTGAGGTTTGTTTGTATATAACTGTAGTCTAAGTCTAAGTGTACCAGACTGAAGTATTTCAGTTGAGTATATGAGGGTCCTAAAATATGGTTTCATTGCAGCTTCAAATTGCTTTACATGATTCCAGCAGACAAACGGGTCTTGTTTTTTTAAAACAATGTTATTTTTTATAAAAATTAACATGTATATACTTTTTTAATTAAAAATACTCGTCTAGATCTGTCTCTGCGATATGTATTACATAATCTCCAACCTCATGCATTACGAAATCACATTGAAAAGCTCACGCTGGACATAGGTGGAAGAACTGCCCTATCAACATTTAATAGGACCATTCAAGTTTTGAGCAGCCCTCTTTTTCCAAACTAGTAAACATTTGGTCGGTTCCTCTACCTACATCCAGCATGACCTTTTCAACGTGATTCCGCGACGTGATTCCATACCAACAGTAAACTTTGAAGGTGGAAGCAGAATAGTGTGGGGGGAGTTTCTCTTAACACAGTACTGTCAGAATCCATGTTATTGAAGGATGAGATGCAGATGGACCTTCCAGCAGGACAACAATCCAAAAACTTCAACTGATTCCAAAAAAAAAAAAAAAATCAATCTCTAGACTTAAAGGGGACCTATTATGTCCCGTTTTACAAGATGTAAATTAAGTCTCTGAAGTCCTCAGAGTGTGTATGTGAAGTTTTAGCTCAAAATAAGGCGCTGTTAACGCCTTAAAAGATGATATTTGGACACATTTTGGGTTTTATGAAGATAGGGAGAAAAGGGAATGGAACAGTGGACAGAAAATGACACGCAAGCTCTGTGTGATGTGTGACTCTACCAACCCAAACCACTTAAGAAAAAAACAACAACAACAACAAACATGTTTTAATTTGAACAAGCACAAAACTAAAATACGCACATCACTGTCAATCTCGCTGAGAAGACTTTCCAGTTGTGAAGTGCTGCTTATGTTTGCTCTAAACCTCTGAAGAAATCTGGGTATATACTAGTCCAAACCTGACAGAAACGACTTCATGAGGTCCTTAAAAGTTAGGCGAGGACTAATTTGTAAATGTGAAAAATGTATGGATTGGATAACAACAATAATTATACAGTATTTTAGTATTAGAAATACTACTGTGACCAAAGAGCTACAAACTATTCAACAAACTACAGTTATATACAAACAAACCTCACCTATCCATTTAACCGGAGCCTCTTAGTCTGGACACATAAACAGGAAGCTCTGAAGTATAATTCTGCAAATAACAAAATAATTAGAGAACTTGCATGTTAATAAAAATACTGCTCAACAAACAACAGTTATATACAAACCTCACCTATCTATTGAAATGGAGCTTCTTAGTCTGGACACAGAAACAGGAAGCTCTGAGTGGTAATTTTACAAATAGCAAAAGAAAAAAAAAAAGAATTAGAGAACATGCATGTTAATAACAATTTAGCTTTGATCACAGGTATAAATTACATTTTAAAAATAGAAATAGAAAGCAGTTATTTTAAATAGTTAAAATATTTCACATATGTCTAATGCACTCATATACTTACGATCGTATATTCATGCAGCATTACAATGGCTTCCGGTGAGGAACTTCAATAACTACTTCAGAAAACTGAAAGAAGCTAGAGTTTGTACCTTCAGAACTTCAAAGTCAGCAATATCAAATGCACGCGCTCCAAACGAACTCTGAGGGAGCTGCTCATGCGTTTTGCTTATATAACTTGAAGAAAAGGGACAGTTTGAGTAGTTATCTTGTTTTTTTCCTCGTTTTTCATCGATGTATAATGTATATGACGGATGTCTTTTAGGGATTACAAAACGCTGTAAAGTTTTAAGAAGCTCTTTTTTTTTAATTCCCGTTGTGCTCCATGTAACGGAGTCTCTAACGCAGCACTTGGCTCAAATAATACATATCAAACTGTATTTTTATCATTCTCCATATAGGTTCAGCTCAGCACCGCATGGGAGAATATAATATCTATTTGGAAAATACTGTGGAACCGCGTGTATTTTGAGGCTTCATAGTGCCGCGAAACTAACACTGGCATACATATAACTAGAAAAAACAGCGCTTTAAACCATACTTGTACTCTTATTAGACAACATACATAATTGTACACATATTAAACCAATAAATACAAAAAAATTACTTACCAAATTTGTTGATTGAGAAAGTTTCCAAACTTTGTGGAGAAGCTCACCAAGATGGCCGACTAACGTGTTTTGTCTGCAACAGTCTTCACGAGATCTCGCGATAGTGACGTTGAGAACGTGACATCGTTATTGAATTCTTCTTCTTCTTCTTCTTCCGTTTTTTGGCGTGTCACATCCTGTGTGCATCCGTTATTGAATTGATTCAACACATTTTTTTTTTTTTTTAAGTTGAGAGGACAAATACTCGAGTTCAACTTACAAACTAGTTGAGACAGTGAAAACTTAAAATGTTAAGTTGAATGAACAAATTCAAAAGTTGCAAGTTGTGTCAACTTAAAACAATTCATTGAAACAACTAAAATGCGAGATCAGTTTTTACAGTGCAGTTAGAGAATAAATATACAATTGATAGAGGGTCAAGGGTGTGTGTGTGTTTCAAGATCAAGGCACAGAAACGTAGTGAGGACATTGTCACATGGAATGTCACATGGACTGTTTTACCGATGTCCTTACTACGTTTCTGTGCCTGATCATGGTAGGACTCTTGCTGTCTATGGGAGGATTAGAGAGCTCTCGGAAAATCTCTTAATTTGTGTTCCGAAGATGAATGAATGTCTAACAGGTTTCAAACGACAAGAGGGTGAGTAATTAATGACAGAATTTTCATTTTTGGGTGAACTATCCCTTTAAGGATGAATTAGTCTGTAGATTTGCCAAAACTGTAAGGATGAGGTCATCTGATCTTTGAAAGATGCTCAGTTTTTAGTGGTAATCCCATCCCACACCTAAATGTCAGATAAATCAAAGTGATCTGTGATTGGTCACCATACTTGTCAATCAGACAGTCTCTTGATGTCTAGGTGGGCGTTCCTGGCCTGAAAAATCTGTGATGTGGACCAGACTTCAGCCTCGTTAATCTTGTTTTTCTACAGAACATGAGGCAGAGAAAGAGAGAGAACAGGGGGAGGAGGTGGTGCGGGTGGAAACGGCGAGAATTGAACACGGAGTGGGAGTCGGCAACTTTGTTTAGAGCGGGAATGATGAAAGGTTAAAGTCTGATAGATCTCGCGCCGTGTGTATTTGTGTGCGTGTACGTATATTCCAGTGCTAATAACACGATTCTCTTTTGAAGAGGCACAAAGCGTTCATTCTTCCTACGAGTTCCCAGAACAGAGCCGAGCTGCCTGTGTCAGCTGTAAAACACAGGAGGAAGAACTTCCAAAACGAGAGAGACAGATATTGAAACATCTGACTTGTCTGGATTCCCCTTTTACAAGTTTGCACTTTTTTATTTATTTCCTCTTTAAATTATAATTATATAGCAGGCTATTTCAAACCAAGTCCTCCTTTGACTTGTAAAATGTGGTTTCTAAGTGAACACATTTAGTTTTTTCTCTATTCATTTTCTTTTTTTTTTTTTTTTGTTCTATCGCTGCATCTTTTATCGACTGCATTAATATGCATGAACGCACCTTATGTCACAGATTTGCAGTGAGAATTTCTCAGATCCCATCCTTATAAATATTGAATAATATGAATACATTAACAACTGTAATTATTTGTTAAAAAAAAAAAAAAAAAACGTTTGTTAAATGTGTGTGTTAAGGAGAAAATGTGTATGTTAATATGTTGTTTGCCCAAGTTATTATTATTATTATTATTATTATTTTTTAATCTATACTAAACAGATGGCTGACTAGTTGACTGTTAACAAGATGATTCCGATTTCACTTGAGCATGAGTATTAATGAGCCATTAATTTATAATTTATACCCAACCTGATCTCATGACGAAAACGTACCTGTGGGAACTTTTTTGCAAGACGCGAAATACATACCGTCATGTACGTTTCATGGCATTTTTGATATGAAATGTCCACTGGATGGCGCTAAAAGTGTTCATTTTTTTACCTCTCTGGAACAGATGAATGCACATATTGTGCGTTTTATGTGACGTTGGTTTTGTAGGTGTCACCGCAGTTCTGACTTAAAATGTTCATTGAGTGGCGCTATAAATGTAAAGCGCTGTGACGTTTTAAAATAACAGACCATCTGCACTACACCTAAACCTACCCGATAGTTTGAACAAAAGAGAATGTGATGTAAAAACGCAATCACAAGCATGCTGTTTTAACTTGTTTTTCGATCTCTCATCTTTCAGCTCTTTGAGCTCTTTGTTACGTCCAGAAAGCAAAACGTATAGAGCTGTAATCATAACTGTGTATGAAAACAATTACAAGTGCTCTATGTTTTACCACCTCTAGTGTTAATTTCTATTGGAAACTGCAGTGATATGTACTTATTGGTACGTATTTCACGTCTTGCAAAAAACTTCCCACAGGTATGTTTTCGCCATGAGATCAGGTAGTTTATACCTTACGTTTGGCTTTTATTATTATATTTAGACTTCTTTTGTTGGTCACAGAGCTTATTTTCAGCAATAATCCATAAAAAAAAGGAAAAAAAAGGAAAAATTCTATTGTGTTTTTGTTGAGGGAACCAAGGTCCTACTATCTTCTGTGATGGCCAAAAAACAAAACGTCATCACTGCAGCACTATTTTACCAGGAAAAACACAAATGACGCACTTCTCCTTTAAGAATTGTATTTGGGTATTATTTATACTTTGGTTTTCGTTATAGTTCCAGGCGAGAGCAGTGGTATTATCAGTATGTGAGTGTATGTTCTGCCAGTGTGTGCATGCCCCAGGCCTGCTGAAATCTTGTCACATGCTGTCTTCCTCTTCCTTTCCGAAGTCTGTTACACCTCTCTCCTTCCATTCGCCCCCTCTCTCCCTTTCTCTCTCTATCTCTCCATCCTATCTCTCTGCCGCTGTGGCAGGACCGATTGTTGCTCAGTGACAAGCACAGCTTTAAAATTTCAGCAGAGAAGAATCAGGTGGCAGTTTCATATACCCCTCTCTCTCTCTTCCTCTCTCTCTAGGATGCGACACATTCAGTTCCCTACACCTGACACTGCTGATATTCTTTCTCCCTGTTTTTCTCCATCTCTCCATTCTGTCTTATTCTGTCTATCTCTCTGTTTCTCAGCCCTGTCTCACATTTCCTGCCTTAATTGGAAGGAGAAAGTTTTACAGAGTCTGACGACTTGTATGACGAAGATAGAGTGAGAATCTATAGATACATTCTTTTTTTTTTGTTTTTTTTTTTTTTTTGTTTTTTTTTTGCCTTGTTTTCCATTTGAGAAGTCAAAAATCATATTTGAGTTCAGAGAATATATTATGAATTACATTTTTTCTAACCTCTTTGCAAAACACGTTGTTGTTTTATGCATAAATCTAAGTTAATTTGATGAGGTTTATGCAATAAAAATGTTATTATTATTATTACTACTACTACTGCTACTATATGCTGTGATGTGTTCTGAAATGAGGAGGCAAACTCCTATTTTATATATTTTATATTTTTACATTAACAATGTAATCAATGTTGTATTTATTAAAGCCAAATATAAATCTCATCAAGTTAGTGTTTTTAAGCATTTTACATTTATTCCAAAATTAACAATTTAAACAATATATATTATTTGTGAACTTATGTTCAGCTATTGTTTTTCAACAGTTCTTTTTCGGATTATCGGTCATCAAAGCTCGGTAAATATTGGTCAAATACACAGAGATTTACTTTAAATTTCACCAAGCTGATTACTCACTAAAAACTCCCACAGATCATGTTTTCAGGCCATTTCAAGTCTTATTTTGACGTAACAAAGTGGTTATATCTGAGTGTGTGAGTTGTTTACTTACTTTTTTTAAATTAGTCTTCTCATTAACGCCATTATATCGTTCACTCAGACACAGAATGTGCACGAACACAAGAGGCGGGATTTTTCGCATGAACCAGTCATATCCAATCATATCACAATGAAGGCACTCCCTCCTCTCACATGACCCCCCCCCCAAACCCATTTTTTATTTAAAAAAAAAAATCTTGACCCGAAAATGATTACAAAACTGCTGATTTAGTGTTTAATCCAAAACATTTAGACACATACACATGCGTAAGCTTACATAATATTGCAGCTACCCTGAGGCTGAGTGTTGGGTTTATTCTCAAAGGCTGGATCAAATGTAGTTTGCCTTAAGGCAGGGCTCTTCTCACATTCTCACTGGTCAGCAATATTCCTGTCATAAACCTCAAATGGAGCAAAGCAAAGACTACTGAGAACAGGGCCTTTCATGTCTAGCTTACAGCTAGTTTATTTGTTTATAACTAGCTACCTGAATGATTACACATCCAACATTGCTATTATACCCTCTTTAGTTAATTGTCTGTCTGCATGCAGTACATCTACATACTGTATAATATGTTTCTAGCCAATTGCAATTCCAGAATGCACTGCTACAAGCTTACCATTTTAGCCAATATTAATAATTGACTATTTCATCCAATGTTTGTGTGTATTTTAATGGGTTTAAATTTTAAAAGCTTAAGAGCTGTGTTAGCTTACCAACATGCTAACGTCAAACTCCATTGGAATCATTTGTGAGTTGAGTATCCTTATGAAGAGCGTTTCAAATCAGTCACTTATGAGTTCCTTTTTGGTTAATATGCCACCTTAAGGGATGGTCAGGTTGACAGTGATTTGCAGCGACAAGGAAACCAGATTCATTCATTTTCAATGAATGCTGGTGATTTGATGCAATGTGAGGGACAGAGACTGTTGGTGATGCGGTAAGGTTGAGGCAAGTTCAACTACTAACTGTAGTCACGTGTCACATCCCAGCAGGCACCAGACGTCTATGTAACGTCAGATTGACGTTGGACATGATGTCGGACAGACGTTGCATTTTGGTTGAAAATGAAAATCGGGTTGATGTCAATATTTGACGTCAATTTGACATTGACTTAACGTTGGATTTTGGTTGCACAACCTAAAAACAACAAAATCTCAACGTCAGCTGACGTCGGTATTGGACATCAATTTAACATTGACATTAGACGTTTAATTTACGTTGAAATTTGGTCACCCGACGTCGCAACCGAAATTTAACCAAATATCAACGTCTTATGACGTTCTGTGCCTGTTTTGTGCCTGCTGGGATGACACTCAAATACAAGGACGCCTATTAACAAACAACTCTTTTAAAAGGTAGCTGCCTTTGTAGACAATAGCTCACTATTGAGAGATATTGTGCTGTTTTGAATTTCTGATATTTGCCGTTATTGCATGAATGAAATTCAGTTCTCATTCTGTCTCTCTCTTTCTCTCTTTTTGTCTCTCGTCCCCCATCACACAGAATGATTAATGGGGAGGTGTGTCAGAGGCATTTGATTAATGTCTAGCGTCTTCCTCCACATTGTGAGGGTTAGGTTATGGCGGGGTTTGTACAGATAAGGATTATGGCTTGTTTAAAAGCTGATATCTCATTTTGAATGAAGATATTTGGTAATATATCAGCCCTATATTAACACTAGATTAAATCCTGAAATGTTTATCAAATACACAAATTAGATATGGAGCGGATTTTTCTTTCACGCAGTCAAGTATGAAAATGTAATAGCAGTTGAAATCTAGTACCAGACTCTCTTTGTGTGATCAGCTTTATGGTTTTATATTTACATTGTACAGTGTACAGTACAATGTACAGTGTCTGATTAGTATTCACAGGAATTTGTAAATTGTAGTTCAGTGCTCAAATCTGATTAGTCGAGTAGCATTGTGTCACGTTTGTCTATGTTTGCGTGTTCCAGACAGACTGGTGGTGTAGATTTGTCAGTGAGTGATTTTTTTTTTTTTTCTTTTGGATGTCACATTATGTATGGAAGCCCGTTTCCGCCACTGAATAAAAAATAAAACAAGGTAATTGCGACTTTTTATCTCACAATTCACACTTTTTTTCTCACAATTGCGAGATATAAACTCGCAATTCTGGCTTTTTTTTCTCAGAATTGTGAGATATAATGTTGCAACTGCGAGATAAAAAGTCAGAATTGTGAGAAATAAACTCGCAATTCTGAGATATAAACTCGCAATTGCGAGTTTATATCTCGCAATTCTGACTTTTTTTCTCGCAATTGCGAGTTTACATCTCTCAACTCTAACTTTCTCGCACCATAGGAAACGATTCTCTGTGTAAGGCTTTTCAGTGCTTTGTTCAATTTGCACTATTAAAATGAACTAGATGAATGTTGCGTCCGAATATGATTTTTGAACAAACATGACTCATTATTCTCCATATCTGTGTTTTGCGCTCACGGTTGGACAGTACCATTACCGCCGGGCAGGGTGCGGGAGGGGGGATGGTGTGCACAGCTTTCAGACACAACATTCTTCATTTCTTTATAGTTCTGAGTTTGAGGCAGCTTCTATTGCGTTATTTTAATAACAGCTGTCAAGTAAAGAGCGTATTATTGTAACACTATTACTGCTAGCTCATCGGCAGCTTTATTTCCAGAAATCCCTTTATGTGCTGGTACAGCAGAATCCAACTGTCCTTCAAGAGCATAATACTTCATTCATCAGAACTTTTCTGAGTGACTTACGAGTAGATGTTGTTATTGATGATGCCAAACCAGAACATCACTAGGCCTACTCTATAAGTCATACTTTATTTAATCTAGCCATAATAATCCTATAAAACTATAGCAGTAGCCTAACTCATTTTATACTGCAAAGTTAACATCAACCCAAATACACACGGTTCAGAAAAATGCTCATTTAGAGGCTTTTGCATCTGAACTCTTCATATATAATTGACTAAATAATTTAAAAAAATACTTAAAATAATAATTAATACTAACTAATAAATAATTAATAATTAATTTATTTACAATTTTCATTGCGGATGTCTTTCTTGGTCGATATCTTACAACATTAAATACAGGAAATAAGATAATTCTAGCAAGAGCATAGAGATGAAAGCGCGCTTTTTGCGAGAGTGAAGGAAATCCACCTGCGTGCATTCATATATCCACTCTCGTGTTACAATAATATGCTCCTTACTTGACAGCTGTTATTAAAATAATGCGATAGAAGCTGCCTCAAACTCTGAACTATAAAGAAATGAAGAATGTTTTGTCTGAAAGCTGTGCGCGCCGTCCCCCCTCCCGCACCCTGCCCGGCAGTAATGGTACTGTCCAACCGTGAGCGCAAAACACAGAAATTGAAAATGGAGAATAATGAGTCATTTTTATGTTTGTTTTTATGTTTGTTCAAGAATCATATTCGGACGCAACATTCATTTAGTTCATTTTGATAGTGCAAATTGAACAAAGCACTGCAAAGCCTTACACAGAGAGTGGTTTCCTGTGGTGTGAGAAAGTTAGAGTTGTGAGATGTAAACTCGCAATTGCGAGAAAAAAAAGTCAGAATTGCAAGATATAAACTCGCAATTGCGAGAAAAAAAGTCAGAATTGTGAGATAAAAAGTCGCAATTGCGAGAAAAAAAGTCAGAATTTTGAGATAAAAAGTCGCAATTGTGAGTATATATCTCAGAATTTCGAGTTTATATCTCAGAATTGCAAGTTTATACCTCGCAATTCTGACTTTTTATCTCACAATTGAAACTTTATATCTCGCAGTTGCGAGAAAAAAAGTCCGAATTGTGAGATAAAAAGTCGCAATTACCTTGTTTTATTTTTTATTCAGTGGTGGAAATGGGCTTCCATAGATATGCCAGTAGGTGGTGACAAATGTCATTGATCCATTCATTCAATTGATTCATTCAAAATCACTGATTCATTCAGGAAAGAACCAAGTGGAGTGAATCATTGAATTATGCGTTCAACCAATTTGTTCAAAAATGCAAGTGACCTATATGAGTGGGTCATTGAATTATTCATTCAGCCTTTTTATTAAATTAAACAAAATCATAAAAAAACATGTTTTAGTTTAAAATAAACATGAACTGAATTGAAAATTTTAAATAATAATAATAACAATATAACAAACAAACAAACCATAAATAAATACTTTTATTTATGGGAGAGAAAATCAAATGACCAGAAATTTTCGCATTTCTGTTTAGTGTTCAATCAAACTTAAAAAATTCAAATAAAGAAATATCCCAAACTCAGAGTCAAATATAATTATTATTCAAAAATAAATGATTTGATCTGATCATCTTAAGTCATATCCACTGGGTCTGAGTGCAATTATTGGATAGCATTATATTGTAGACAGATTGGAGATTAATCCTAATAAACATGTTACTACAATAAAAACAATAACATTAAAATACATTTAAAACACTGTATTTCTATTATCACTGCTGCAGTAACTTCAGAAGCATGCCGATCCTTGTTTATCTCAGGACCGTGGCCAGCGCGGACAATCGCTTCGCTCACACATATGTAACTTCTATAATGTGGAAAACATATAGTTTTTATGACATATGTCGTTATTACGAGAAAAAAAAAATGTAATTTTATAGAGAAATATGTTGTTTCAACGAGAAAAAGATGTCATTTTAACAATATAACATCTCATTATAACGAGAAAAGATGCCATTTTAACAAGATAATTATGTCATTTTAACAACATAACATCTTGTTATTATGATAAAAAAGGATGCATGAGAAGATATGTTGTTTTAACGAGAAAAAGATGTCATTTTTAACGACATCTCGTTATTATGAGAAAAGATGTCGTTTTAACAAGAAAATGTTGTTTTAACGACAAAACTCGTTATTATGAGAAAAGATGTCGTTTTAACAAGAAAATGTTGTTTTAACGACAAAACTCGTTATTATGAGAAAATATGTTAAAACAAATAACATAACATTTCGGTATTACGACATAATTGAGTGGAATAGATAATATGTGTGTGGCAGCAATGCGTCACCATAAAATATAAACCATTTCAAAATATTTATAAAAACTGTAATATTACCTATGTTAAATTCAGTGTAACTTCTCAGTCACAGCCCTCCTTTACAATAATTGTTGCCATCTCAATAAAATAAAATCAAGTAAAAAGTTGCTTCAATGCTATAACCATAATAATGGTCGTAATAATAAAAATAAGAAAAAACACACATTCAGTTGCATTTTTCAACTATTTAAATTTGTGTAGAGAAAAATTTGATTCGATTCAATCAATCAACAAATCAATAAATAAATAAATAAATGTTCATGCTATAGTGCTATAGTATGTTTCGATGGAATAATTTTGCTAGAATAATTTTGTAGATGGATGGATAGATGGATGTAAGTGAGTAAGTAAAATAAATAAATAAATAAATAGGTTTGCTTGTCTTTCATAAATAAATGGCATTATCTAAATAATAATAAAAAAAATTAAAATATGTGACATTAATTCAAGCTTTAAGAATATTGCATTTGTTCAGTTATGCACACATAACCCTTCTTTTTTTCAGAGGAAGAGTTTGCAAGATGAGCGAGAAGGAATTCCTGGAAAGGTTCGGACATTGAAGTCTCACCTCTGTACAGCTGTCAGTGGTCGTTACGGTAACAGTAGGCCAGTAGACCGGAGTTAACGAGACTGAAGGAGCCCTGTGTGTGTCTCACATGTAATGCTGGAGCATCACCTTTCATACTATTGAATTTCACTACGTTTAACCAACCCATGATTGCATTTTCATGTGATTAACATCTATTATCCTGATGGTGTAAACCTTTAGTCGGTTCTCTATCTCTATACGTGTTTTTTTTTT
>CM077229.1:18263668-18491168 GCA_039654775.1 Spinibarbus caldwelli | reverse complement strand
ATATATATATATATATATATATATATATATATATATATATATATATCGCCACTTTTATTTTTATGATTTACAGTTTGAAGCCACTATCTATAGTTTTGTGTCTCCTTTCAGCTATTAGCAAAAAATCTCAAATATTACGGAATTAACCACCCTTACTTGACATTCTAACTTAAAACCTCACAATTGTAATCTTCAAAATGAAGTCCAGCAGTGATTTGATGCATTTCCTGATTTAGGCCTATTTTCTTCCATAAACCACTGCGTTCCAAAGGGTAAGAAGTCAATTTATATTGTGCATGGTATTGACTTGTCATTGACCCGTGTTAAGACCCCTCATTAAGTTGTAATTAAGCTTTTATTGACAAACTCTACAAGATTAAAGTACCACTGTGCTCTGTTGGTGATTGCAGTCATTTGAACAAACAACACCCTGATAGGCCAAACACACAGTTACACAAGTGTGTGTGTTTGTGTTTAGATAGGCCTGTCCTTACCAATCAATGGAATTTTCTTACTCGCACATGCTGCCATAATCACTCTAATTAAAATCCAACATCTTTTACATGTAACATTCCCACAAATACTTCTCCAACCAGGCTCCAAATGAGCTGTTTTCCATTTTAACTTTTGCTTTAATCTCAAACATTAAACTGTCAAGGATTTAGGGTAATTATACATGCTAATTGCGTTTGCTTGATTCCGTCGCGCATGCCGCAGACCCTCTTTAGACATCGTCGCCTGCCACAAATATTAACTCAAATCTTCCCAGCACTGCTCTAATTGGTGAATATTACCATTGTAAATTCTGTAATACTCTTTTTATACATTTTAATATTTATTAGATTAGTTAAACTCCTTGTTAGAAGCGAAGCAGGCTTTGTTTGTTAATGTAGATTTCTTCTGTGATTGTTTGACTGGTACGTTTAAGTGAATTACTTCCTGTGAGAGCTGTGTTTTATATATAGTGCATATATATAGTGCAATTTAATACAATTTATTTTGTATACACTACAAGTCAAAAGTTTTTGAACAGGAAGATTTTTTAATGTTTTTTTTAAAGAAGTCTCTTCTTTTAAAAAAAAAAAAAAAACTTACATTTTAAAATATATTCAAATAGAAAAGTCATTTTAAATAGTAAAAATATTTAAAAATGTGACTGATTTTGACTAGTTTGGATCAAATAAATGCAGGCTTTGTGAGCAGAAGAGACTTCTTTAAAAACATTACAAATCTTACTGTTCAAAACCTGGTAGTACGTTTTTTTTTTTTTTTTCTTGTTTTTTTAATTTTACATAAGAATCAGGTATTCATTCTTGAAATATAGATAATAGTAGCTCAAGTAGCACTGCTTCCAACATTGATAATAAATCAGCATATTAGAATGATTTCTGAAGAAACATGTAGACAGTGAAGACTGGAGGAATTTAGCTTTGCAGGAATAAATTATATTAAAGTATAGTAAAAAAGAAAACCGTTATTTTAACTTCATCATTAGATCAGGTAGCATAAAAAAGTAGTAGTAGTGGTCTCAAAATTTTGGAGCAACACCGTATGTCAACCGCATACAGGCAGTACAGTATATTAATCTCTGTAATGGTCTCTACAGATAACTTTAGTTTCTGAATCCAAACCAGCGTGCAACCTGCGACCTCTGACCCTTGAGTTTCCGCTCGTGTGTGTGTGTGTGTGCGTGTGCGTGTGTGTGTGTGCATGCATGCTTACAGGTCCCAAGCGCCTCGCTCAATATTGATTCAAAGACGATTGGTTCAGCTAATGACTATTTACCCAGAGATATTGGTGTCCCTCTCCTCGGCCCATAGCTCTTGCTCACCCCTCTCGCTGCCTCTTTTCACTTTCATTTGGAAGTGTGTAATTTTGTGAGTGTAATTAAATATTCATGTGTGCAGAAGGGACTTAGAAAGCAAGAGAAAGAGAGAGAGAAAGCAAGGTGTGTTTAATAAGCAGAGAGTGTCTCTGGCTGTGCAGTTAGGGGGGAAAAAATCCAGTCCACAGGATATACAGTACACTAATCCAACTTTTATTAGGGATGAAAAAAAAAAGAAAAAAGAAAATTACAAGATAAAAAAAAACCAAGGGGGGAAAATGCTTTAACTAAAGGAAATGCATTTATTTCCGAGATTAATTTGAAAGTATGTTATTTGGCAACCTTTATTATTTGTAAATAAATAAATAAATAAATAAATTCAGTGTCACATGATCCTCCTGAAATCATTCTAATATGCTGATTTGGTGCTTAATTATCGTTAGTACACAACTATTAATTATGGTTCTTATTATTAGTATTAGTGTTGAAAATAGTTTTCGCTGCTTAATATTTTTGTGTAAAATTAATACATTTTTTCAGGATTATTTTATGCATAGAAAAGATTTAAGTATTTAATTACTTTAATTACAACCAAATAAACAATCATTTTCATACGTTTACCACCGTTTTATCATATACATTTACTAATTATTTTAAATTAAATATTTGATTTACTATTTTAAATAGTAAATTAACAACAACAACAACAAAATTAAACATTTTGTGATAATTTATATTTATTAACATGATATATAAAATAATCAAGTAAGTATGTATATAAATAGATCACCTAGAATATGTTTACCCCAGAGAGCTACTTGCCCCAGATAGTGGGGCAAGATGTCTCCTTTAAAGGACTTTATCCCCCCATGTATTTAATAATACATTGCACAATGCATCATCATCCAGTATATGCTAAATCTATAGTATAAATAAGCAAAATGCATCAATAAATGCACATTGTTCTTAAGAGGTCCATCTTACCAAATCATCCCCAATATATTTGCCAAAGAGTTTGTTTATAGCACAGAATCTGTTGCAACAGCACACATCAAATGGTTTTGAACTCAGAATCCCTCAAGTGAATGTCTCTACTTCCTCATGAATATGTTGCATGCTGATGTCATGTTCTACTGACCCCTGCCACATTACACCCGTAGGAAACGTATTGTGTGTGTGTGTGTGTGTGTGTGTGTGTGTGTGTGTGTGTATGAGGTCGGTGGCCCCCTTTAAGTCTGTCTGCATTGAGCTGCGGGCCCAGCGGCAAAGAGCCTTACCTTATTGAAACACAAATACGCTCTCAGATTTCATTTCTCCTTGTTCTGCAGCAATGCATATTTGTTGAGTGTGTGCGGCCCGGTGTTTGTAAGAGTGAGGGGAAGTAGACTGGATAATGATTGATATGTGTGGAGAAAGCGAGTCATACATTATTAATGAGAGAGTTTATCGCGTCCCTCAGCATAAGTTTTATGGATTCAGACACTGTTATTAGAGGATGCAGGGGTCCTGTGTGCGTCGGAGACTGGCTCCAAGGACGGGGGGCGGATTTTACCTCATGTTAGAGTGTTTCAGATGAGCCTGATCATTCCTAAGTGTTTGTGAACGTTGCTTGAATACATTTGTTGGCATAGGATGCGCACAGAGAACCTCATTTCTCACAATTCCACCTGGTGTTCAACTCAAATTACCTTTTTCCACATCTATGAGGTTCTCAGAAGCAGAAGACTTCATACTGTAGTTGGGTAAACTTCCATGGTGGTGAATGGAAACTAGAATGAATGAATGAATGAATGAATGAATAATATAACTATAGTGAAATATTGCAAGATTTATTGTATTGGTCAGAATAGAGAAAGATGTCAAATTTGCTGTCACTCCCTCAGCATTTACACTCACGCAGCAGCAGCAGAAGCAGCGTTAACTAATTTTGTGTAGGCTAATATAATGTCAAGGTAACACAAAGCATATATATTTTTTTATAAATAAACATTATTTTAATTATTTATTATTTTTGTTTTTATGAAACTATAATGATTTTTGTTAGATTTACGATGCTAATAACTTTGGAAACGTTCAATAGCGCCCATTCAATTTTTCAGCGGCCTTGGTTAAAGGCATTATTTTTCTTATTCATTTTTCCCATAGGGATTTTAAAAAAGTCTTCAATTAAGAGTTATAAGCTATAAACTAAACCAGCTGGCTATGAGGGGAATCACAACATTACAGATTTAAGGTACAAGACTGTATGCTTAACGGCTTTAATGAGGAAACATCTAAGATCCCATGATGGAGATATGTAAAACTATTGATTAACTATTGATCCGCATCCTAAGTCCAATTCCGTGCTGGCTGAGCTACCGAGCAAGCTTGTTATGTCCAGAAAGCGAAACGTATAGAGCTGTAATCATAACTGTGTATGAAAATGATTACAAGTGCTCGCTGTTTTACCTCCTCTAGTGATCATTTCTGTTGGAAACTGCAGTGATATGTACTTATTGGCACGTATTTCACGTCTTGCGTAAAAGTTAACAGAGGTACTTTTTTGTCATGAGACCAGGTAGCGGAATTCTGCAGTTAAACACAATTATTATTATTAAAAAAAAAGTTGGAATAATAAAGCTGTTGGCTTCAACAAAAGTATATTATTGAGAAACAACATTGTAGCTCATAGGGCTAAAAGTTATCTTTGAAAATAATATCCCCTAAAAAGAAAATGAATAGGATTTTTTTCTTCCGGACCCCAACTCGCGTTCTAATCCCTTCATGAAGTCAATTCAAATAGTAATATCAGAATTTCCAACTTCCTAATTGGTTACGTGTGACAAAGTCAGAATTCCAATTTGGAGTTGTGTAGAAATCCACATCCCAGGGTTTGCATGTATGTGCATACACATAATACAAACATGTTTGAAGACAAGCACAAATTTAGTTTTTTAACAAATTATCTTCATCAGAAAACAGGATGTCTTTATGTTCAGAAATCAGAGATATCAAGTAGAAATATTCCACATCTGTCTTGGCTGGAAAGCTGTGTTAGTGCTCCGCTTTCACAAAGCTACACTATTGATCAAACTGATATTTTTATCTCTCTCTTCTCTCTTGACGAGACCTGTCTTTGGGTGGGATTGGATTGACTTTTCTGAGCACTATATATTGTCAAGATTGCTGGGAGAAAAACAAAAACAAAAAAAAAAATACAGATGTGTACGTTTTTCACTGCCAAGCTCATAAAGTGCATCACTCGCAGCAGAAATCATTACTTTTTCATAAATGGGATGTAATTTGTCTCATAGTAGCTCGGAGGCCTTAACAGTGTGGGTCATGTGACTGCTGAGGGAGCAGTTGATTGGTTGATAGCAGTTATTGAATGAGGACGTATAGATCTGTATTGAATAAGGGGTGGCGATTCGTCACTGTCTCTCCAAACAGGAGAATATAAAGTTATAAATATCACACCCGCACACATAGAGCTGATATTTTTTCCTTCTGTCTCAATGTGTCTTCATTGAAAGAGATGCATTGCTTGAATTTGTGAAATTAACAATAAAGTTCTTCTCTAGCAGGTACTGAGCAGTTTATTCAACATTTCTGAACCGTTCTTGCGGCATATTCTTTATTTCACAGCTTTGTTGCAGTGAATAAATTATAAATAATAAATTACATTGGATAACTTTCAGTTGTTGAGTAGTGTGTATTAAGTACATAGTAATAACTATGGTATTACATTGTAATAAGCAGTTTAAGTTGATTAAGTTAATCTTTAATTATATAATATGCCAGATAATTAATTGGATGAATTGAAATCAATTGTATAATTATTAATTATACAATTTTTCTTTTCAGAAGAGGAGAAGAACATATGTCTGTTCTTCTGGGTACTTTTAGAGAATTTTTTTGTCACCAAAAGTGTGGCACAACTTAATTGCATGTGTTTCATCATTGTTGACTCGTTCCAAGAGGTGTATATGTCTGACAGTCGGAAAACAAGTCATTCAAAGAAACTGTGAAGATTTCTAATAGACCTTGACCGTATGCTAGAAGTGGAACCCTTGGACCAGACATCAAGACACCGAAAGAACTGACTAAATTACTCGCTCCATGTCATTTGAAGAGATGTGGCCTGAGGGAAACAGAAAGTTGAGAGGGAACATAGAAGCCGAAAAAAAAGCAGAAAAGAACAGCAGGAAACTTACACAAGATGAAAAGATTTGTTCAATCTTCACACAGATCAGGTAGAAAGCATCAAAATGCTTTGCTCAGAGCATACACATGATTTCTGTATGACTGATCAATGATACAGATTCAGACCTTTTGTGATAGCCAGATGCTTATGTGTAATGGTGAGAAATCAGGTGTTGTGCCTGATTTCTTAAGAAATCCATGAAATCCATTCAATTTGTGTGTTGGTGGGTGAAGTTAGTGGGGCCAGTGTACACATATGAGATATTTATGGAAATCTAGGGAATAATAAAGGTAATTCAGTACTTCATTTCATTAATGCACCTTCATTGGTAGCATGTCTTCTCTGGCCACACAGGCTGAAGGAACCAGGCAACACTGACATGATCTGAGGGATATCGAAAATGTAGACAAGCACAGCTTGAAGTCCACAATCAGGCTTGAGCCAGAATAAGCCACAAGCTAAAAGGGCACCTGAACCCTGACAGAAGTAGAGTGGATTTAAGGAGTTTTTGAAGCCAGTGTCAGGATTCAAGTGGATTACTGTCAATGGAAGACAGTAGATCACTGGAGATTTGATTTTGGGTGGACATCTATATATGGTGTATAAATAGGGCGGCATGATAATGGTTAAACTGATAATCATGATTATTTACCTCAAAATTCTAATTGCAATTATTAATCATGATTGTTTAAATTTGAGAAATTTCTTTTAAAATTTCTTTGGAATTCTTACAGTTTCACGTAAGTACAAGTCACAACAATGTCAACTCTTGAATAGTGCAGTAGTGCAATGTTTATAAACAGCCAGTGTGCTAGTAATATGCATGCTAATAAGCAACTAGTTAATACTGAGAATTTGTCCCTAAACTAAAGTGTTACTATATTTACAGTTCATTTAATTCATAACGGAATGTGATGAGCTAAGAAACATTTTGCCATTTAGCTTTATTTGGCATATTAGGCATATGAATAAAATTGAATGTGTGCAAATTTTAAATAGAAAAATATTATTTGCATGTATTTCAAATTGATTATTATTATTATATTCCCTTTAAATCCATTTACAGAACATTATAGTCAAGAATTATGTTTGGATTTATAACAGTTCATCACTGAGAAGATTTTTTCGCAGATTTAGTCACAGCAAAGTGGCCATGTGAAGGAACACAAACTGCCTGTATTACACTTTTATTTGAGCAGAATCGCAAAACTCTAACATTCATGTGCGCTCAGTTGCCAGGTTGGGATGAGTAATTAAAAGAATGGTTGGAAAATGTATCCATTTAGAAGGGAAAAGGCTCTGATTAAGTGATTTAAGCTGTTGATATTTGGCAACATATTATTACCAAACTTATCAATGCAAGATGACAGGCAAGTAAAAAAAAAAAAAAAAAGTTTTCAGGATAGATAACCATCAGAGTAATATCGCAGATGATTATTGTTAATTAATCGGTATGCAGAAATTGTGATCATAATTTAAATCTGATTAATAGTGCAGCCCTAATAAACAATTTCCTTTGCTTTGTTAAGCATAATAGGCATTATTCATGATGCACTGTAAAAAAAAAAAAAAAAAAAAAAAAAAAACCTTCAGCTTTAGTTCAGTTGCTGCCTTAATTTTTCAAATTGGATTTATTTATTTATTTATTTATTTAGAGTAGTTATAAAAATGTATAAAAAATACATTATATACATTTGTAAAAAATTACATATAAAAAATGTAAAAATTAAGTTCAAATTGGTTAACTTTTTTTGATGAGTTAAAGTAGTGGAAAAACATATGTTACCATGACTTCTTGATCTAATAATTTGAAACCAAATTAAAAGGTCCCCCAATTTATAAATGTGTAACAATAATTAAAATTGGGGAAAAAAGACACAAAAAAAGAGAGAGGTTTTTCTTCAGGGGGTCAGGCAGCATTGTTGTAATATAACCGGTTCATTGGTATTTCATGCACCTCAGGCAAGGTAGCAGGAGTCGGCACTTAAAAACTTTTAAGAAGCCTTGACAAGAGGTTGGTTTGGGAGAACTACGACAGGGCATAATTATGTTGGTTTGCCAATATTTTACAGTTCAAAAACTCTCGAAAACTTTATTTTTCTTCCTGGCACTGTTGTACCTTTGGTGGGCTACAACATAATTAGGTATCTTGAGCACATTCAATCAACCCTTTCTCTCTCACACACACACATACACACACAAACGAATCTCATCAGTTAATCAGCACTTCACTAATCATTGCGACTGCACACACACGTTGACGTATCAGGACTCAAACTATATCACACCACACAAGAACGCCCCCCTCATCTCATTCTCAGCTAGTTCCAGCAGTGTTTGTTTGCATGTTTGCTAATGAGAGTGCTTGCATTTTCTCTTACACTAATGCACACTAAAAGTTTAAAAATCAAAGGATTTTTTAACATAAATAAATTATGCATTGAGATTTTAAGTCCTCTTAATAACGGCCTTAAAGGCTTAGTTCTCCCAAAAAAGTATATTATGTCATCATTTACATCATTCCTTACCCATAAGACTCATTCATCTTCAGGACATAAAGATTCAGAACACATATGAAAATAAAGATATTTTTAATAGTCTCTCTCTCTTTTTTTTTTTTTCTACATTTGTCCATCCATTGAAATTCCAGATCACATTTTCTTTCAATAATCGATGTTTGAAGCATTCTACTTTAAGTAACTTTGCAACTACATGTCAACTAACTCTTATTAATTTGCAACTACATGTCAACTAACTCTCATTAGACTATTAGTAGACTGTTTAGTAGGGTTAGGAAAAAACATTGATGTACTTGCAAACTTACCTATAGTCAGTAGAATGTCTGTTGGGAAAATAAAGTGTATTAAAATAAAGATATTAAACAGACAGTATACTAATAGTTAACATGTAGTTGCAAATTTACTTCAACTTAGTTAGAAGGTCAAAAGTGGACTATCAAAATGAATTGTTTCCAAATTCCATGCAACCAAAACTTTTATGCATTAAATGCAAGTGCAAAAAAAGCAGCGTGGAAGAAATCCATGGATATACAAAAATAGAGAGAGAACTAC
This sequence comes from Spinibarbus caldwelli, assembly GCA_039654775.1. Classification (NCBI taxonomy): domain Eukaryota; kingdom Metazoa; phylum Chordata; class Actinopteri; order Cypriniformes; family Cyprinidae; genus Spinibarbus; species Spinibarbus caldwelli. The sequence goes on along the minus strand of CM077229.1, from coordinate 18,482,089 downwards.
TTGTTAATGTAAAGCATCTCATTCAGCTAATATATTATTCTCAAAGCAAATAAAGATTTCTTGTTCAGCAAATTATCCATCAACAAAAAAACAAAATGTTTTAAAGGGGTCATGAACTGAGAAACCAAAATGCCTTTGATCTTTTGACATATAAGAGGTCATTGAACTATAAAAGCATCCTGTAAGTTTCAGAATTTAAAAGTTTGTCATTAGTCTAAAAACAGCTTATATTTAAGGCAGTGTAGTAAGGAAAATTTAACGTTTTTCGAAGTTTTAGTGTAGATGAGAAACTTGGAAAACACTAATGTGGATGGAGAGCGTTTTAAAATGAAAACTCCGTTTTTAAACGTACAGTCATGGCCAAAAATATCGGCACCTTTGCAATTCTGTCAGAAAATGCAACACTTCTCTCAGAAAATTGTTCCAATTGCAAATGTTTTGGTATTCACGTGCTTATTGTTTTTATTTGCACTGCAACAACACAAAAAAAAAAAAAAAAAAAAACAGAGAAGAAAAGTCAAACTTGATAAAATTTCAAACAGAACTCAAAAATGGATTGGACAAAATTATTGGCACCTAAATAATAATTGCTCTTCAAGCATGTGATGCTCCTGTAGTTTGTATTTAGACACACCTGTGGCAAGTAACAGGTGTGGGCAATATAGTAATATATTGTAGGCAATATAGTCTAGAGAAAAGAAAGAAGTGTAAAGAGTTGTCTGTGGATTTGAGAGAAAAAAATTGTGGAAAAACATGGACAATCTCAAGGCTACAAGTCCATCTCCAGAGATCTTAATGTTCCTGTGTCCACTGCGCACGATATCATCAAGAGGTTTACAGCCCATGGCACTGTAGCTAACCTCCCTGGATGTGGATGGAAGAGCAAAATTAATGAAAAATTACAACGAAGGATTGTTCGAATGGTGGATAAAGAACCCTGATTAACTTCCAAACAAATTCAAGCTGATCTGCAGACACAGGGTACAACAGTGTCAGCTCGCACTATCCGTCGCCATCTGAATGAAAAGGGACACTATGGTAGGAGACCCAGGAGGACACCTCTGCTGACACAAAGGCATAAAAAAAGCAATACTGGAGTTTGCCAAAACTTATGTGACAAAACCACAATCCTTCTGGGAGAACGTACTGTGGACAGATGAGACAAAAGTAGAGCTTTGTGGTAAAGGACATCATGGCACTGTTTACAGAAAAAGAAATGAGGCCTTCAAAGAAAAGAACACAGTCCCTACAGTCAAACATGGTGGAGGTTCAAAGATGTTTTGGGGTTGCTTTGCTGCTTCTGGCACTGGATGCCTTGACTGTGTGAATGATATCATGAAATCATGAAATCTGATGATTACCAAAGAATTTTGGGGTGCAACGTTGTGGCCAGTGTCAGAAAGCCCAGAGGTCATGGGTCTTCCAGCAGGACAATGACCCCGAAACACACTTCACAAAGCACTCAGAAATGGTTACAAACAAAGCGCTGGAGAGTTCTGAAATGGCCAGCAATAAGTCCAGATCTGAATCCCATAGAACACCTGTGGAGAGATCTCAAAACAGCAGCTGGGAGAAGGCATCCTTCAAATCTGAATGACCTGGAGCAGTTTGCAAAAGAAGAGTGGTCCAAAATTCCAGTAGAGAGGTGTAAGAAACTCATTCATGGTTACAGGAAGCGACTGATTTCAGTTATTTTTTTCCAAAGGGGGTGCTAGCAAATATTAAGTTAAGGGTGCCAATAATTTTGTCCAGTGCAATTTTTGGGTTCTGTGTAGAATTGTATCAGATTTGACACTTCTTCTCTGTTTTTTTCTTGTGTTGTTCCAATGCAAACAAAAACAATAAACATGTGAGTACCAAAACATTTGCAACTGCAACAATTTTCTGAGAGAAGGGTTGCATTTTCTGACAGACTTGCAAGGGTGCCGATATTTTTGGCCATGACTGTACTTATGCGGATTAATGTTCTAAGTTTTCTCTCAATGCAGCTCTGGTGATTATTTATATAGCGGTCTCTCTGCACTTTAATATTCACAGATACATTTCATATCTACTTTTGATTTATCTATCCATCAGATTGCGTCTTACGTGACATCCTCATTAATTCCATGTTCACGACTGCACCGGGATTCCCTCTGCATCACTTGTTATAAATACGACATAGGCTACCGTTATCTGCATGGAGGGATGGTGTTCGCGAATATGAGCGAACATGTTGGATGTATTGCCTCCTTTTGCAGCCACTTTGCAGGCCACATTTTTTACAAATTGGATATCCGTCCTCAAGGTTCACTTTACTTTTTATGTCCGAAGTATTCCCATACTGCAGATTTGAACTTCTTTTTCGGCAGGGGATGGAGATTAGATATAATCTCTGTCTCTGCCATTTTCTCCGCTGCACGTGCGTGTAAGCAGCCGAGCGGAAAGTAGTTGCATATGTGCATGTGAGATTTTTTTTTTTTTGTCATTATTATTTTTTTAAACCGTAGAAATGCAAACCTTCACGGTATGATAACTGTACGCGTTCCATGATATACCGTCATACCGGTATACCATTACAACCTTACAACAAGACACTGTGCAGTGCCAAGTTGTGGAAAAACAGTGTTTGTGTTGCCTTCCTTGTGATCCTAATGTTAGGAAAGAGTGAATTAACTTTATTTTTAAAGAAGATTCAGACCGCATCAGTAAGAACTTGGTCCTTTGTTCACTTCATTTCACCACGGATTCGTTTACAAACAAGGTACATTTCGACGCAGGATTTTCAAAAGATTGACACTAAAAGACGATGCTGTGCTGACTATATTGGATCCGATGCCGTAACAAACAAATGTGTGTTTTCATTACATGGTCACTAATTGCTTTGTTTCTTCTTACAGCTCGTTTGATATGTATTGGGTAATTTATGCATTTTTGACCTAAATCTCAGCATCGTCAATCTATGAGGAATGTATGCTATCAAACATGCACAACTATTAGCAATCATAGCAGTGGGCGTTTACTTCCAAGTCTACAATCTGCCATGCCTGTTCAAACAGAGCGTTCTGATGAGGGGGGTTAAAAACAGGACAGAAAATAGCTTATTACTACTTATTACTGCAGTGTTTTTGGATGTAAAAATCTTGATAACATTATAAGTGGACCTCAGAGAACAGTACAAAATAATAAAAAATAAAATAAAATAAAAATAAAAAAAGCTTTTTTGATTTTTGTTTTTATTTCATTTCATGACCCCTTTTAATTGTCATCTTTTCAATGACAATCTCTCAGTTTATTCAGATTAGGACTTCAGAGTTAGCGGTTGTATCTGGTATTGTCTATTGTCTATCTAGTTTTCAAGATAAGATGTTTTAAATTGTTATGGTTTACATACACGTTTAATATGGATTTACATGATGCAAACTCTGACATCTTGGCTTCTGAAGAAAATTATAAGTGCACTAATTTTATATAAATGCACATAGGCCACACCAGCAATTAGCCTCATTAAGTAAAAAGATAAGATCTTAGCATCACAGTAATAACACAAACAGCAAAAATAAAGTCACCAAACAGTACAAGAATACTCACAGCATGCAGTAGGAGCCTGTGAGCTCTTAAGAAATCAATAACGTTGAATATGAAATAGTTTGTTCAGACAACTCTATTTGGAGAGTTGAGGCAATATATTGTTGATCTAACCTATGTGTCTTTTACTCTGTATAATCAACACTGTTAGCCCACAACAACAAAACATAAGTTATCAAAAATCAGAAACGCTGGCACAAAACTAGCCGGACCCATTAAACTTCATCAAATGCGTTGTGATAGCGTTCACTCACGCACACGCTACAAACACCACGTTCCTCCTGCGATGGTAGTAATTGAATAAGTGAAATGAAAGTTGAAGTGCTTTCGGTCCACCAAACATCATGATTATTAACATCACAAATGAAATTTTATTTACAGGGATGAGAATCAGGAGAGAGCGTGCAAATGGTTTGCAAAAGCAATTTACAGTGCATCGACCAGGATGTGGAGATTGTGACATTTGAAAACGGAAGTATGTACCAGCAAGATTCAGACCCCCTCCACCCCCTTTACAACAGTTCTCATTGCTTTTGAAAATTATTTTCATCCGACTGTTTATCTGGAAATATGTTAGAAATCTGCATTGGTATGAGACATAATTAAAAACGTTCTGAGAAAATACTTCTGAGGACAGTGAACATGCGCAAAGGTAATTAATAGTCAACTAAGCCTTACATTTCTCAGGTTTTATAAATTTATTTTATTAATTTGTTTAAACTAAATGCAATTTTAATCTGGGGCCGTTAGTGCAAGAGAACCCAAGAGAACATTAAAGTAAATAATATAATTTTTACCTTTGCTCATAGAGATCACATGAAAGATAATTGTTTTGAAATGCACATCATTATGTATAACAATATGCATAAGATATACAGTGAGCTGATTACTGTAGTGATTTTGTCTCCATGATTAGGTTTTCTTGAGGGATGCTTAACATGTCAGTAATGGGGATAATATTGGATTGTGCCACTAATAGACTGTTTCATTAGCATATGGAATATACAGCTTATGTGTGATGCTTGCGTGCTATTGAATAGCAAACATCAATATGCGTTTTGATGGAATCTTGTGTTCTGATGCATCTTTGTGTTCTCGTTCTACATCATCATCAAACGTCAAAGTCCAATTCCAGTCAAGAATGCTAGTATAGAGAATACATATAACTGCCCAAATGTGTTCTTGATATTGAGGATGCAGATCTGAGAGAATTGAACTGTTAGAAATCCTAGAAGATATTGCAGATGGGCGACATACGGCTTTAAACTTCTAACTTTAAAGGGATAAACGACCCTCACGTCGTTCCAAACCCGTAAGACCATTGTTCATCTTCAGAATACAAATTAAGAGATTTTTGATGAAATTCAAGAGCTTTCTGACCCTGCATACAGTTGAGGTCAAAAGTTTACATCCCCCTTGCAGAATCTGCAAAATGTTTATTATTTACCAAAATAAGAGGGATCATACAACATGCATGTTATTGTTTATTTAGTACCTGAATAAGATATTTCACATAAAAGATGTTTACATATAGTCCACAAGAGAAAATAATAGCTAAATTTATAAAAATGATCCGGTTCAAAAGTTAACATCCACATCCACTGGGGGGTAAGAACTTTCTGAAGATCAGGGTAAATTGAACTTATTTTGTCTTCTGGGAAACATTTAAGTATCTTCCGTAGGCTCTGAAGGGCAGTACTAAATCAAAAATAAATAAATAAATAAATATTTAGGCAAAATAAGAAAAATGTACATTAATAATAATAATAATAATAATAATAATAATAATAATAATAATAATCTTCATTATGTTCAAAAGTTTTCACCCCCAGCTCTTAATCCATCGTTTTTCCTTCTGGAGCATCAGTGAGCATTTTAACCTTCTGTAATAGCTGCATATGAATCCTGATCTCAAAATCATACAGTCATTGTTGGAAAGGGTTCAAATACACAAAACATGCTGAAAAACCAAAGAATTTGTGGGACCTGAAGGATTTTTCTGAAGAACAGCGGGCAGTTTAACAGTTCGGGACAAACAAGGGACTCATGAACAACTATCACTAAACAAAAAAACACATTTTTATAAATTCAACTATTATTTTCTCTTGTGGACTATATGTAAACACCTTTTATGTGAAATATCTTATTAAGGTCTTGAATTTATATAGCTATCTAATGTGTGTGTGTGTGTGTGTGTGCGTGTGTGATGTGTATAGATAGATAATAAACAATAAACAATCAACAATAACATGCATTTTGTATGATCCCTCTTATTTTGGTAAAATAATTAACATTTTGCATATTCTGCAAGGGGGATGTAAACTTTTGACCTCAACAGTAGACAGCAATGCAACTGAAAAGTTCAAGGCCCAGAAAGGTAGTAACAACATCATTAAAATAGTCATGAACGTGCATCGAAAGCTGACAAAGAAGAGAAGATGTTGTTGAATAAAGTCATTAGTTTTGTTCCCTTTGCACGCAAAAAGTATTCTAGTAGCTTCATAAAAATTATGGTTGAACCACTGATTTCACATCGACTATTTTAATGATATCCTTACTACCTTTATGGGCCTTGAACGTTGTAGTTACTGTATGTTGCTGTCTATGGTGGGTCAGAAAGCTCTCGGATTTCATCAAAAATATCTTAATTTGTGTTCCGAAGACAAACGAAGGTCTTACGGGTTTGGAACGATATGAAGGTGAGTAATTAATGACAGAATTTTCATTTCTGGGTGAACTATCCCTTTAAACGTCCTGCTGCAAGCTCGCAAATATGTGCTGGCTCATGAAAGTAAATGTTTTTGTTAATGTTTACTCAATAATGGCCTGAAGAAAGCCTGCAGTACTTTTATTGGAATATTAAGAAGAACAGCATTGACAAAACAAAGTTACATAAAATATACGTACTCATAAATGTGCCCTTCCAAGTTTGTTCTTTCGAAGTAGCCTAGTAAGATCAGTCACCACGAAAATGCAAGTCTGTTCTTTGCCTTCTTAGAATTGAAAAACAGCCTTAAGCCCTTATCTGTAGTTTACAGTTTCTCTTGGCTCTTTCAGCCATCTTGAGTTTTTCACTGAGATCACTGAAATGCATTGTGGGACTGTCAGACACTGGTTATTTTTTGCAGAATAACCCAATTTTGCCAGGGGCCTGATCAACTTGTTTTGAATTTATATAGCTATATAATGTGTGTGTGTGTGTGTGTGTGTGTGTGAGTGCGTGCGTGCACGCGTACGTGCGTGTGTGTGTGTGTGTGTGATGTGTATCGATAGATAGATAGATAGATAGATAGACAGATAGATATATTTTATTTTTATTTATTTAGTTATCAGCCATGTAATAAGTTGAGTGAGTGTGTGAATGAATGAATGAATGAATGAATGATTTTTATGTCTGCAAGAGATGTTTTTTCTCTCTTTCTTTGATGTTATGGAGACTTTAACTGAAATTCCAACTCACTCAAGAGTAAGCATTGCGGGAAAAAAAAAAAAAAAAAACACTTTATAGTAATTAATATCATTGAAGTGAAATCTCTGCACGGTGAAATCTGTGGCAAAGTCATAAAATGAGGCTGGACTGTAATTTATCATGATTATTTGTTTGGAAGACATGATCTCTTTTGAGAGAGAGCCGTATCCTCTCCCTGTCAGGTTCTTCCATTTTAGACGCAAAATCATTTTAGACTCTTCGCCTCTTATCATCGCTCTTACTAAAGCTGAAGTGTGAAAATGAAAGGACTGCATGCACACGCACACACACACACACACACACACACACACATACACACAAATATAGACAGATAGCGAGAGAAATAGAAAAGTTATCCTGCGTGTGATTTTCCTCTTTTAGTGCCACCTCTAATATTAGCTCAGTCACAAACACTTTGGGTCTCAGTGTGTTTAATTTTAGCTGTCATTTTCTCCCAACGTATTCCCATACACACACTCACACACACATGCCGTGTATCATGATGTATTAGGATTCCATGCGTATCTGATAGCTCCAGCTGTCTGGCAGATTGCCCACCACAGCTTCCACTATCTGTGACCGAGTGAAGCTACTCCAACAGCCGATAACAGACTCCCAGAGAGGAAGGGGAGAGAAAATAGACAGAGGGACACTCGCAAAGACCAAGGGGGGAGTGAGAGAGCTGGAGGAAGTGCTTTGGAGGGGAAAGCCGGTGCAGTTTGGGAGATAAATGCTTCAGTGAAGCGTGGTGAGGTGGCGATGGCCGGGGTTAGATCTATAAGCCATACGCATCCACAAACCGACTCAACGGATCATGCATCCGAGAGCTCAGTTTGTGTGTCTGCGCGAAAACCCAAAACAGGAGAATGCAACCAATTCCCTCTTGTGCTCACGAAAGATTTTCGCAAACTCAAACTCTGGTTCACATACAGCCTAGGTTATTCAAATCAGTTCCTAAAAACAATCACTTTGATGTTTGGAACGTCTGCCTACACTTTTCGTCTTCTGCTGTCTGATATCAGCATGCAAAGTTTTCAAACGCACTCTTGAAGTTCAGTGAAGGAAACAAGGAAATGTGGGAACCAGACTGATACCAGCTGAGTTTGAAAAGACAAGAAATGAGAGGGAAAAAGGAATATAATAGCAGGAATGTATATATGGATGTATACTTTTATTCAGTAAGGATGAATTAAATTGATCAAAAGGTGGAGTTACAAAATAAATAAATGCTGTTCTTGTGAACTTCTATTCATTAATGAATCCTGAGAAGAAAAAAAGGAAAAAAGTTACAGTTTATACAAAAATATTAAACGGTTTTTAATATTCAAAATTCAGCTTTGATATCAGTAAATTACATAAATTACATTTAAGATAGAAAACAGTTATTTTAAATTGTGATATTTTGATGTTTAACAATTTTAATGACCACAGACATTATTGTTGTTGTTGTTGTTGTTGTTGTTGTTGTTTAGGAAATTAAATTAAATGTTACACATACAAATACAGTGGGTACGGAAAGTATTCAGACCCCCTTCACTTTTTTCAGTTTTGTTATGTTGCAGTCTGATACTATAATTGTTTTTACTATAATTGTTTTTTCTCATTACTCTACACTCTGTCCTTTATAATGACAAAGTGAAAACAGCATTTTAGAAATGTTTGTAAATTTATTAAAAAGAAAAAACTGAAATATCACATTTACATAAGTATTCAGACCCTTTACTCAGTACTTAGTTGAAGCACCTTTGGCAGCAATTACAGCCTCGAGTCTTTTTGGGTATGACGCAACAAGCTTTGCACAACTGGATTGGGGGAATTTCTGCCATTCTTCTTTGCAAATCCTCTCAAGCTCGGTCAGGTTGGATGGGAACCGTCTGTTGACAGCCTTTTTCAGGTCTCTCCAGAGATGTTCGATAGGGTTCAAGTCAGGGCTCTGGCTGGGTCACTCTAGGACATTCACAGAGTTGTCCCTAAGCCACTCCTGTGTTGCCTTGGCTGTGTGCTTAGGGTCATTGTCATGTTAGAAGGTGAACCTTCGGCCCAGTCTGAGGTTTTGAATGCCCTGGACTGCGTTTTCATTAAGGCTATCTCAATATTTTGGTGCATTGAGCTTTTCTTCTACTCTGATGAGTTCCTCAGTCCCTGCCGCTGAAAAACAGCCCAACAGCATGAGGCTGCTACCACCACACTTTACTTTTGGGATGGTACTCTGCAGGTGATGAGAAGAGCCGGTTTCCTTCAAACATGATGCTTAGAATTGAGGATCATCAGACCAGGTAATCTTGTTTCTCAGAGTCTGAGGGTCCTTTAGGTGCTTTATTGCAAATTCCAAGTGTGTTTTCATGTGTCTTCACTGAGTAGAGGATTGAGTTTGGCCACACTGCCATAAAGCCCAGATCGGTGGAGTGTTGCAGTGATGTTTGTCCTTCTGTAGGTTTCTCCAATCTGCATATATGATCATGGAGCTCAACTAGAGTGACCACCAGGTTCTTGGTCACCAGTCTAGACAAGCCCCTTCTCCATCAATTGCTCAGTTTGGCTGGGGACCAGCTCTTGGAAGAGTCCTGGTTGTGCCAAACTTCTTCCATTTGAGAATTATGGAAGCCACTGTGCTCTTGGGAACCTTCAGTGCAGCAGAATTTTTTTTGTAGCCTTCCTCAGATCTGTGCCTCAATACAATCCTGTGTCTGAGCTCTGCAGGCAGTTCCTTTGACCTCGTGGCTTGGTTTTCGCTCTGATATGCATTATCAGCTGTGAGGCCTTTTACAGAGAGGTGTGTGCCTTTCCAAATCATGTCCAATCAATTTAATTTACCACAGGCGGACTCCAGTCAAGGTGTAGAAACATCTCTGCAATGATCAAGAGACATGGGAGGCACCTGAGCGAAATTTCAAGTGTTGTTGCAAAGGGTCTGAATACTTATGTAAATGTGATATTTCAGTTTTTTCTTTTTAATAAATTTACAGACATTTCTAAAATTCTGTTTTCACTTCATCATTATGAGGTACAGAGTGTAGATTAATGAGAAAAAAAATGAATTTAAACAATTGTAGTATCAGGCTGCAACATAACAAAATTGAAAAAAGTGAAGGGGGTCTGAATACTTTCCGTACCCACTGTATATTCTACCAACTTAAGTAATATTAAACATTTTCAATTAAACTCAAATTTATTAAAATAGCACTGAATAAATGCCACTCTAAAACAGTTTTATTGTGAATATGACAATTATTTTTTTCTTGCACTAAAAAATAAACAGTTGTGATATTTATTATTATTATTATTATTATTATTATTATTGTTGTTATAGAAAATGTAATATATATATATATATATATATATATATATTCTACTAACTTTTTAAGTAATATTAAACATTTTCAATTAATTTCAAATGTATTAAAATAGAGCTGAATAAATAGCACTTTAAAACTGTTGTAGTGTGAATTACTTAATTTTCCTCACACTAAATATAAATACAGGTTTATTATTATTTAAATATATTATTATGTTACACATATATATTCTACCAACTTTTTGAGTAAAATTAATTTTTTCAGTTAAATTCAAATTTGCATAAATAGCATTGGATAAATGCCACTCTGAAACAATTTTAGTCTGAATATAACTTCTTTTTTTTCTCACACTAAAATATATGCAGGTTTGATATTATTATTATTATATAAAATGTTAAACATATATACAGTGGTGTGAAAAATCGTTGGCCCCCTTCCTGTTTTTTATTTTTTTGCATGTTTGTCACACTTCAATGTTTCAAATCATCAAAAAAAAAAAATAAATATTAATCAAAGATAACACAAGTAAACACAACATGCAGTTTTTAAATGAAGTTTTTTTATTATGAAGGGAAAACAAAATCCAAACCCACATGGCCCTGTGTGAAAAAGTGCTTGCCCCCTAAACCTAATAACTGGTTGGGCCACCCTTAGCAGCAACAACTGCAATCAAGCGTTTGCGATAACTTGCAATGAGTCTGTTACAGCGCTGTGGAGGAATTTTGGCTCACTCATCTTTGCAGAATTGTTGTATTTCAGCCACATTGGAGGGTTTTCGAGCATGAACCGCCTTTTTAAGGTCATGCCACAGCATCTCAATAGTATTCAGGTCAGGACTTTGACTAGGCCACTCCAAAGTCTTCATTTTGTTTTCCTTCAGCCATTCAGAGGTGGACTTGCTGGTGTGTTTTGGGTCATTGTCCTGCTGCAGAACCCAAGTTTGCTTCAGCTTGAGGTCATGAACAGATGGCCGGAAATTGTCCTTCAGGATTTTTTGGTAGACAGCAGAATTCATGGTTCTGTTGGTATGATGTTCTTTTACTGAAATGCTGTGTTACTTTTACACCAGATGTAATGGGACACACACCTTCCAAAAAGTTCATGTCTTGGGGATCATCAAGATGTTTTCTGGCAAAACTGAGACGAGCCTTTATGTTCTTTTTGCTCAGCAGCGGTTTTCGTCTTGGAACTCTGCCATGCAGGCCATTTTTGCCCGGTCTCTTTCTTCTGGTGGAGTCATGAACACTGACCTTAACTGATGAGTCGTCGCTGTGCTCTTGGGGTAATTTTGGTCGGCCGGCCACTCCTGGGAAGGTTCACCACTGTTCCATGTTTTCGCCATTTGTGGATAGTGGCTCTCACTGTGGTTCGCTGGAGTCCCAAAGCTTTAGAAATGGCTTTATAACCTTTTCCAGACTGATAGATCTCAATTACTTTCTTTCTCATTTGTTCCTGAATTTCTTTGGATTTCAACATGTGTAGCTTTTGAGGATCATTTGGTCTACTTCACTTTGTCAGGCAGGTCCTATTTAAGTGATTTCTTGATTGCGAACAGGTGTGGCAGTAATCAGGCCTGGGTGTGGCTAGAGAAACTGAACTCAGGTGCGATAAACCACAGTTAGGTTTGGATTTTGTTTTCCCTTCATGAAAAAAAAAAAAAAAAAAAAAAAAACCTTCATTTAAAAACTGCATGTTGTGTTTAATTGTGTTATATGTGATTAATATTTAAATTTGTTTGATGATCTGAAACATTAAAGTGTGACAAACATGCAAAAAAATTAAAAACATCAGGAGGGGGGCCAACAATTTTTCACACCACTGTACATATATATTCTACCAATTTTTTGAGTAATATTAAACATTTTCAATTTAATTAAAATGTATTAATATAGTACTGAATAAATGCCACTCTAAAACCATTTTAGTATGAATAGGACAATTATTCTATCACACTAAAATATATGCAGGTTATTATTATTATTATTATTATTATTATTATTATTATTATTATTAATTGAAGGCATTCATTAAGAATATTTTTTGGCTAAATGAGCCATAAAAAGGAAAACTGCAAGCTTACTCATGAGTCAAGTGCCAGAGATCCAATAAAGATCTCCACTGAGAAGTAATGTATGAACTTTAACTTTAAGAAAAGAAAAAGTATATCTTTCTCTCTTTCTCTTATTTCTTGTCCTGTAAGTCAGGCTTTCAGAATTTGACAGGATTTGATGCCCACATGGCAAACATGGCCACTCAGCACTACTCAAATCCAGCAGGAGAGCACTTGTCCATTTTCCTCATTCTTTCCCCCCTTCTCTCCCTCCTGTTGTGCCTGGATGGAGGCTGTGTGGAGAAACCTCTTAAATGTCCTCCATGTCTTTAATGGCTCTGTGTGTTAGGATGGAGGTCAGCAAACCAGGTTTGTACAGTATAAAAACCATTACGCCTATGGAGAGTCCCCATAAACCACAAATTCAAGTGTGTGTTTGTGTGTGTGTGTGTGTGTGTGTGTTTCTACATGTTACATACGCTACATTCATGCATCATCATTTAGACAACATAAAACCCTTCTTTTACTATTTAATATGAGCCATCTCATGAAATATTACTGTTGGAAGTCTCTGAGAAAAAGACGACTTAAGGAGAAATCTCCAGTTGTTCACCATTTTATCTTATTGCTGTCTAGGAAAAAGTAATTGACTTATAAAACGTTCACATTTGTTCCTTTGGGAGCATTCATTCAGATTATTTATGGACAATAATAACTATATTATTGCAATAAACTGCAAACTCTCTCCAGTGAATGAGACCAGCTCGTTCAAGTCAGAGTCAAGAATGAGACCAGAAGAGGGTTCAAGTCTGATTCAAGACAGATTCCAAATGTTCCTGATCAAGACCATAACAATATGGTTCTGGACTTGGAATTACGTATATATGGCTCTGGTTCTTCCTTAAGTGAAAGTCTAAGTGAAAAGCTTTATAATCCAGCATCCCAAAATCAGTACAATAACATATAAATCTAATAGCACACTTCTTCTTAAAGGGACAGTTCACCCAACAATTAAAATTACCCCCCTCACCCTCAAGCCATCCTAGATGTATATGGCTTTCTTCTTTCAGATAGATACAATCTGAGTTATATTAAAAAAAAATGTCCTGGCTCTTCTAAGCTTTATAATGGCAGTGAATGGGTGTTAAGATTTTGAAGCCCAAAAAAGTGCTTTCATCCATCATAAAAAGTTCTCCACAGGGAGTTAATAAAGGCCTTCTGAAGTGATGCATTTGTTTAAGAAAAATATCCATATTTAAAACTTTATGAACTGTAATCTCTAGCTTCCGCTAACTGTCACATACACGTTCACAAGAGATTGGCGGTCTAGTGGATGACATAGGCGTAGCGTAAGCTCTGGTGAGAATATGCTAGTGTCGTGAGAAACAAATTTGGTTTACAGCAAAGGAAAACCAGTCTCCTCTTGGCTTAAATCGAAATCCTCCAACATTTTTCTTTACAAATCCTCGTTTTGTACTTCCAATTGACCAGCGTTTTGCACGTTCATCACTGCGTTCGCTTACGTCCTTCATCATCCGCTGGAACATCACTCTCTCGTGAACGCGCATACAATAGTTAGCAGAAGCTAACTATAGCTAACTTTTAATTAAGGATATTTTTCTTACAGAAACACATCACTTCACTTTGTGAATGGATGCACTTTTTTGCGCTTCAAAATCTCAACCCCCATTCACTGCCATTACAAGGTTGGAAGAGCCAGGATAGTTTTCAATATTTCCGATTGTATTTGTTTGAAATAAGAAAGTCATATACATCTAGGAAGGCTTGAGGGTGAATAAATCATGGGGTAATTTTCATTTTTGGGTGAACTATCCCTTTAACAAACCACTTCTGAAGTCTCATTCTGCCCTAGCAAACACTATTAAATAGATAAGTTTACTCATTTCAATATGTACTCTCAAAATATCCTTTGAGAAACATAACCAACTTCCTTTTCTAAAGCAGTATCTCGATCTATACCTTAAACGTTACGCTAGTGCACACTCTTTTGCTCTTGCATTCCCTGCCGCTGTCGATCCCATTAAAGTAAATCACGTCTGATCGCTGCTATCGAAAGGTCAATCATTATGAAAGCCGGCCGTCCTAAGAACCTCTCAAATTCACCTGTTCATTTCCGCAGGAAAAACTTGTTGTTAAAAAGAAAAAAACAAGTACTGAGAGCTGTTGTGGCAGACTGGAGTTGCTATGGTGACCGGGAGAGCGTTAATCCTTGCGGCGGGTGTTTTAGCCGACTGCGCGGCTGAAGAGCCAGGCTGCATTAGCTCGCTGTAAAAGCTTTTTCCGAAGACACACTCTCTCCTTCTCCCGGCGCTCTCTCTTTCTCATTACGCCAAGATCCTCTCTTCATTTGTTACATTTAGTATGAGCTCTCCGGTTCTTTTGGGAAAGGTGGGGTGATGCGTTTCTGCATCGCTATGGCAACGTGTGCCTTGGAGGAGGTATTTTTAAATTTCACGTACTGACATGCGGTATGAAGTGAAGGAAAAAGAGATCATTGCTTAAGAAGAATTGTAAAAGTACCGTTTTATTGCGTTTTCATGTGTGTGTGTAGTGTACTTGAAGAAATCAGAAATGGCCTTGTTTACTTTCTTAATATTGATTTTATTGTGCTTTATGTGATTCATCAGCACACAATATTTCAAAGTATTTTTAAAGCAAAATTTATGTATTTATTTATTTATTACTTTTCAATTAGCCTAAATAAAATAAAATAAAAAATAATAAAATAAAATAAAATAAAATAAAATAAAATACCATTATTTTCTTCTTTCAAATTAATACAATCAGAGTTATATATAAAAAATGTCCTGGCTCTTCCAAGCTTTATAATGGCAATGATTGGGGGTCGAGATTTTAAAACCCCAAAAAAGTGCTCCACATGGCTCCGAGGGGTTAATAAAGGCCTCCTGAAACAAATTTATGTGTTTGTGTAAAAACAGAGAATAAAATAAAATAAACATTTATTTATTTATTTTTTTAAATAAAATAACAACAAAAGAACAATTAAATAAAACAATTTAACTCAAGCAATCAATCAGCCAACCAACCGAGCTGAGTCTTCATAAATTTAGCTCTGTGTAGAAATGATTTCACCAAAATGATTTGCAGTTAGCAATTTCTTTTTTCTTTTTTTTTTTTTCTTTTTTTTTTACACAGATACCGTGAAAGGAAAGTTCACCCAAAAGTGAAAATTCTGTCATCATTTACTTACCCTCAAGTTGTTAATGTATGAGTTTCTTTCTTCTACAGAAAACTAAAATAACCAAACAGTTGCCGTAGCCACTGACTTCCAAAGTAAGTGGGGAAAAAATGATAAATACTATGGAAGTCAATGGCTACCAGCAACTGTTTGGTTACACACATTCTTCAAAATATCTTTTTATTTTCAGCAGAAGGAAAAAAAAAAAAAAATCATGCAGATTTGGAACAGCCTGAGGGAGAATAAATGATGGCGGAATTTTCATTTTTGGGTGAACTATCCCTTTAAGAAAATTTCCAGTCCACTCCATTAAATATACATGTAAGAGCAATCAAAGCTACTGGTTAAAATTAACCAATGTTTTAGGCTGCTGTATATAAATGATTGATTGATTGATTGATTGATTGATTGATTGATTGATTGAAAATTCAAGGGGTCACATTGTGGTTAAGATGAATCAGTTAGTCCTGCTGGTAGATGCCATTACTACACCATTCTGGGCAAAAAGCTTCTCTGTTAATGGCCAACCAAGCAACTGCAATTGGGTTTAAAAAAAAAAATAAATAAATAAATAAAAAATAGCGGCTAGCAATCTTTGGTTTTATTCAGAAATAATGCATTACAAAAAAAAAATAAATAAAATAAAAAATGCTTTAAAGCTGGTTACTATTTCGTCTCGACTTTAAATGGGACAATTGTATAATAAGATTCTTCAGCGATACAGCTACTGTGTGATGGTTTTACACAAAGCCCACGCGTGGCACACACAAGGACTCTGTTATTTGTAGGGCTGACCTTACACTGACCGGCATGTCGATTTCGACTGGATTCTACGATAATAAACACCAACTCAGTCAAAGTGGCTCTCCATCACGGAGATAAAGTGAGATTAAAATAAATCCAGAATTATTGGTGTGTGTGTATAAGGCACTAAGAGCTCTCATCTCTCCATTTCGTTCTAGTTCTAGTTTTTTTTCTCTCCCACCCCCTCAAATACAAACATACACTGGGCAGGCTGTACCTCGGGCACTGGGAAAAGCCACGGCAATCGATGGCCCTTTCTTTTCCCTTTGCTTTCAGTTTGTGGTGGGCGACTATGCGCTCTCGCGCTCTGAAAGAGAGCACACTCTCTGGCTTCTCGGAGGGATGGGAAGTGAGTAGAGAGTGGACCCTGCCGAGACGGATTAGCAAAGGCTATCTCAGAGCGGTAGGGTACAGGAACACAGGCACACACACATACACACACCTTTCACCTCTGCCATAGTTCAAATTCCCTCTTTTCTTTGCTTTTGTATCATTTGCTTTTCACTGTAGTTTTGCTGAATCTTAATTGTGATATTATTTTGAACAGTACATTCTGAAATTGTGTTTTTTTTTATTGTTGCAGAATTAAATATGTTTCAGTTAAACGCTGCTGGAATAATTTACTGCGTGAATGTTCGCTCCATGTTAGCAGATGTTAAGAAATGCTTCATTGCAGGTGTTTGTCAGATAGCAACTGTTTCCATGGATTTGATTGAGAATGGTTTGTTCTTTACTGTTTACCCACTCTTGGGAAATATTCAAGAGAAATATAATTATGTTTAATACTGTATAACAAATTAAGAACTTAAAGATACCCACTGCATAAATGAATCAATCAATCAATAAACAAACAACAGGTTCAAGTTCCACTTTTTTTTTATTTTGTATTTATTAGTTATACACTTTACAGTTAGTCAGCATTAGTCATTAGTCAACCAATGAGCAATACATTTGGTACATAACTTAATTTAGTAACCTTAGCTTTAATTAAAAGTATATTGTTAGTTCATGTTGGCTCAGGTCCATTAAATAACATTAACAGTTACAACTAATAATGTATTAGTAAAGGTTAAAATTGACATTACCTAAGATTAATTAATGTTTTAGATGTATTTTCCAATGTTTATTCAGGTTAACTAATGAAGTTAACAAATCCAGGCTTATGAAAATAAGTACCTCTGTATACATTTCTGCAACACCGTAATTACGTACCTTAATGCACGTTTTGTGGCAGTTTCAAAGTAAAATGTCCAGAGAGTGGCACTAAAACACACGTTCAATACATGACCATGGCATGTTTTTTTATTACATTGGTACAGGCACGTATTGCTGCATTTTTATTACACTGCTTGAGGTATGTATTGCGGCTGCTCAGAATTAAAATGTCCGGTGAGTGTTGCTAAAGGTTAATGCTCTATCATGTTGGAAATATCCGCTACACCAAACCCAACCCTAAAACTACCTGATAGTGTTAACAAAAGCAAAAGTGATATAAAAATGCATTTGTTGATGCAACCGTGCTATTTTAACATCCTTATGCGGATTTGAGCTGTTTTGTCGAACCATAGTTTCATGGGGTTCGTACTGGAGCTCTTCATCACTCAAGTGCAACACCGTATTGCATGAGTTAACCAGCAAACCTACTGAATTAGAAAACTCATGCATATGAAGCTGTATGTGTTGACAATGTTCAAAAGTATCAGTTTTCAAATTCCGCAGGATGTTAACATTTTTTTGAAGTCATAACATAATATTCTGCAAGTAATTGTGTGAAAATTAGCCTTTACTAACTCTGTACCTGTAAGTCAAACTTTGTGTGCAAATCAATAAAAGTTGTTGGAGTTTTACTGCCTCTAGTGTTCATTTCAACTGGAAACTGCAGTGATTCA
Organism: Spinibarbus caldwelli; assembly: GCA_039654775.1. Classification (NCBI taxonomy): domain Eukaryota; kingdom Metazoa; phylum Chordata; class Actinopteri; order Cypriniformes; family Cyprinidae; genus Spinibarbus; species Spinibarbus caldwelli. The sequence continues at coordinate 18,463,794 of CM077229.1, read as the reverse complement.
TACATATAGGTCTGTTTTTTTTTTTTTGTTTTTGTTTCAGTTATGCAGAAATGTATGTAGAGGCACGCATTTCCAATGAGCCTAGAATGCTAACAAAAGGAACTTTTTTGTAAAGTGTTATTCCAAAAAAAAAACAAAAAAAAAAACACAATGACTTGCATAAATTTATTTATTTATTTACTTACTTACTTACTTACTTACTTACTTATTTATTTTAAAGGCATTTTGATATTTTTGTTGTTCATGAATGAATGAATGAATGAATGTTCAGTTACATAAACATCCTGAGATTGTTTTGAAAAATGTGTCTTTAGAAATTCTTCTATTTACTTAAACTTGTATTATGTCTTCACAATTATAGTATTTTTTTTAATTATTATTTATTTTTTATTTTTTTATTTATTTTTTTTTTTATTAAGATCTGTAGAACCAACATGACAAAAGCAGCTTTGTTGTCATGTGACAAGAGAACTATAACACAGCAGATCCTGCCGCAACCACTCACTAGCTATTTTCTCTTTTTCAGACCATTCTCTGTAAACCCTAGAGATGGTTGTGCGTGAAAATCCCAGTAGATCAGCAGTTTCCTGGCTGGCACCAACAAATGTGCCACATTCAATGTCACTTAAATCACCTTTCTTCCTCATTCTGATGTTCAATTTGAAATTCAGCAGATTTTCTTGACCATATCTACATGCCTAAATGCATTGAGTTGCAGCCATGTAATTTGCTGATTGTCAAGCCAGTCAAGTTGAACAGTGTACCTGGCCAGTGATATATGAAACCCTTTCAATACAGATATTCTAGAATCTTGGCAGGCAAGTGTTAATGTGTAAATTTGAAAAGCTTTTCTTTTATATGATTATGGGCATCCTTATGTGCCATTGATGCTCCAACAAAATGACAAAGATTCTGAAAGCTTCTAAACAGATGCTCACACCAGACTCTCGGTTTCATTCATTGCTATTCATACTCATACAAAGCAGTCTACATACTAAAGTTTGTTCATACTATAGTTCAAATTGGTGACCTGTGAATTCATATAACACTTGGCCAATAGAGTTTCATATAATAATAAAAATTTGCTGTAAATCAGACACGGAGGAAATTCATTTTGGTGGTTTCACATTAACTCAAGTATAAAAGAATACAAAGTTTGATTAAAAAGTGAAGCGGCATGGTTTGCATTGCAGATAGTATATTTTAACATTTTTAATTAATTATTATTCATAATTTATTATTTATTCAAAACAAAATCCCTGGAGCGTGACATCATAACCTGTTGCCCAAATTTGTTCCAGGGTCTTGAATAATTTTCTTTGCTTAAATTCTAATCTGACCGCCTCTTTACTCGGTTTAAAAGGAATACTGTTTCATTTATCTTGTAAAATAGTTATTAATTTTATAGGTGCTTGCTAAGACAAGTACCACTATAACTACTACTCATACTAGATATTTCAAAGATATTTTGAACGATGTTTCATCTGTTTTTGTTTATACAATGAAAGTCAATGGGATCAAAAGATTGCATTCTATTGACTTTCATTCTATAGATGAAAACCAGGTGAAACGAGCCCTCTAAGGTTTAGAATTCCTAACTATAACCTTAGTTTCAATTCAAAAATATAAAAATATAGCATTCCTAAAGCATTATTAATTGGAAACATTTCTCATGCCACATTTAAAATTGAATTTCGCCCAGTGTTTGCGATGATTGTGATTACTGGGTGATTTTTTTGTAGACTCATTGTGTTATAGTAATGATGTTGGTGTGTGTAGTTTAAGCTCATGCTGCTGTTCTAGATTGGCTATTAATTAGCCCTTTCCACTTAGATTTTTACAATTACTGCTTAACATACATGTACACTCTGATCGTGTGCACTAAAAACACTCCCATATTCTTAATTACAGCACTGGATACATTCTTGCAACTATAGAGTGTGCACACACACACACACACACACACACACACCATATGCCATGAAACCTGACATAATTAATTGGTGGTTGTCACGTATAGTGGCATCTTCATTAGTTTCTTGGAGCTCAAGCCATTGTGTGTCTCGCACACACACACGTACATGCAAGAAGATAGGAATATGAAATAGGAATTTTACATGAATAATATTAAAATGAATAAATTCATAAATAAGTTATTTTTAACCTAATATATGTGACTGTGGCAATGGTATCAACTATAAGACTGTTTTTAAAAGTGTAAAAACAACACTTCACATCACGGTGTTAGCATTAGCATGTGATAGGATTGCTTACCAACCTTATTTCACAGACAGCTAAAACGTAAATATGGTTATTTTCACTCAGAATGCATATGGATGCGGTGTTTACATAGAAACAGGAAGAGTTTTGGCACTCAGCTTCTCTATATAGTAATTTCATAAAGATTATTCAATGAATACCTCTAAGATAAACCGAGATAAATTTCATTGAATCTTGACTATATCATAACTTTAACTCCATATCTACCAATTGTGCTTTTATATCTAACAAATGAACTTTGTCTTACAATTGCAACTTGACTTCTCATCAGATATTATATTGACTTACTTAATGAACTAAATACATTTTTACAGTGCATGTGGTTTAAAGTTGCGACATAACGGAAGTAGCGACAAATTCTTTCTGGTCCTCGAATCTAATTGGCTGAGAGCCTTTTCCAGTGGTGCGATATTCTAGTGATAACAAAAAAACAGCCATTTTACCATTTGTATCACTCCGTTTGCAGTGTTTCTCACAGCAAGTGTCATGGCAGACACCCAAATCCACTGTAATTTTATAAATAAGAGTTTATTAAGAGTTAAGAGATTATTAGGCGAGAATGTACTTGTTTAGACTTAAAATATGTGTTTTTTTGTTTTTTGTTTTTTAATAAAGATAACATTTCTTTGAAAATTTGCTTTGAGGTTTTTGGAGATGTGAGATAAGATAAATAGATAGACATATCTATTATTTTCCCTTCTTTCACAGTTTGCTCTGAAACTGGCAGCACATAGCCAAGATTTATGCTTTCAGTTCAGAACATCTTATGCAGTATTACAGTTGGTCGATCTAAATCAGTAATTGTGCATTAACAGCTGTCAACAGTACGCTTTTCTTATTACGGTCATGCATGCGCACCTGCACACCACTTACGTGCATCCCTGAATATATATATATATATATATATATATATATATATATATGTATGTATGCTGGGGAAAATAAAATGACATAGATTTACTTTTTCTTCCCATCACTGTCACTGTATGGAAATGAGCAGCTCAAACATTCTACTAAGTGTCTTGTTTTGTGTTCCACGGAAGAAAGTAAGTCAAACAGGTTTGTAATGACTTCAGAGACAGTATGTCAGTACAAACACAATTTTTTTAGTACTGTTGTTCAGCTATTACACTGTAGGAGTGTTGAGATATGACTCTAGGTGTGCAGTAAACCGTTATTTATAAACTATCAAATTACTGCAATTTAGGCTGTTTGTTTTTTAAGAGCCGCATGCATCTCTGTGTGACACACATCCCTGTATGTGTAATGTGCTGGTGCACGCGTGTGTCTGAGGAGAGTGCATTAGACCGATATTAACCTCAGAGGTGAGGAGAGGATGTCATGATGAGAATCGCCCACAGTGCTCAAACTCGTTTTAATTAAATCCTGAACCGCGGAGCACGTTTATATGTGTGTGTGTGGCTGTCGGTGCCAGGGTTGACTAATGAGTCGTCCTGTTGGTATCCTGGTCACATTGCATCAGCCTGGTGACACCGGTGTGCCGAGCGGAAGAAGATGAGGAGAGTTAAATGAGATTTTCCTCAGAGATCCAAACAGGGGCCAGCAGGGGCCTCGATCTTGTCTCATCCTGCCAGCCTGAGAGGATGATGCTTGGCTTCAGTCCCACTGTCAGCGAGGAGTGGAAGAGAACATGAATGCTCCCTCAAAGGTGAAGAGGAGACGGCAAATAGACTGAGAGACAACAAAAGAATGAAATAATGGTGGAAGGATGGAAAATCTGATCCGTAAGCTCCGCCCCACTGTTCCTTGCTCTAGCTGTCTTTGAATGAATCAGTTTATCCAGTGTGCAAAACCTGAATCTAAATGATTTTCACTAATGATTCAGTTCTTGAACTCACCACCTGCGTTCCATTCAGATGGGCTCATCCCTATGCCCTAATCCCTTCAAAGGGTTTACCCTCTGGAGTGAGAGTTTCGAAGGGTTGAAGGGTGTAGGGGACCAAACAACTGTTGGAATCTGTGCAAAGGATCATGGGGGCCAAAGTGTCCATCAGTTGTACCCTTTGAAATCCTTCACTCCGAAGGGCCCTTAGAAGTGGCCAGTTTAGAGCACTTTGCTTTGGAATGACCCTTCAGTATGTTAGCCATGATTGTTTTCACTTCGAAGTGCCCTTCGGAGGGTTATATACACCATTTGGAACACACCAACCGACTCTGATCTGGACTCATTAAATAAAGGCTCACTGGAAGGGAGGATTATCCATGAATAATGACATGAATTTTGATGTGTTCTTCATACACATGGCTTAAATATAGGTCTTTTTCTCCTACGGCTATTGTACGGCTTCAGAAGTCTTAGAAAATAACAGACAAGTCATTTGAGCCACTTTTATGGTAATTTTGCATCCTTTTTGAAGCTTTAAAGCATCAGTCCCTTATTCAGTGTAATTGCATGGAAAATAATCACCTTTACAGTTGAAAATTAAGTAATAAAGGTTTGGAACAACCTAAAAGTGACTAAATCATGACAGATTATTCATTTGAGAGCACTGTGCATAGAAATTATGTGCTGGGAATTCTTTAGTTGCTATTGCCTCTACTATGACCTGAATCAATGTGTAAATAAACTACTAATTAATGTTATTAACTTAAAAGTAATTAATTCAAATATTGATTCTTACATATTGATAGCTTAGAGCAAATGCAAGTGTCCTTATTTATTTTACATGTTTATTTGGGAATAAAGGCAGAGTTTAATATACAGCTTCTCTTGGTTTACTTAATTAATCGGGGGAAAATATCGCTTGAATACACATTTGAGTACTTTGTGTCACAAAGGTAAGTGAACTGGAATTATATTATATTTGATTTCAGATACATCATTAGAAAACAAGCAAATCTTGACTTAAATTATGGTCAATTGCAGCATTTGCAAGGTAAGAATTGATTAGCAACATTGTTTGGTTTATTTGCCTTAATTTAATTAGTCATTCAGTAAGTGTGCAGAGAGAAAAGGGGAATAGGATCAGAAAGGACAATTTCTGAATTCAAAATTCAAACGAGGGTCACTCAAAGTGCAACAGCACATCAGAGCGCTGCCCACATGGCTGATTAGTAACAGGCTGGGTTTAACAAAATATCAGTTGCAGATATGAAAGATCTGACTGTCAGAAACAAAAAAAATTCTACAAGTGAGAAGTGCATCTCATTTGACACAAATATTAAATATGCTCCAAACCTTGAATTTTTATTTCTTTAAAATAAGAAAAAGAATCCTGACAACTTTATCTGGCTGTGTGTGTGTGTGTGTGTGTGTGTGTGTGTGTGTGCGCGTACGTGCGTGCGTGCGTGCGTGCGTGCATGTGTGTGCGCACGCATTCATAGTGAGCATTGATTTTTCTAGCCCTAGATTCTTAAAGATGAATTCACCTGACTGAGCAGCAGATCGGACCAAATCTTAAAACCTCTCAGACAATCGCTCCTCTCCTCCCCTCAGGATAGAGGGATGAGACGGGCAACAAGGTGGATTACTGGGGGAGGGGAGAAGGCGGCAGTAGAGATGATCAGAGAGTATCATCCAGTTCATTTCATTTCTATATGCAGGTCTGACAGCTGTTATTTTTATGATTTAGATGAATTGTCAATCACATACACCTCATTTATATCTATCTATCTATCTATCTATCTATCTATCTATCTATCTATCTATCATCTCTGTAAGTACCGACCATACATTTTTGCCCTTCCAAATCAATTTCTGCATTTGTAATGATATTACATTAATCAGATGTGCTGTACAGATGCATTTGTTTCCCCGCTGATATATAGTTGCAGGTTGGTTGATATGGCAGCTCATAGTGCTCTTTGTTTTGTGTGAGTGATCGCCGGTATCTGTAAGAGAGACCTTGTTTGCCGCCTTGAGACAGTGACAAGCAGATACATTGTGGCACTGTAGAGGGACTTAACGCAATCTGAGTGGCCCTAAATTTATTACGACCAACCGGAGGCCTCGGGGGAGCCAAGCACAGTTCCTGATTGGCTGGTGAGATTATCATCTCTAATTGGATGATTATGTTACCCACAAGTCCATTCTCTCGTTACGCTGGCCGTCGCGGAACTGCCAGAGGTGATGAATATTGAGCGGCTGTCACGGTCCTTCTATCAGCCCACACACATAAACACACAAACATCAACAGATCACTGTCACATTTTCTTGGCTTCTCCAATCTTATTGGGGCTTAATTGATTTTGGAACTGGCTGTGATACTTCATTTTAGCTCTGCAGTGGGAACTTGGCTGTAACTATCTTATTGTGACTGTCTTATTGAATCCAGGGTGAAAAGAACTGTTTTGGTTTAAGACATTATTACAATGTAGTATCACTGTAATTAGCATTCCAAGACTGACTTCTTGTGCTTTTGAAGTATTATAGAAACAGTTATTTTAAAAATTAAAGTTCTGTCACCTTTTACTCACCCTCATGTCTATCCAAACCTGTATGAGTTTTTTTCTGAGGCTGGTCTTGGACAAAAAGGCCAATCAGTCAATCAGTAAAATTAGTCTGTACACTGTAAAGAGTTGTAACCTGATTTAACTCATAAAAAAAAATAAATAAATAAATAAATTTAAAAAAAATTGTTTGTTTGTTTGAATTGATGTATTTAGCTTGATTATACTGACGTTAACTCATTTTTTTTTTAAACTAATAATAAAACCAGTTTAATAATACCAGTTAATTTAGATGTTACCGTTTGTTTTTCATATCACTTTTTGTGAGGAATAAATTGTAATTTAAGTCGCTATTCACTTAAATTGTCCTCTCCACCCTAGCTGTCAAATCACTTTTTTCTTGGGCATATTTAAACTTGATCAGTTATTAGACATTGAGATGAAATCAAACTTGGTGCAGTGCATTTTGACAAGATTGAATGGTAGTGATGCAACTGGGAATTCAAACCTTGAATGGCACATATACGGAAATCTACCAGTTATGGAATATCTTGTTAGGTTAGAATACATTTTATATATAAAAATAGACAGTTTGAGTGGAAGAGAGGCTGTTCAGTTAAATAACTGGGACGTGGGAAGAGGAGTATGACAGAATGTTGGGTAAACTAATGATTACAGTTGGTAATCATTACAGTTTAAAATCTATACATAACTTGTGTAGTCTATATTGTTTATTTCTTTAATGAATACATTTATGGTGCATGAGTACACTCAAAAATGAACCTGATTCAAATGTGGACAGTGGTTCTAGAAGTTGAAATGAAGTATTAAAGCCAAAAATGAAAATTCTGTCATTGATTATTCAAGTTGTTCCAAACATGCATGAGTTTCTGTTTAACACAAGAAGATAAAAAAGAAGATAGTCCATTATATTGTTTCCATACTATGGAAGTCAATGGCTACCAGCAACTGGTTACCAGCAGTCTTCAAAATACAGTATTTTACTTTGTGTTCAACAGAAGAAGCTTATACAGGTTTGGTACAACATGAGGGTGAGTAAATGATGACAGAATTGTCATTTTTGGGTGAACTATCATTTTGACATGCCAAGAACACTTATAGATTCAAACGTATAAATCACATTCCCTCTTTTGTCGTCTTCCTCTCATAATTTCAACATTTTTCACAACTAGAAATCTGGTTAGTCCTCAAAAATTATTAATATGGGTTTACTACATTTCTGTTTTACAACTTCAAGTTGATTAAACACAATGGAATTACGCTGTGACAAAATGTTGAAGAATTACAAAAAAAATGATTAATACATAATTTTAATCAAGTAGATTGAACAAGCAGAAAATCTAATTTTTTGAGTGCAGTTGAAGTCCTTTTATTTCACTCTTGTGTTAAAACATATTCAGAAAACTCTTTTTAAACCATCCCTGCTTGACAAAAGAGAGAACTTCTTCTGCAGCTCTGTGAATATTCTCAGTTTTCCATGCTTGCATCTCCAGGTTACAGGGTCCTCCATTAAAAGCTGCAATAAATCCACCTGTCCATCTCATCTCAACGTTCAAAGCCACAATGTCACAGAGAAACTAATATCTGTACCCTTCATTCACTCGATCGTGCTTTATTTACCCGCTGACCCCCATCATGGTCCAAATGCACTGATCCATGTCAGCGTGACAGACAGGGTGAGCGTGGCTGCGGACCGATTCATTTCAGCTAGCGTGCTGAGGAGGTGGGGAGGGGCATGCATCCCACCCACACTCATTCAGATGTCTTTCTTTCACCAACCGATAGCTCAACCTTTCGTAAGCTCACCGTATGCCACCCGGGGCTCCATTTGCTGACCGCAATCGTTTTGGTGAGGTTATGAAACTGTTCTGCTGCTTGTAGACTAGACTTTTGGCTTGCTTTTGTGTCTTTTGGGTCAAATACAAAAATAATAAGCGGTTTCACATAGAAGCCTTTGAAAACCACAAAATTTAGCTTCTTTCTATTGATGTATTCGGTTTGGCACCCTGCTCCAGTGTTGGCTGCCCTCGCTCTCAGCTGTGTTTGTGTGTGTGGGCTGCTTATGCAAGCACCGCCGGAAACGCAAAGCACTTGAATCTCTGACTCTTGGCCTCTTTGACTTCGCTTCCGCTTTGTTGGTGTACTGAGAACATTAGCCGGCTGTTCTCGGCTCTGTCACCTCCTACTGTTAAAGGAATAGTTCACCCGAAGATGATTCTGTCATTATTTACTCAACTTCATGTCATTCCAAAACATATGTTTTTTTTTTGTTTGTTTGTTTTTTTTCTAGTGGAATGGAAGAAAATAGTGGCCTACTCATTATAACACATTCACAAACATACAGAAGGCATGTTTTTTTCATCAGTGATGTTGATGCGCAATTTCTGGTTTACTTACCATACTTTTTGGTTTGCCATTTGATCAAAATACCAAATTGATAATGTTTATCATCTCACTTAAGGTGTTTGTTTGTTAATATCAGATGACCCATTACTCATTTCATCTCATGGCACCAACTATGGCCTTTTATAATAACAGTAGAAGAATGATCCAAAAATTTCTCTTCTTACTAATCTGAAGAATTTTGTGAGATTCTGGATAACTTGTTGAGTCTCCTTCTATATTGTAACTCCAGGGGGAAAAAAAGAAAAAAAGTAATACAATCCAATTTATTTACAAAAAGATACACAGAATTAAGCTAACACAACTGCTAAATGGAAATAAATGGATAATTACACTATGAAAAAAGAAAGTGATCAGCAATGGAAAGCATTGTTTGTGTAAACTTGTGATGGTCATATAATCTTATGGAATACGAATTTGTACTCTTTGTGAAAAATCGTACGTATTTTATAAGTTGGCAAATTCATAGGAATTCATACAAATGACCACCCCTAACCCTGCCACTAAACCTACCCCTCACAGAAAACTTACAAAATCGTACAAGTGAGGTTGTACAAATTCGTATAAATTAGCCACCTCGTACATTTCGTACAAATTGGTTTTTAGATAGCGTTGGAGTTTTATTTGAGGGCGAAAAGTTCCCCACACAGATTTTGCTGATGAATTTTCTGCATTGACCAACAGAAAGCTGATTAGTTTGTGATTTCTGTGTGAGCAGTTTGTGTTTTTGCACCTGAAATTTTGCTGAAATTGTATTAATGCGACTGCATGTAAGATGTATTGACTGCAGTGAAATCATAGAAAGTATTGTTTGCGTAATCTTGTCATGGTCATATAATCTTATGGAATAATGAAATAACCCATTGTATTAGTTTAAACATTTGGTAGATTATTAAAATCTCATTGCAATCATTGTACAGCATATAATACCAATCTCTGGAAAGAGGATTGGTATGTGATATGCTTTGTTATCCTGTGGTTGGAAAGGAGCAGGATTTCATTTCAACAGCCTTAAATATGATGTGCTTGGGGAATGTTGAACTTCTGGAGCACCAAGAGAATCTCTGCAGTCTGGAACTGGCAGCTGGCAGCTAGCAGCTAGAAACTCAGAACCTGGTGTTACTGTTGTTGACTCCTTCCTCCCTGGACTTGAGACTCAGAACTTGGCGTATCTATTAGGGTCTCCGGGGGACGCAGAGTCAGTATGTGGATGTTATTTTCTCAGACTTCACACACCAGAGTCTCTGAACATCTCTTGAGCTACTTTTATCCCTTTCTGATGACCAGTCAAACACCATCACAACCATTTCTACTCTAACAGTTGAATAGGACAATGCAGTGTGCAATGAAAATAACGCATTACACTTGTCCTAACCAGACCAAATGTGATACGATTCTAGCAAAAATCAATTTGTCTTTTCACATCAGATGTTACAAGGTTACAAGACACAATAAAACCATTTACACATCACATCCAAGCAGAAAGCACATGGATTTGCAAAGGCACAGCTGTTTCACACTTGCAATGAAGTTCATAATCAATAATTTTAACATCGAAATACATACTCAGCGACTGATGCAATCTTCATTATCAAATACACTTTCATGTGCATATAGATGTCACAGTTTGAATACTCATTTCCTTTCATTTATTTTCAAGATCTGAGGTTATTTATCCATTGTCACTTTCTTTATGTCAATTACAGTAATGCAAAATTATATTTGAAGTTAAAGAATCCCTGTCACTCATACCATTGTTGTGGTTAGTTAGGACAAAACCTCTGATTAACATAGAAAATAATTTTATCGCACTTTGCGGCATTGTATCACATCTGGTAAAGATACGGTATGAAGGTGAGGTTGCATTTACTGTTGTTCGACAAAATTTTGTAGGCGAAATCCCGTCATTTAAATAGGAATCTACGCAGTCGGGAGTTTTCAACCCAATCTCACAGCAATTCGTACATATTTTACGAGGTGGCTAAGTCGTATGAATTCGTACGACCTCACATTGATTGTGAGATAGCATTGGAGTTTTACATTAGGGCGAAAAGTTTTCGCTGAGGAATTTTCTGCATTGACCAACGGAAAGCTGCTTGGTTTGACACTTCTGTGTGAGCAGTTTGTGTTTTTACACCTGAATTTTTGCTGAAATTTCATTAATGTAATTGCATGTTAAGATGTATTAACTGCAGTGAAACCACATTAAGTACTGATTGTGCAATCTTGTCATGGTCATATAATCTTATGGAATAACGAAATAACCCATTGTATTAGTTTAAACATTTGATAGATTAGTAAAATCTCATTGCAATCATTGTACAGTATATAATTATACCAGTCTCTGGGAAGAGGATTGGTATTTTATATGCGCTGTTATGTTGTGGTTGTCATGAGATCATAAATAAGGGCAGAGTTTTCATTTTTAGGTGTCCTATTCCTTTAAAAATGGCTGTTTAGGCTAATCCACCCTTAGGGACAGAAATGCAGACTCAATCAACGAATCCTTCCATGTATATTCTGAAGATGCGCTATAATTCCTTGAGCTTGGCTAAAGATGAAGCTGTCAATTTAGCATGTGATGTGACAGGGCTGGGAATAGGCAACATGATTACATTTCTTTCTTTTGTGTAATTCAGTACGTGTCAGATTTTGTTTGTGGCGGTGTGGGCAAATGGAGGTGTGGTGAAGAAGTTCTGACGTTTCTTCTCTTGCTCTGACAGAAGAGGCTATCGCTTCTGTTAAAAGAGCCTGGCAAGGAAGGGACACACTGACGTTATCTTCCTTCTGCTTCAAACCTTCTTTCTTCCATCTTTTGGTAACAAAGCACCAGCGCCTCGCTGAAAGGAGCCTGTCACCCCAAATAAATGATCTGTTTTCAGTGACTTCATTACAATGGGCTTCCTAAATATGGACTCCTTGAGCCAACCCTACTTGTCAGCTCTGGGTTTGACAGGAAAGTTCTTATGTGGGAGGAGGGCGGAGCGAAGAGTGTGTGTGTTCGATGTGTGTGTGTGGTATGACACGGGTAATTAATAACCTCCTGTAAGCCTGAAGCCTGAGCGATTTGAAGGCCAGAGCAGGAAGATAAAATGAGCATTCACGCACTAAACACAGACACAAAGGACACTTGCTGTTTTTTATTTCTACTGATGAAGTAATACGGTTCTGCACAGCAATAGAAATGAATTATTTTGTGAGGTTTATGCATAAAACAAGTAAAGAAAAATTTGCCAGTGGTATAAAAGACCTGTATTCAGTCTCTGAAAATGTGACAACTTGCTACAGACTTCACAAAAAAAAGAAAAAAAGACCTAGGAGTTTGAAAGCTGCATATAAAACCACCGCTGTCTTAGTACTGCCTTATAACTGCAGCAAACCTTACACTGTAGTTTCTAAGATATGGCTTGTGTGATGACTTCTCCATGTGACAACTAGCCCATATATGCATGCCTTTTTTTGCACTTCTCTTGAAATTTAAAGTTTTTTTTTGTATTTCAATACAAATATACTGAATAAGAACAAATTGCAAACAAAAAATCAACTTTCTATTTTGTCTTATAATAATAAAAAAGCCTTAATATAATTTTAATATCTGTCTGAACATTTTGTCCAGCTTAAAACATTGGCACAACCAATGGAGTTCAACAGTTGGAATTTAATAGGCTTAGGGCTAGATTTACTAACAGATTGCACCAGCGCAAACCGTCTTTTGGCATTAAAATAGTACTGTCAGGATTTACTAAAGACGCGCAGTGAAGAATTAGCACTGAAAAGGCGTGGACACAGTTATTTTTGCACCTGACCTTATTGAATATGCATTTGTAGGAGTTTCCCTTTCAGACGCAAAATTTATGGGAGGAGAGTATTAAAATGAATCGAGCAACTTGATTTACTAACGTTTGCGCTCGTCAAATTACTGGTATTTGCGCCATTATTTAACGCCCAAAAAAAGCATGTTTTAAAGCAGGCGTAATTTGCACTGCTCTTGGTAGATTACGCTGGTCATTATAGAAATGATCTGGCTGTGTTTGTGTTCTTTAATGTGCACATTGTCAGTAAATCACACGCAGAATTTTCCCCTCCAATCTGCGCTTTTATGGAATTGCGCTCTAACGCTAATTTGCCAAGTTAACACTAAGTTAACAGTGGAATTTGTGGAAAAAAAACGCTGTTTTGCTCCACCCACTCCCATGTAGCACTGCACTGAAGCACTGAAGAGTTCTCTGTCCTTTTTATTTCGATTAATGTTATTTGCTATGATTCATGGGATTGTAGTTATTTCCCTCATTAAAGCTGTGAGGTACACAGTCTTGTACCTTTGTAGTTTTATGTATTTTAGATCTTCAAGTCAAAGTTTGTAATGTTGTTATTCACCTCATAGCTGATTGACTTGTTTGGCTGGTTGACCCTAAGGGAGAAATAAATAGAAGTACTTTCAGAGCCAATGGCAATGAAAAAGGGGGCGGGCACTGTTGAACTTTATAGTGTACATTTGGGGCGGGGCTATCTGTGAGTCCAACCAATGGCAGATAGGGGGGTTAGTGTACAGGAAACCTGTTTGAAAACAGTCATTAGTTTAACAATTCCATACAGTTCTGCTAATGTTGTAGAAATCACACATCCTACCTTTACAGCAACCAGAGAACAATAACCTAATATTAACGGTTAGAAAATGACCTGGAAATCTTGAGGGATCTGCGATTTGATGTTGGGGGTAGGAAAAGATGAAAAAAAATGAAAGTTGGAGAAGAAACCGATGTGACAGTTCAGGAGGCAGAGATTGGGGAAGAGATAAAGGAAAATCAGGGATAAAGAGACAGACAGAGAAAGGGGTAAGACGCGAATGAAGGAGATTTCCTATTCCGTCAGACAGACCGTAGCTCATTCATTATTTTGTGGAAGCAATTACCACAGCCACCTGCTTTATCTGTAGCGCTCATTGTTTCCAGAGCTGTCTGAGCCCTCTCTCTCTCTCTCTCTCTCTCTCTCTCTCTCTCTCTCTCTCTCTCTCTCTCTCTCTCTCTCTCTCTCTCTCTCTCTCTCTCTCTCTCTCTCTCTCTCTCTCTCTCTCTCTACTTCAGTAATGGTGGCTCAGCTCACTTTGATTAAAGAACTCCATTTCAGCGTGTTAATAATGAATAGAACACACACACACACACACACATAGTGCCATCACGGGTTGTGTACCACGCGCCCCGTCTCGCGATCCTGCTTTAACGAGATCGAGAAACCATATCCCAGATGTATTTGTGGTCATCATTTCATGTTATATTTGTATGGCTCTTATACATTTAATAATCAACCGTTGCTGCACAAGCCTGCTGATAAGTGCAGCTTGTCATAAAAAATATGCAATTACAATGTTGATATGGCTAAAGCGTAGGTACCCAGCTTTATTATAGGAACTTTAGAAGTAATTTCATCAGCTGAACAAATAAATAATCACTGAAGCGAATCCACTTCTTGATGGCGTTTATTTTTGTCTTGACCAGCACATAATTAATATGCTAACACCAATAAATAAGATGTAAATGTTATTTAAAAAGAGACTACCAGAAGTTAAAGGAAATAAAAAGTTGTGAAGAGATATCATAAGAACTGTATTGAGATTATACTGGGAGTCATTTAATTCTGTTATTAATAAAGTGATGTTTTCTGACAGAGATAGAATATTTAATTAGGGGGGGATATTTAATTGGGGGGGGGGGGGGGGTGTAGAGTGGAAATTGATTGGGAATTCAGTTAATGGATTTATCATTAGAAATTGATTGGATGGTGAAAAGTGGGTGTTTAATTTTCATGGACTGTAAAAAGTCAAATTGAGGAGCTTATTCGCTACTTGATCTGATCCTCAAGAGTGATTTCATTGGTATAACCTAATGTATTCATACTGTATTAATTCAGTGATATTAAATTATAATAACTTCTCAAAAGCCAGTTTATTTATATATAATAGCACCTTTTATGGCTGACTCACAAAACATTTATTTTTATTTATTTATTTTTTATTTTTTTAACTTGATGACCTTGTTTCTGCTGAACAGTTATAAGAGGAATGATTTTCCTTTTCCAATATCTTAAAAGCAAAGTTCATGCCCACAGGAATACATCTAGAAAATATGTTTTTTATCCAAATCCAAGTCATTGGCCTTCAGTCAGTCTTTCCTCCGACTTTTGAAAGATAAACAATAGTGCAACTCCAGAGTAATTTTAGTATTATTTATATACTTTAATATTATTTATTAATGTTTTCAATTTGTTTGATTGATTGATTGATTGTGTTATTAATATTTATATTTAGCTTTAATTTGTTTTATTTCTGTTTTAGATTTAGAAAGATTTTTTCAGCTTTATTTCAGTTCCAAAATGATTTTTAAAAGTCTTAGTTTCAGTGAACAGTAACAACATTGAAAACAGTGTTGTTACATAACCCGCCAACAAACATATAGCTCCTTTGTTTTCAAGATTTACTAATGCTTAAAAAGATATATTAACATCCAGTGTCTCTTTATTTAGCATCTTTATGCAACCACAAGTTGCTAATGAAGTGTTCAAAAGTTAAGAAAACAAATTACAGCAGTTAAAACAGCAAAATGTACTGTTCTTAACAAGCATGTTTGTCTAATTGCCATGTTAAAAGATATCAAGACTTGTTTTCAGAGAATATATTTTTAATACAAGTGTACTCTATCTTATTCCACTGACAAAATACACTTATATTTAAGATGCAGTCTACAAAACAAGTCTTAATGCCGTACACAGTGTTACTTCTCAAGTAAATTTGTCTTCTTTTAAGGATTTTTCAGCTAATTAAAAACTCATTAAGAAGCAGTTTTTGCAGCACACACACTTGATATTTGTAAATAATTGTATTTTATTTAAGACGGATAGGGGAATTGAACTATAGTGCATCAGGACATCTATCAGAATGTGAAGTCTGTCAATTTATTGTCTTTTGCATTGTATAGTTTTCAAAACTATACTGGATGTAGACATTATTCTGCCTCATGGTATCTTTCTGGTTCAAGCCTGGCAGGTTTTTGGGGCCAATTTTTCCAGATTAGACTCCAGAAAAAGGATCTAATTTGGTTGTGTCTGTTAAATGGTGACTGTTAACTGTGTTACTCAAGGGGACTGAAATATAGACAGACCCTTCTAAAGTTATCTGTCTGTTGGCAATGAGTGTAACGCACATGGAGGATACGGTGTGTGTGTTTAGAGGGAGATGTGGACTGTGTGCTTCTGCGATGGCTCTTCAGAGCAGCTGAAGAGGTAATTTGGCTTTACAGGGGTCCAGATTAAAACTGATTATGGTCATTTGATGAATTGCTCCAAATTATAGACTTGGACACGACAGCCGCAAATGTGCACAGTTAAAAACAGAGAGAATGAGAAATCTCTCTCTCTCTTTCTTCCCTTTCACTCACATGCTCTTACACTCATTATTTATTTATCTTTTTCTCTTATTCCTTTTTCCTGAGTTGAACTCTTCCACTGTCTAGCCTGATGTACCCTCATTTATGTCTTTCCATTTTGTAGAGTTTCAGAGTTCAGCTTGAACTCTGTTAGTCAGGATGTCACTTCATTGTAAAGATTCAATGCATCTTTTGCAAATGCAAATTGTTGTGCTTTGTATTAAAAATAAATAATTCAGTTTTATTTTATTTTATTTTATAATTCAGTTTACTTGTTTTTTTTTTTGTTGTTGTTGTTGTTTTTTGTTTTTTGTTTTTTGCTTTGATATTTTTGAGGATTTGTGAGTTTTCAAATTTTGTATTTTCAAAACTTTTTGTATTTTGAAAAAAAATCTGATAGTTTAAAAATACTAAGAATTGTCACTTGCAAAACGTCTATACTGTTATGGGTTTGTGGTCTGTAAAAATGTTTTAATGTTGTTGTTTTTTTTGTTTTTTTTTAATAAAAAATACAGGGAAACCTATTTTTTTTACTTTGAACCTGTACAATTATGCATGTACACTACCATTCAAAAATGTTGGGGACTATATATTATAAACATGTTTCTTATGCTAATTAAAGCTGCATTTAATTGATCAAAAACTCACTAATATTGTTGAATCTTATTACAATTTAAAGTAACATCTTTCTGTTTAATATATTTTAAAAATTAAATTTATTCCTGTGATGGCAAATCTATATTTTCAGTAAACATTACTCCATTCTTCAGTGTCGCATGATCCTTCAGAAATCATTCTAATATGCCGATTTGGTGCTCAAGCAACATTTCTCATTATTATCAATGTTGAAAACAGTTGTGCTGCTTAATATTTAATAACAGTGATGCTGTTTTTGATTAATAAATAATAAAACGGACAACATTTATTTTAAAAACAATTAATTTTTTTAATACATAAGAAATTTAATAAAGTATTGATTTTTTTTTTATAAAATTAAATTAAATTAAATTAAATTAAATTAAATTAAATTAAATTAATCAATTAAATTAAATTAAATTAAATTAAATTAAATTAAATTAAATTAAATTAAATTAAATTCTGATCCAAAACATTTATATGACACCTCCAAATAAGAAGAAATAAATAAATAATAATAATAATAATAATAATAATAATAATAATAATAATAATAATAATAATAATAATACACAGCAAATTTGGAATGGCCACCAATGAAGAAAAATGCTTTTTGCATTTAAATGATGTAATTATGACACCTACCAGCAGGGGCTAAAAGGGCCATGCTAACTAACCAGTGCAGCAATGTAGCTAAAATCATCTGCATATTTGCGTTAAATATGTTTCAGGACATTTTTTTTTTTTTATTTATTGATTTTTTTTTTTTTTTTTTTACACTTTGCTCAATAAACCACACTTGTTCTCAACTTCATCACATCTAACAAGTCCATAAGCGCGTCTGGTTCATTCATTGTGCCACACATCTAAAGCTCACAGCTGAACTTCTTTCATAAAAGACACTCTGTCTTGTTGTGTGTGACTCAAACCTGATTTTAATGGGGCCTGCGGCTACTGTGTTACAGTGAATTTCATTTCGACACCTTTCGTGCACATGCTTTTAACTTCCGCCCACTGTCTAACATTTCAGAATTAAGGTCTACACTTTCTTTTTTCTGTTTCTGTCTCCTGTTCTTGTTCTTCAGGTTGTGGTCTTGACCTGAGGGTTTTATGGGACTCAATGTTTGGATCACATGCTTGTCAGAGGTTACCGTGCTGGGTCATGATGAGAGACGGTGCCACCAGTAACCCCGGTGTTACCTTTTAATACCCTCTCTGGGTCTTTCTGTTGAGCAAATGGTTTTGTAAGGGGCAGGAATTCACAACTGGGTCTAAAACAACTAGAAAAGACAACATCACAGCTAGAAGACGGATGTGTGAGTTTGTACATGTGGGTTTTCTTAGCTATATTCTGGGGACTGAATGTCCTTCTGCTTTCAATTTATCTTTTCAGTGAATCTCTGTCATGAAAAAATATATCCAACTAGGACCCCAAAGCAGTTATATTGGCTAAAAAATATCCTTACAAAATCACTTCATGATGTAGTCTGAATAATGTTAGTTTATTACCATTAAAGGGCACCTATTATGCCTCTTTTTATAAGATGTAATATAAGTCTCAGGTGTCCCCAGGATGTGTCTGTGAAGTTTCAGCTCAAAATACCCCACAGATCATTTATTATATCATTTTGAAAATGCCTATTTTGAGTGGAAGCAGAAACACGCTGTTTTTGTGCATGCCTCTTTAAATGCAAATGAGCTGCTGCTCCCCGCCACTTTTTCCAGAGTAGGGCTGTGCCTTTACAGCTCAAACCTCAGATTCTCTGCCTAAATCATCTGTTTGGTTTTGACTATCATGTCTATCGTATTAAAAGATGTATTTTAAACAGCCTGGTCTCATGATGAAAACGTACCTCTGGGAACTTTTTCGCAAGACGCGAAATACATTCTGCCATGTACATTTTGTGACATATTTGATGTGAAATGTTTACTGGGTGGCGCTAAAAGAGTGTTTGTTTTTTTGTTTTTTTTTTCCGCACAACAGATGAACGTTCATATTGTACGTTTTATGTGACGTTGGTTTTGTACGTGTCACCACAGTTTTGACTTGAAATGTCTGTTGAGTTGCTCCAGTGTTGGGTGTAATGCATTACTAAGTATTTTCCTTGAAAATGTAAACCAAGGGATTACTCTTAATTTTTTCTGTAATTTAATTACAGTTACTTCTGATGTACTTGCATTAAATACTTTGTAGACTACACTCTTAAAAAGAAAGGTTCCAAATGGGTGTTTTCGCAGTGATGCCACAGAAGAACCATTTTTGTTTCCCCGAAGAACCTTTCAGTGAACAGTTCCTAAAAGAACCATTCTGAAGAACCTTTTAAAAATCTAAAGAACTTTTTTCGACTATAAAGAAGCTTTTCTGTATTTGAAAGGTTCCAAGGATGTTCAAGGTTCTTCATAGAACCATTGATGCCAATCATTTTTAAGAGTGTATAGAAGAACTCTATATAAAACAATGGTTGATTTAACATCAGAATGTAATATCTAATATTAAATTGATGTTTTTAATGTAACGTTCTCCCTTTAAATACTTTAGACAGTTCAAGAATAATTTATGCAATTTTATATTATTTATTTGAAAGAATTAAAAGAGCAGTTTCATATCTATCCTTGTAGTGTTCAACTGGTCGAAGTTGCATATCAAATTAAACAATACAGGGATAGACATTAAACTAAATTTTAATTCTTTCAAATAAGAAATAAAATATTAAAATTTAGAAAGTAATAAGTAATGCAATACTTTTAAGAGAGAGTAATTAGTATGGTAATCTAATTACACTGTTGAAGGTGTAATTAGTAACTAGTAATTAATTACTTTTTTATAGTAACTTACCCAACACTGAGTAGCACTATAAGTCTAATGCTCCATGACGTTTTAAAATAACGTTGGAAACTGCAGTAATATATACTTATTGGTACATATTTCACATCTTGCGAAAAAGTTCCCAGAAGTACGTTTTTGTCATGAGACCAGGTAGGTTTTAAAGCCATATCAGTTTAACCCTGTAAAACCCAAATTTAGAAAAAAACTGTGAAAAAAATATTTCACATGTTGTTGTGGGAGTCCTCTAATGCAAAAAATAAATGAGTTTTAACATTTTTGATATTTTAGTACGTTTTTAGTGAAATGATGTAATATTACAACGTCGGGCCTTCGGGGTAGCAGAATTTCAGTGATTTTACTAACTGTCTGAACAAATCTAAAGAAGATCTAAGGGTTTATTTGCAGGGTATACTGCTTATGTAGCCCCATAACAGCAGCCTATATATCCATACACAAATAATCACACAATAATAATAATCAGACGACAAGTTATGTTTTTATGAATATTATATTTATTATAAAAATATGTTCAATCAAAACTAATTACTGGTATTTACAATCTCTAGCTCTGTTCATAGCCATGTTCAATTCCCATAGTCTCATAATGATTTTATAAATGCTCCTTTCTTTTGAAAACTGTACTCATTGGTGTTAGATGTCGGAGCCTTGATCATATCTTCTGACACAAACCTTCAGAAGTACTCCAGTGGTGTATGATGGGAGACTGCATCATTAGTGATATCCTCATGAGAGAAATTAATGTTGAGACAGATAAAATCCTTTTTTCAGACAGCTATACCTGTTACGGCGCATGGTCTGTGAATGGCCTGGTTTTGTTGGCATGATGTTCACATAATCATCAGATGGGCCAACAAAAATGGGTGGTCATTTTCCTTTTCCAGTTCACATGCATCTTTATATTACTTTTTATCATTTATATCAGTGTCCAACTCAAAGTCTCTGTTCCCATTTTGGATGGCATCAATGACATCATATACATTATAAAATTATGACTTTACCTGTCTAGTAGCTTTCTGAAATGGAGGAAAAAGACACTGATTATTTTCAAGGCTAAATAATCTTAATAATCTCAAAACCAATCATACTTAAACATTTTAAAGAATTCACAAATTTTGCAGAAATCACACATTCACAGAATTCACACATTCCACAGTTTTCAAACAATACAGTCTGATGGCTTATTGTGCTCTACTTATAATAATAGCACGCATAACCCCCATATTCCAGAACATTATCACCTGGCCCTCATGCATCGAGCACACATTTGAGCAAACAAGTTAAGCCCAGAAAATAAAATAGAACCAGTTAAGTATATTTTAAAATATAATTTTAAATATTGCATGACAAATAATTTAAAATTCTTAAAGAAATCATTCTTTTTTTTTTTTTAATTCAACTTGAACTTATCATTTACTGTAATAACCATTTAACGTGGAATAAAACTCAAAATGGAAACAAATAAGACATTAAAAATAAATATTATATTTTGTCAATGACAAAAATGGTAAAAAAAAAGTATGTCGCTAACAAATGAGAAGAACAATTCATTCATGTAATTTTTAAGGCGCACAGGCAAATTTTGCTACCACTCTAGCCCAATGTTGCAAAATTACAACATTGACATAACAAGCTCAAAATCTCAAAGTATTTAACATTACCTTAATATCTGCATGATCTACACATATTACTAATCACAGAAAAAAAAAAAAAAAAAAAGGCACTAAACTTACTTGCATGTTGATTTATCCAGTCAAATAAATAAGGTGAAGTCCCTTGAAGCAAGTGTGAAGGTTGTGCAAGTTTACGGCAAGGTAAACAGACCTATTTACAAAATATACCACCCAACAACATTTCAGTACTGAACGATATGACCTAATAGTTGTGTAAATGTGATCTTAAAGGCTAAAAAAAAAACAAGTACAGGTTTATTTTAGTGGAACTACAACTTATGTTGTAATATTACAACAGTGGACCTTAAAGGGTTAATCTTCTGATTTACGGGTTTCTGAGCACACACATCCAAAGCATGTGCACAGAAAGCGTCTGACACACGGCATGTGAGTACTAAAATAAGTTCTCTTTTATGTCTCATTGCGCTTAAACTGTCAAATACTCACAAGTTTGTTAAAAACACACATAAGTTACAAAAACACAGTCGGTTATGTCTGTGAAGGTAAATAGCTGGGAAAGAAATTGCATGTTTATATTAGATCTGTGTATTAAGTGACAGCAGCATAATATACAGTAATGTTACTGCTGTTTACGCTGTTAATATGACCCAAACAATAAAAATAAGATAAGATTAAAAACAGAAATAAGATAAAAACAGAAAATCACTCACTGCTCCGGACTGAATGACAAATATAGTTTTGATAGGAAGACATTTCTTACTTGAATGCTGCTTTTAAATCCTTTAGCGTGAAGATAAACATAGTGGGCGGCTCACTCAGGGCGTGCTCTCTGCTAATATGACAGTCATGGGCGGGGCTTGTAAAGTTTGATGTCACATTTTACAGAATCTGCAAACAGCTTGTTCTGAGATTAAGTATGATTTATGGTTATTAAAAAGAAAAAAGAAGCAGGTGGATTTTTATCAGTATAGGGTGGTTGTGTGTACACACTGCCAACACACATTTATGTTCAAACATGTAAAAGTGAATTTTGCATAATAGATCCCCTTCATTCACGTATTATGTTACATATAATAGTAGAACTGAAGTTGTAGGAGAAAAAAAAAAATCAGTTATCTTTTTGCAAGCTAACCATTTTGCATGCTAGCTTAGCATAGAGCTAGCCTATCATATACCCTAGACAAGTAACTTACCATACACAGTCACAGAAATTTTACATTTATTTGTTTAAGAATGTAAACCAATAAATTTTACACATATATCAACACAAATAGGGCCAGAGTTTGCGCCAGTGCAAACCGTCTTTTGGCATTAAAATAAAATGTTCCAAATTACTTTTTTATGAAACAAACAGAAAAACAGTATTTATAAAAACTAACAGTAAAACCATAATAAACACCAATGTGTGTTACATATGGCTTTATTGCAATGTTTTCATACTCTAGGGCTCACATAATGAAGAGACCATTGAATTGAATTTTTGAACTAGTTTATTGAAATAAATTATTCAAAACAATGTAAATGAGCAGGGTGTCCCATTGCTAGTCCTGAAATAAACAAAGCAGAAATGTTTTCTTTATTCTAAAAATGCTAAATGTTTTACTAAATGGGATTGGTTTAAGGTTAAGCTGTATTCATTATGATTAGCTTCATATAAAAACAATAGAAGTGGCATGTCCCCATTTAGAGAGCTAAGTAACCGCTTGTGTATGTGTGGGCCTGCTTTGAGAACCAAATCCGTTGTTTTATGTAACAGATATCCCTTTATAGATTCCATCATTAAACCGTCTGGATTACATAAGGAGTAGCTTTTTCCTCGGCCCTCTGTGCTTGCTGATAAACTAGGTTGTTTGGTGGGACAGAGTTTGCCAAGCCTGTTATCGCCACTCCAGTACAAGCGCCAGGAAGGAGGCATACCAATGGAGACAGTTGCCATGGTAACACTGCTACTGGTGGCAGCCGTGGGATGTAGAGGACATTAGAAGAGAGAGAGAGAGCTGGTGGAAGAGTTTCAAACAGTACGCACACAAATACATCTTGAATTAGAAAAGGTTAAAAACAAACCATAGTAAATGTCAAATACACACTGTTCCAAAAATATAGCTGAAAGACTTCAGTGTTATGTGATTACATGAGACTAGAGTGATCGAACTGCATCTCTGTGAAGTTATTACCAACATTTCATCTCCTTTCACTGCTATGTAAAGCTGGTAAACCTAGTAACATTCCCATAAGTATACTAGAAATGGACTGATTACTTAGTGAAAATTCCATAGGAATTACATGGGTAACATTTCTAAATAATCTGAAAGCTTGAAAGGTGGTTGAGACAACATTCATGGTCTTCAAACTTGTTTTGCCCTATATACTTCCAGTGTAAGGGTTATTTATTTATTTATTTATTTATTTGTTTGTTTGTTTGTTTCTTTGTTTCTTTGGTTCTTTGGTTCTTTGTTTGTTTACTCTCTCAATTTGCTAAATTAATTTTATATGGCAGCTGGCAGCACAAGTTGTATTTAGCTTAAAATTTTATTTTAAAGCCAAAATAAAACAGTAGTTGCATTTTTATTTTTATTTTTTTTTACTTTGTTGTATTCAATTCTAAAAGAGATAGATAGATAGACAGACAGACAGACAGACAGAGAGACTATAGATAGATAGATAGATAGACAGACAGACAGACAGACAGACAGACAGACAGACAGAGAGACTATAGATAGATAGATAGATAGATAGATAGATAGATAGATAGATAGATAGATAGACAGACAGACAAACAGAGAGACTATAGATAGATAGATAGATAGATAGACAGACAGAGAGACTATAGATAGATAGATAGATAGATAGATAGATAGATAGATAGATAGATAGATAGATAGATAGATAGATAGATAGATAGACAGACAGATAGATAGACAGACAGACAGACAGACAGACAGAGAGAGAGAGAGACTATAGATAGATAGACAGACAGACAGACAGACAGACAGACAGACAGACAGACAGACAGAGAGACTATAGATAGATAGATAGATAGATAGACAGACAGACAGACAAACAGAGAGACTATAGATAGAAAGATAGATAGATAGATAGATAGACAGACAGACAGATAGATAGACAGACAGACAGACAGACAGACAGAGAGAGAGACTATAGATAGATAGATAGACAGACAGACAGACAGACAGAGAGACTATAGATAGATAGACAGACAGACAGACAGAGAGACTATAGATAGATAGATAGATAGATAGATAGATAGATAGACAGACAGACAGACAAACAGAGAGACTATAGATAGATAGATAGATAGATAGATAGACAGACAGACAGACAGACAGACAGACAGACAGACTATAGATAGATAGATAGATAGACAGACAGACAGACAGACAGAGAGACTATAGATAGATAGATAGATAGATAGATAGATAGATAGATAGATAGATAGATAGATAGACAGACAGACAGACAAACAGAGAGACTATAGATAGATAGATAGATAGACAGACAGACAGACAGACTATAGATAGATAGATAGATAGACAGACAGACAGACAGAGAGACTATAGATAGATAGATAGATAGATAGATAGACAGACAGACAGACAAACAGAGAGACTATAGATAGATAGATAGACAGACAGACAGACAGACTATAGATAGATAGATAGATAGACAGACAGACAGACAGACAGACAGACAGAGAGACTATAGATAGATAGATAGATAGATAGATAGATAGATAGATAGATAGATTTGACCTTAATCATGACCTTTATATCAAACTGATCAGAGTACGCATTTTTAGTAAGTTGAGAAATGAATATCAAATGTAAATGGTCAATTAACAAAAATAGTGTTTAATTTTTGCATATTTGCAGTTCTGTGTTTGCATTTTGATGACTTTTTAAAGCTTTTTATTAAAGTGTTCCAGTTTAACAACACATTTTAACAAAAATATATACATATGATCATGTATTATGACTCTCACTGCTACTGTTTATGATTGCATGGTTATTGTAAGGTTTTATATTTATTGACTCCAAAGAACAAAGCCGAATAATAGTAGAGATGTCAACTAAACAAGAATATGTGGTGACCCACTTGTCACCGATAACAAAGTCTAGATATCTATTCAATAACCAACATATGCAAACACAAAGAGGGCACTGATATAAGCATTAACATGGCCCAAATCCACTGACAACCCATAATTCTCCTTCTTCAGTGTGGCACTGTGTAAACACGTCTGATGTTTACGTCTGATTATAGTTATCTTCGTATCAAAATCAATGAATGCTGGAGGTGAGAAAAGATCACATATGTGTGTGTATGTGTGTGTGTGCGTGCATGAGATTGAATACATTCTCTGATTATTCTGTGTAGCTGAGTGTCACACAAGGTGCTTATAAGACAATCAAAATCCACAAATGCAGAAAATAGTCTTGACGCTTTCTAGGCCAATATTTAAATTGCTAAAAATAAATCTTGCAATATGACAGCAACAAATCAACCTTAAACACCATTTACATTCAAAGACTGAAACAAAAAGTGATCAAAAGGAAAGAAGAAAAAACAACTGTCCAAAAATAATGCAAAGGACTGAAATGTTTTGTTGCTTTTTAGAACCAGTGAAGATATGACATAAAATCAGGGAAAAAGATAAGATTTCCCTGCCAGACTTGAAACCACATTTCCTACTACTAAGCCACAACTTCAATGTGTTCACCTTTCTTAAAACACATTTATTTGCACACATATATATAGTGCCAAGATGAGTCCTTTATCTCTTCAGCTTTTATTCTGTTTTGTTTGTTTGTTTGTTTGCTGATATGGTTTTCAATTTTAAAAGTTTTTGCTGGGTTTTGTTTATATTGCAATAAATGTTAAGATGGAGCAAAAATGGAAACTTCATGAGGAGTTGCATCTTTGGTGTTCAGGCGCTTGGAAATGCAGTAGTATTTCTTCAATACTGGAAAGAGGGTGATATTGTAGGCACTGGATATGATCAAAAGGTACACTATATTTTTTGACAATCCAGTCCAAAAGACCAGTGGGTTGCCTGGGAAGTTTGCCTCATTGGCTCTCTTAATGGTGTGGTTACAGTATCTACCAGCAGGGGTTAACTGCCGAAGCTAATCAGCCAAACTTCTATCCCAGTGGATAATATGCCCCCAGTGAGGGCTGTCTTCAAGGTGCAGAAACCTTGGACCACCTAGGGTATGGAGACTATTTTTTCCAGCTATCCTTTCATATCATCATACCACATGTGAAAGAGGACATGATACAGAGTGGAAACTGGGCACAATCACTGCTAATAACCTGCCAACCAGAGAAGCTTGTACAAGTTTCTTGTTGTCAGGCTGCATTAGCTGAGGCCTCCAGATAGTGGTTCTGATGATGTGAGGTGGCACCTCTTTTGGGATGGCAGTAATTCCAGGCATGTGGAACTCTTCCAGTACCTTTCAAAATCAAGAAAAGAGTGTTTTTTGGCTTCTGATGTCCAGCTATTTCATTTTTCTTGTTTCCACCGGCCTGCAAGCTCCTGGTACATGGCTTCAGGGCTTCTGTTTGATACTGGCTCTTGGAGTTTCAATGATGTCATATACTAGGTCTAGTGACCCGCTGAGAGATCTGCAAGAGTATATCATGGAATTTGAGATTTAGCCATTTCAGCTTTTTTAAGAGAGGATGAGAGCTGTTCCTAAATGTTTACCTATGCCTTCATTGGCTGGCTAATGGACTGGATAGGTTGTAGATGGCTCAGTCCATTTCTTCCTTAGATTGTTTGGCAATCTTGGGATCTCAGCAAGAGTCTAAGAGCCAAAAAAAGAGAATTCTGAATGAGTAGTAAGAATAAGCACCAAAAACCTGTAACCATAGAAGGCCATTTTTTGAATACAGCAAGGGCATGACCTATTTGATTTACCCTGTGACGTCCCAAACATGCTCAGTCATTGATCGATAGGGAGGGGGATATTGCCTCTTTAGCACAGAAGACCTTTCAAAGACCACTGAAAGAGGTGAATCTTGTGGTGATCCTCAGGCTTCTCTTGAATCCCAAACAGGATGTGCCGTATGGGAGCAGGAATTCAAAGTCTGACTCAACCCAGAGGTCATTCTGATTTGACATCCATAAGACCATATATGCTGGTGGTATAGGTGCGTACAATTTTGTACCTCGGTGGTCTGGAAGAAGACACAGGATCCACTCTTGTATTCCTACAAAGTTCTGCAGTTTCCACAACATATCTCAGCATTACACTTGGCTTCGATAAAGGTGTAATGCATCACACCATCTATCAGGATGGATTTGTGACATTTGGTAGACTTGCAGCCAGCCACCTAACAATCTATGCCAACATCCAGGCCACTTAAGGGCCATCTAATAAACAGTAGTGGCACCAGGACCTTGGTAGTTTCCAAGGGACAGATCATTTGCCCATTTCACAGCCTTCAAATCTCATGTCCTGTCAACCATATTGTCCATGGCATGATGGCCAGTCAGGGTATGTCAGTGGTCCAAGTCAGTCATGCAATGAGAGAATCTTTTACTGGATATGACACAATAATGAAGAAACTCTCAAACTTATGCATTGCAGTATGGCTAATATATATCCTCAATATATATATGTTAAAGATCAATGCTTTTAGAAGTTGATTTTAATCCTAAAACAAGGATCAAGCAACATGTTTGAGATGCCTACCCATGCCTTAACGGCCTTCAACTTTCAAAAACCATATTGAATGGTTGATCGACTCTACCGTTTATGTTTTCCTATCAAAAAGTATAGAGCAGGATTTATGGAACAGGTTGCATACTTTTTTTTACAATTTTTACCCATTCATTATGTTCTGGAACCCACAAAACACTCTAAAATGTGTATATGTTATTTGTGTCAACAGCCAATACACAATTCAAAGCTAATATACTGTACATGGTTAAAATTTTTGATCTGTCTTTAACCCCCAATATTTTTTGGGGGTTTATCCATCCTAAAGCCTTGACAGTTGACCTTTCTATGGTCCCCTGCTAAATGAGGTCTTGAAATTTAAATTGGACATCTTTCCTGCCTGTTCTGAGATACTAACCAGTGGGACTGTCTCTGTTATTCTGTAGTTTGTGTAATGTAAGGTAGGCCATCATTGATTATGCATCATATATAAAAGATGGTTCATAATGTTGAACATCTTGGTGGATGACACCAAGAGCCTCAATAAAACATGAGGCCCCAGCAAGCAGATGAAAAATTCATGCAGGAGAAAGAGAAAAGCAAGAGAAAGAATGAAAGAAAGAAAGAATTCTGTAACATTACTTTTAGATATTTGCATTAAAAATGCCAGGTTTTAAACATGTACTGTCAAAAACATTCCATTTCTTTCCACTGCTTTTCATTTCTTTTCATAGTGTGATCATTTATGTGAATGTGTGTGAGAGAGCGAGACTGGGGCAGACGAAGGTGCCGAGATAAGTTATCAGACACACTCACATCCTCTAATTACCTTTTAATAGACAACCATTAAAGATTTCTATCATGAACCGTAATTAACCTGGGTCCACTCACATGCCACTCACTTTTATCTCTGTGTATGTGTGTCTGTTGGAATCATCCAGAAAAAAAAAAAAAACTCTAGAATTTTGTGATTATCTGATTTACAACTTGTCAAGTGATAACCTCAGAAATGAAGCAGGTGTGCGGGGCATAAAATTAGGATCTCGGGCCATAGACGTTCTCTTAACTGCTCTGTCAAAGCATTATATTAACACATAATTTGTTAAAATTTACAGTTTTACTGGACAATAAAAATGCCTGACCAGCCTCTGCCTAGACCAAAGCAATGTGTAGTGGAAGCGGAGAAATGAGTGGAGTTGCTTGTACATCAACAATAATTCACCATGTTTAAAACACACTGTTAATCCACTTTCAGTGTTGGAAGTATGCTATTTCCAGTGAATGTGATTCATTAGCCGCTATAGGTAAAATAACCAAAAGATTAAAAGCACAGTAAACTATTTGTGCTACAAACCATTGTTTACGATTAAGTTAGTAAATTAAATTAATATGATAACATCATTAAATAATACGATAACAACGTAAAATAATATAACACCAGTTTGCGTTATCTAGTAGCATGCTTTTTATTTGTTGTGTAAATGGCCCATCCTACTCTTATGGTAAAAATATGGATAGAAGTCCAAAGTCCGGACAAGTGACGAATGCGAAAGGAGAGAGCAAAACAAAACACCAGTCACAAATTAGAAGTACAAAACGAGGATTTGTAAAGAAAAATGTCGGAGGATTTCGATATAAGCCAATAGGCTGGTTTTCCTTTACTGTAAACAAAACTTGGTTTTCGCGAGACTAGCATATTTTCACCAGCGCTTACGCTACACCTACGTCCTACATCATCCACTAGAACACCACTTTCTCTAGTGAACGTGCATACGACAGTTAACGAAAGCTAAAGATTATGGTTTATAAAATTTTAAATATGGATATTTTTCTTACACAAACACATCGCTTCATTTCAGAAGGCCTTTATTAATCCCCTGGAGCTGTGCGGAGCACTTTTTATGATGGATGGACATACTTTTATGGGCTTCAAAATCACAACCCCCATTCACTGCCATTATAAAGCTTGGAAGAGCCAGGACATTTTTTATCATAACTCTAATTATATTTATCTGAAAGAAGAAATTTATATACACCTAGGATGGCTTGAGGGTGAGTAAATCATGGGGTAATTTTCATTTTTGGATGATCTATCCCTTTAAAAAAAACTAATATGAAATTAGTATGGAAATTTTTTTTTTTTATAGTTTAAAGAACATTTTTATTGTGTAGTTCCATGTTAATGTTAAAGTCTATTTTTTTCACGCCAGTAAATGGGGAGCGAGTGAGAAATGGGAAATGTAAAACCCGGAGTGGAGTTCAAGTGGACTTATTACAGAATGCATTAAGAGGGGAAGGGAAATTGCTAGTACTCCACTCCACTCACATATCCTGGTTTAGATACGCATTCAGATGTCTCATTACTTTTGGGTCGACATTATTGCATGACCCATTACCATATGAGCCTCAGTATCATCTCAGCAGGATAGTTACATGCTGGTGCATCTGTTTATCTGACTGCCTCTCTAACTATGTTGCTTTTTTGAAACCTTTAATTGTTCCTGTTATTATATAATTGAACATACACTAAGTATTAAACCATGGCATGTAATTCATAACTCGCTACAGATGTGACCCAAGACTAACATAGCCTATTACAAGAACATGTTTTGGATATTGGTCACTAGGCAAATGGTGTTGGATTACCAATCAGGCTTCTTAACTCTTTTAACCAGCAATATGTGTTTAGTTAAGCAGCATTACCAGAGCTTTCAAAGAATGCTTGTCTTATACAAACACATAGTAGGAATTCAACTAGACAAACAGACTTGTATATTCTGCTTTGTTGTCTGAGTTATGTCTTTGAAATAATCATTACTTATTACTTCTGGACAGAAAAAAATTGAAGCCTGAAGCTTATTCGCATTTTCCAGTTTATTTTTCAGTTTATTCCATTCCCCAGCCATTCGTGGTGACAGCCGTGGGATTATTTGAATGAATTTATGTCCAGGCTGGTTTATTTTTGTGGTAGAATCTATTTCAGATAAACCTGACACTAAAAACAAACCAAACCAAAGTTAGACACTTTACATGTCAGTCAGATTTTTTTATTTTTTTTCCCCCTGTCTAAGCAGCCAGAAAAGGACCTTACTCATTTTTCGGTCTCTCTTCTTTCATTCTGTCAAATATGCTCCTTTTCAACATTCAGTGTCCTTCCACTTTAAATTCCTTGTAAAACTCACTGACACATGAGACCAGCATAAAAGAAACTCAGTATAGATAAATTAATAATAATTGAGTGATTGAACGTACATCAAATAAGCAATTGCTTGAGGGATATCGTTGAACGAGTGTGCAGTGTCATTGCGTACACCAAACAGACCCAGGTGCATCATTGTGCCCAGACATTAGGGCTGCACGTTTGCGCCCGTGCATACATGAGTTGGCATCTTTGTTTAGCCCCTCTCTCAGAGTTAGCGTGGGTCAACCCGGTAGATTAGAACAGAGCTGGGTCAGTCTGCGACGTGGAACAATTTAGCCGTGTGAAAAATGAATTACTCTCGAAAAGGAAGTGACAGACGGAGGGGAGGAGAGGTGAGATGCGAACCCCCAACACTCCAGAGAGGAGAGGGAGGCGCCGGGCCGAGCGCGACCCAGAGCAGAGACCCAGTGTGGAGGTTGATTGAGAGGGCAGGGTCGGTCATCTTTCTAGCTGTATAATTTGGTTTTGACAGCAGCTGTTGCATAGCCTGCCCCTATTAAAGAGGAGAGACGGGGGTGATTATACGCACACAGGGCGCCACACACCTCCTCCGTCACTGTCACTGTTCTGCTGGCGATCATGCAGCGGTGACGCAGATGAATTTTTGGACCCAAAAATGAAAACTCTCTTCATCTACTCACCAACATGTAACTCCAAGCATGCATAATTTTCTTGCTTACGTGGAATGGGAAAGGAGAAATTCAGCAGAATGTTCATGCTGCTCTTTTACGCATACTAAAATTGAATAGTGACAAAATACATTCAAGCTCCAAAATGGACAAAAGCCTTCTATGCTATTAAGATTCTTTAATGGCAACAATGGTTCCATGAGAAATCTTTAACATCCATGGAGACTTTCCATTGCACAAAAGATATTTATAGTGGAAAATGGTTATTCCGATTATTAAAATGTTCTTCACACCAAGAAAAAAAAAAAAAGGTTCATTCACAGTTCTTTGACGAACCCAAAATGGTTATTTTATTGCTATGAAAACCTTTATTTTAGAACTTTTATTTTTAGCAGTGTATATAACTCAAGGACAATATTTTGTTCTCAGAAATCAATTTGATAGCTTTTTGTGATTTTAATCTTGTTTGGCAATATTTATGTTAAAGCTGATGTGATACATCTTATAACGTGTCATGTTTAACCCTCTATAGTTGATAGAGGCATTGGCATTTTCATGACATGCAGGTAAACAAATAAACTATTTCTTTTTTTTTTTTTTAGTAAGTGTTTTATTTTGATTGATGTTATTTTAAAAATATTTATTTTAATTTTACATTTTCATCATTTAATTAAATATTAGCTTTTCATTAAACTCAAAATCCCTCTGCAGTTTCTTTTACGAAGCCCAGTTTCATAAATCTTGTTAATGTAATGTTTAATGCACTTCACGTTGTTAATTACAACAAATGGAATATATTTTCTTACTCTTTGTATTTTTGTATCAGTATGGTACAATATTATCCTGTTTAAATCTATCTGAAAAACGAGTTAGGTCAAAAGTAATCTAAAAGTAATCAAAAAGTAATCTGATTATATTAAGTAAAACGTGTAATGTAATGGATAACGTTAGTAAATACAAATTTTGTCATGTAACTTGGAATCAGTAATGGAATATATTTTCTTACTGTTTGTATTTTTTGTATCAATATGGTACATGATTATCCTGTTTAAATCAATGTGATAGATAAGTTAGGTCAAAAGTAATCTAAAAGTAATCTAAAAGTAGTCTGATTATATTATCTAAAACGTGTAATGGATTACATTACTAACTACAGATTTTTGTCATGCAATTTGGAATCAGTAATGGACTACAATTTGTAAGTGTCAGGATTGTCTTGTGTCTTGTGTTTCCCTGCCTCTTGTATGCCACCCCCCACCACCACTGAATGGTATATGGCGCAAGGACGCGCCTTCCGGGGGGGGGGGGATGGGCCTAATGTCACTATTGTCTGGTATCCCTACCTCTTGTATGCCCTTATTTGGTTCTGTTCCTGTTCCTGTCGTTATTAGTTAATTCTCTTCCAGCTGTGTTTATTTAATTATCTCGTTTGCGTTGTGTATTTATAGTGTGTTCTGCCCTGTGTTTCCTGTCCGGTATTGAACGTCATCCCTTGTCCTACATGAATGTCTTCCCTGCCTGTTATCTGTACTTACCTGTTGGATCATTAAAGACTCAAGTTTTGGTTAATTCCTCGTCTCCCTGTTCCTGGCTTCCATGTCTCCTTGTGAATCGTGACAGTAAGTAATCTACCCAGCTCTGCTTGAAATATTCGTGAACATGAATGAGATTTGAGAGTTGCGATGGAGAAGAGTAATGACATAAATTTATAAAAATTTAACTCACAAAACTACCATATGGCTTTAGGTCAGGAGATGATGAGTAGGTCTGTCACAATTCACAATAACAGTATTTTTGCGATATCTATAGAAATTCGGAGGGGAAAAATGCTATTAGTCAAACTTTATTTTTTGTTTTCTCTTTGTTGGCCAATGAATCACACTCAAAATACGAATGTAGGGAGGTGGGATTGAACAGATAATCCAGTTACTGGTGCTGAATTATTATTTACAGTGTTATAGTATGTGCAGTATCAACAGAATATCAATATTTCATGTTTTAAATATCACTGTTTTCATATTGTGACACCCCTAACTTTGAGTCATATGGATATGTTTTACTTTTGTCATTTTTGGAAATTGACAGCCCCTGGTCACTATTCACTTTCATTGAATATTTGTATTGCCATTGTGTTTCACTTTTAAATTTTCATATTTGAATGAACTTCTGAAGTCTGAACTTTTGGGCATCTGATGCTGGAGGGCAGCGGTGTGTGATATCACCCATCTAACTGAACAACTTCATTTGTTTTATCTTTCTCTCTCTCATTCTCTCTTTTTTCTCTCAGTCTATCTGACGGGCGGGCTGTCTAGGCTGTAATTAATTTTAGACATTCCTATCTCTGGGAACAACATGCATTATTGGATAAACATACACCCTGATACCAAAAAGCCAATGCGCAGGATTAATGATATGAAACTGAATGTGAGTAAAAAGCTCTAAACTAACATCCTAGAAGACCATTTTCTACAGATGCTGGCACTAGCATCTGACTTGTTATCAATGCCGGCCCGTAGGGTTGTGGGGCCCTAGGCAAGATAATGAAAATAGGCCCCACTAGTGTAAAAATTGTCATAGCAATTTAAACATATGACACGTCTGTCTGTGATCGTGGGCATCATTGCATTTATAAAACAAATACTAATACTACAGCAATAAATATTAGGCTATGTATAGCAGTCAGAACATCCTTTTTTTTTTTTTTTTTGGCTCCATTTGGATTCCATTTCTACTACAATTTCAATTTAATCTCTCCATCATTCTTTCATTTCAATTCCAAAATCTGAACCAACAAAATCTGGACACAAAATATGAACTATAACCAGAAAAGTTTTCAGAAACTTATTCTTGATTTGCCAGAAATTATAAAGACCATTAAGTTTGTTTTTTCTTTCTCAGTGGATGCATAAATTTCCTGAAAAAAGTTATGAAATTACTGTTAATGATTTTTAATCATAATCATTTATAATAGCCTAAATCCTTAGACCTTTCTAAACAATTATAGTTATAGGCCTCCTGCATGTTAACATGTCATGCTGCAGTTTTCTGTAAAATGTATTGATAATAATCATTATCAATAAGTATTACTTTGTTTAATGTTTTATTTAGTTATAACCAGGGTTTGAAATTAACACCCGCCAAAAATCAGCTGTGGTGGGTAACGTCGTCAAATCACTAGCCAATTTGGTGGGTTACTTTTCGTAAGTTATGTTCACGCAAGCCAAATCTGCGCAGGTTTAGCGCAAAAACTGAACTCGTGAGACATCATGACATTGAGTATATTGCAAAAACCAAACAAAACACACCTACAGAGTGCACTCATACGTGACTACGTGATGAAGTCTGGATAGACTAACTAGTGCGCGTGCGCATTTAGAATGCGTTCTTTCACTGCATGATTCAGTCTATTAATATGCATTAAGAATGATCACATAATTCAAGATAAGGGGGCAGAAAATGTATATATTTATATCGATTCATATAGTTAATCAATATCACACGAAGAGTGCCGTTTTTTCTTAAAGAATCAGCATGGTTACAAATGTGATATTGATTTTATACAACAGTTCAATAAACAAAAAGTTAATATCAAGAGACTTACGTTTTAGACACTGTATTGCCTGTTTTTGCTCTATTTCGCCAACAAAAAACATTCTAAACACAGCCACAGTGCTGTTTTGCATCTCTGAGCAACATGACAGTGTTCGTTCCTGAATGAATCAACCATTTAAATGATTTGGTTCAGTCGCAATGACTCACTTATTAACAGTGACTTGCTGCCACCTACTGGCGGTTTTAATTTTACATTTAAAGTAACTTTTCATTTTTAAAATAACTTCAAATATCAGTATTCAACATTTCATGTTTAAAATATCAAAACTTTATTTATGCATTTGTAACTGCAGGTTAAAGCATTCAATGTCCCTCTAAGCTGCATTAACATGTGAAAATACATCTAAATGCCATACACTTCTGCAAAGATGAATTTTCTTGATACTGATTCCATTTGTTTAGTAACAACCTAAATGTATTATTATTATAATTGATTGATTAATGTAAGAATTTGACTCAAAAGATGATCCACACTTATAGAAAAAAAATGGCTTTATAAAGTTAAAAATACCCATAAAAGGTTAAAATCAATTTAAATTTATTGGAAAATATTCATTTGTATCACTGCTGTGAACTGACCACCACACAGAATATGAAGAACATCAAAAACTATAGGAGTCAGCTGTCCACGGTAGTCCTTAAGATATCAGCAGAATAACACACTCAGCAAAGTATTGTCTAATTATCTTTATCAATAAAATCCCAGAAAATATTGAGATTTTTTTTTTTTGTTGTTGTTGTCAATATCACACACCCTTAGTACTGACACAAAATTATTTGCAATGGTTGCTTTGTCATGTCCAGTGTAGACAGCCTCAAGCTGTTGGTTTATTAGTTTTGTTTGTTTGTTTGTTTGTTTGTTTGTTTTGGCTAGAAGAAGTTATGAATGGCTGCTAACTTAAAAATTTAGCCGCCAAATTGGCTGGTGAGTGAAAACGTTAACATCAATCCCTGGTTATAGCTATAATCAGAATTATTAGTAGTCATATTGATATATAAAAACAACACATTTTTTTGGCCAAATTGTGCAGATCTACAAACAGGCACAGCAAACTCCTCTAAACTGGAGAAAAATGTAGAAGTATTATTTTCCCTATTTTTACCCAAAATAAGGTGTAGGCTAGTGAGTTGCTGTAGCTGTTTCATTCATACTGATAGCCAGAGGGCGCTCTCGTGAGTAAAACCATAAGTGAAAAAATCATAAAATGAAAACTCACAAAAATCACATTGGAGAAAATCCCTAATATGGACAAAGGCATATGCTATCGCTGCAGTAGCTGAATAAAACGCAGATAGGACGTTTTAACTGATGAAGAATGAAGACAATAAAAATACGATTGTGACTAAATGGTGTTTCTCTGTTCTTCAAGCCATCTCGGGTATTTTTATTTGCATAATGTATATTTATAACGACGTATCACTGCATAGAATATTATAAAATGATTTTGCCTCATTAGCTATGTGATATGAAACCATGTCAGATCACAAAAGGAAGTTATTTCAAACACTCGACTGATCTTATGAAATGAATTTGGAGCAAAAACGTCAATAAGTGTTTTTAAACGCGCTTAAAGGGGTGCTGCAGATCGATCGGTGTTTGACATCAAATTACTACAATAGGATAGGAAAGAATGCAGAGCTGACCATTAGTATATACAGTGGTGTGAAAAATTGTTGGCCGCCTTCCTGATTTTTTATTTTTTTGCATGTTTGTCACACTTTAATGTTTCAGATCATCAAACAAAATTAAATATTAATCAAATATAACACAAGTAAACACAACATGCAGTTTTTAAATGAAGGTTTTTTTTTTTTTGTTTTTTTTTTATGAAGGTAAAACAAAATCCAAACCCACATGGCCCTGTGTGAAAAAGTGTTTGGGACTCCAGCGAACCACAGTGAGAGCCATTATCCCCAAATGATGAAAACATGGAACAGTGGTGAACCTTCCCAGGAATGGCCGGCCGACCAAAATTACCCAAAGAGCGCAGCGACGACTCTTCCAAGAGGTTACAAAAGACACCAGAACAACATCCAAAGAACTGCAGGCCTCACTTGCCTCAGTTAAAGTCAGTGTTCGTGACTCCACCATAAGAAAGAGACTGGGCAAAAATGGCCTGCATGGCAGAGTTTCAAGACGAAAACCGCTGCTGAGCAAAAAGAACATAAAGGCTCGTCTCAGTTTTGCCAGAAAACATCTTGATGATCCCCAAGACTTTTGGAAAAATACTGACGAGGACTGACGAGACAA
Organism: Spinibarbus caldwelli; assembly: GCA_039654775.1. Classification (NCBI taxonomy): domain Eukaryota; kingdom Metazoa; phylum Chordata; class Actinopteri; order Cypriniformes; family Cyprinidae; genus Spinibarbus; species Spinibarbus caldwelli. Next base: position 18,425,770 of record CM077229.1, on the reverse strand, counting down.
TAGTTGAACTTTTTGGAAGGTGTGTGTCCCATTACATCTGGCATAAAAGTAACACAGCATTTCAGAAAAAGAACATCATACCAACAGTAAAATATGGTGGTGGTAGTGTGATGGTCTGGGGCTGTTTTGCTGCTTCAGGACCTGGAAGACTTGCTGTGATAAATGGAACCATGAATTCTGCTGTCTACCAAAAAATCCTGAAGGACAATGTCCGGCCATCTGTTCGTGACCTCAAGCTGAAGCGAACTTGGGTTCTGCAGCAGGACAATGATCCAAAACACACCAGCAAGTCCACCTCTGAATGGCTGAAGAAAAACAAAATGAAGACTTTGGAGTGGCCTAGTCAAAGTCCTGACCTGAATCCTACTGAGATGCTGTGGGATGACCTTAAAAAGGCGGTTCATGCTCGGAACCCCTCCAATGTGGCTGAATTACAACAATTCTGCAAAGATGAGTGGGCCAAAATTCCTCCACAGCGCTGTAACAGACTCACTGCAAGTTATCGCAAACGCTTGATTGCAGTTGTTGCTACTAAGGGTGGCCCAACCAGTTATTAGGTTTAGGGGGAAAGCACTTTTTCACACAGGGCCATGTGGGTTTGGATTTTGTTTTCCCTTCATAATAAAAAACTTCATTTAAAAACTGCATGTTGTGTTTACTTGTTGTCTTTGATTAATATTTAAATTTGTTTGATGATCTGAAACATTAAAGTGTGACAAACATGCAAAAAAATAAAAAAATCAGGAAGGGGGCCAACAATTTTTCACACCACTGTAGCTCTCGCGGTACTTCGATGTCAAACACTGATCTGTCAGTGCCGCTTCAAGTCGAACACACTTTGAAATTTATTTGACAACCTCGCGGCCACGGGACCCTACGTTTTAAGGCGGGGCACCAGGCGACGGGCCGGCACTGCTTGTTACCACTGGTGGTCAGTTATTATTATTAAATCATCATCACCCAACCTGATCTCATGATGAAAACGTACCTCTGGGAACTTTTTCGCAGGACACAAAATACGTACCGCCATGTACATTTCGTGACATATGCGATGTGAAATGTCAACTGAGTGGTGTTAAAAGCGTGTTCACTTTTTCTTTTTTTTTTTTCCCAGATGAATGTATATGGTATGTTTTATGTGACGATGGTTTTGTATGCGTCACCGCAGTTCTGACTTAAAATATCCATTGAGTGGTGCTATAAGTCTAATGCTACGTGATGTTTTAAAATAATGTACGATCTGCACTACACCTAGTATGAACAAAAGCCAATCTGACGTAAAAACACAATCGCAAACATGCCGTTTTAGCTTGTTTTTCGATCCCTCATCTTTCAACTCTTTCATAGTGTTTTAGAAGGGATTAGTACCCAAGGATTCCGCTTCCTTTTCCTTCCAAGGATTTCCGAAGTCCAATTCCATGCCGACTGAGCTACCGACCAAGCTTGTTACGTATGGAAAGCGAAACACATGGAGCTGTAATCATGACTGTGTATGAAAACGATTACAAGTGCTCAATATTTTACTGCCTCTAGTGTTCATTTCTGTTGAAAACTGCAGTGGTATGTGCTTATAGGTATGTATTTTGCTTCTTGTGAAAAAGTTCCCACAGGTATGTTTACTTCATGAGATCAGGTAGTCATCATCATATTAGTATCACATTAGTGTAATATTGATCAAATAAGTGAAATTGCCAACAAAATTACACATTTTATCCAAAGTAAATTCACATTTGACAGTAAATAATTCATTTGTTGAGTTGAAATAAAGTAAATTTCTGAAAAAAATAAATCATAAAAGAGGTTATTTACATAAAGGCATCTTAAAAGTACAATAACAGCCTGCACTTGAACAATATTTCATTGTTTTTAATATTTACACAGTTCAGTTGTATAACAAATTTAAATCAAAATGTTTTTAATAATCTTTAAATTGTGCATATGTTGCTATTTAATTGTGATTAAAAGTATGAACAAGTATGAAAACTTTACTACGATTTAAACAGTACAGTTTGGTAAATGACCAAGCAACTTATTTCATTTGGCATTAATGAATTTAATTTTACAAAAGTAAAGTTAAGCATGAAAAAAAAAAAAATAAACAATTGATTTAAATATTAATTTTGGTATTCATTCATTCTTTCTTTCATTCATTTGAGTGTGTTTAATTCTGAGGGTAAAAGATGATGGAAAGTTGTAATGAAAACTTAAAATATGAAACATCATGAGTAGACTTCAGTAGAAAAAAATGCCAAAAACAAGTAACATATGGCTCCTTTAACAGTAATTCTCACCCAGCATACAACTTTACACAGACTCACATCAGCAATGTGACATATACATTCCGTTATATTAAAATGTAGCATTAATTACACTCATATATTATCACATAGAATAAATACAAACACTCCATATGTCTTCAGTTTGACTATGACAGGCTTCCAGCTGCAATTTTAATTATCTTTTCTTATTGAATGTGTCTGTGCACTTGTGAGCACACCCATCAAGCAGATTGAAACAACTCCTTGACCATTTTTTTTTTTTCATGTCAAAGTGATTTATCTGAAGAGAAACAAACAATGTAAATCGTTTTAGCACAGACTACGCAATTATACAAACCTTCCGTAAGGACACATATACTTGATGTAGTGAAGATCTAGAACATTCCACATGCATCTTACTGCAGACTGACACACCGTGGGGGGATTGTATAAAGGATTGTGGGTAATGATCATTACACAGTTTGCCAGTGCTAAAACTATCTATTATACCGATGACAGCTCTTAAAGGGGTCCTATTATGCTCTTTTACAAAGTCTTGATTTCATTTTAGGGGTGTACTAGAACATGCTCTCATGTTTGGTGGTTCGAAAAACGCATTATTTTTCACATAATTTACATTATTACAATACCATTCTCCCCAGTCTGGCACAGACAGCTCGATTATATCCGGGTTTGATGAAGGCCCGCCTTCCGAAAAACAAAATGTGTTGTGATTGGTTAGCTGTCCCAGTGCGCTGTGATTGGCGAACAGCTAGGCAGAATGACTAAAAGAAAATTCATCCTCTGTCAGCGGGAGGCGCTGTTGTAGTGGTAAAGTTCAAGGTTTCCCCGGTAACGCTGTACACAAAGCAGAGCTCCGCTCACAAACGCTGCTTTATCAGACATTACATGCAAGATTAAATGAAAATGACATCCAAAATTTTCTGAAGACAGTCGGTTTCCTTCAGAAATACAGTGATATAAAAACACCCGCACCGGGTTTCGATTTTGAAACGTGGATTCGAATTTCGTAGGCGGGATTTATTTTAATGATATTCTAATGGACCAATTTGTGATGTCACAAATACAGGAAAACAACTTTGTAGTCCAAACGAGCCGTCCGTTGTAGTTCTTGAAAAGGGATTTTTTAAAAACTACATATCTCCCTTTGGAGTGGACTTTGAGATTTGTAACTTTGTAGATCTTTTTATGCCCAAACATACACACTACACACTGACTAAAATTCAAAAAGTGAAAAAAGCATAATAGGACCCCTTTAAGGGAAATTAGCAGTGTGTGTATAGCAAAGTATTCATTCTCACAGTATACAATATGTTCAGTGTCACTACTCAAGTATTATCTAAGTCAATTGAACGATTGTGCTGGAGCAGAAATTATCTCTAAAATTTTCTTCTTTTGCTTGGGCAAGGGGTTTGAAAATGTGGACCACATCTAAGCTGACCTTTTTTTAAATTAAGAAAATCTAGAACTTCCTGACTAAAATGGTAAAGACTGTGCTTTGAACTTGAATATGTAAATGTTAAAGTTATTTTTATAACAGTGTTCTGCTTTGCCCACCTACACATGTTGACATGGCTTATCTTCATTCATTTTAAGTGAAATGAACTTGAATTAGAATGTAAAAGCTCAAATTCAATGGAAATTGCCCTACCAAGCAGGAAATAAACAGTTATTTTTGGTCATATGGACTGTCACTGATACATAAATGTATTGAACACCTCTAAAACATAAATTGTTTTATGTACAAACAATTTAAAAGATGTACCAACCCTGTTCTTGGGGACACAGAATAATGACTTAATGGAATTTTATTGTATTTATAATATATTAATTAAATATGTTAAATGCATTACCTTTAATGCACTTAAAATCACTTACCTAATTTGACATTAAAATGGTTCCATTGGATGTGTTTCATTTATACATCAGTATTTCACCCTTATTGAGCTTCTGTGATAATTATGTAAATTACTTCATTTGTGTTAGAAGTCCCATCATCGGGGTCTAGAAATTCCAGTTCCAACCCCGTCTTTAGAGAGAGGACAAAGGATTCACAAATATGACGCATAGCTGTACATGTAAATAGGTTTTGAAAACTGTCCATCTGTTAGCCTTGTATGTTTCAGTGTCTATCCAAATGTAAGTCTAGTTATTTATCATAGTGATAGTACAGAGTACAGAGTGACTGTAGGAATGTAGGAATTCAGGTGCTGTTGACCTGTCTGTGCAGCTCTCAGTCCTGCAGACTGCCGGATTTGACCTTAATCCTAAATACACTGGTGCGTTTTTTTTTGTTTTTTGTTTTTTGATGTATGTATGTATGTATGTATGTATGTTCTGAAAATGTTTTGATATTTCAACCAGTTTCTCATCACAAGCAAATTCAATGCATGCTGGTACACTTGAAGCTATAGATTAGTGTTAATTAAAAAATAAATAAATAAATAAATAAAAAACACCTTGTAAAAAAAGTAACAAATTTACATTTAAAATAGTTTAATAAAATGTTAAGTATTTAAATGTAAAAATATGTGGATGAGTGTTAAAAAACAAATAAATGAAAAACATGTAAATAAGTAACACATTTACATTTAAAATAGTTTAATAAAATGTTAACTGTGTAAATGTAAAGATATGTGGATAAGTGTTAAAAACAAATGAATAAATAAATAATTAAAAACGTAAATAATTAACAAATTTACAGTTAAAATAGTTTAATAAAATGTTAACTATTTAAATGTAAAGATATGTGGATGAGTATTAAAAAAACAAATAAATGAAAAAAATTATTAATTAAAACACGTAAATAAGTAACAAATTTATGTTTAAAATAGTTTAGCAAAATGTTAACTATTTAAATGTAAAGACATAATAATAACTAAATAAAATTGTCATCGTTAAATGCATTCTTTAATTTGTTTGTGATTTAGAAAACAAAACAAAATCAAAAAACTGATAAAATTATTTTCATTTGCAACAGTAACCCTTATGAATAGTACATACACCAGAACGAATGAATGAATAAGTGTGTGTGTGTGTGTGTGTGTGTGGACTGTCATCGTGGAAAAGACATTTATACTACATTTTAAGTCATACCTCCTCTGAAATAAAATGGCAGAATTACAATATAGTAGTTAATATTACCACATATTATCACATACACATTTAGAATTCTGGATTATAGAAATAAACAGTTCACGACAGCTAAGTTTGTAAGTATTTTCATATCAAATCATATAGAATTAAGTTTAGATATTACTAATAGCAAATAATGATGACATTACAAATATAAAGAGCAGAAGAATGTTTGTGGCAATCATTACTACCTTATATGTTTTGCCTGATGGTGTTTGTTTATTTGTTATTGTTATGTCAGCGTACAGTGAATTTGATTGGATTTTTGTATGGATAGGTTATGAAACACTCTTTTTTTTTTTAATTTCTGAAGCACCCAAATACACACACACACACACACACAGATAGCTGGGTGCCCCGTGCGGTAATCAGGTCCACGATTGGAGTGCAAATATAAATTGATGGATTGTGGATGAGCGCGTGAGCCGTGGCATCTCCATGACGATAACACCCAATTTGACTGACAGGTGGCACTGCATCGTGCCGTTTACCAATCAGAGGCCATCAACAAACTCATCACAGACGAATTGGAAAAAAAGAAAAGAAAACATCAATGCAATTGGAATGGGAAAAAAATGAGATGGTTGTGGAGGGAATGCATATGGCTACTTTTTATTCATGGGTTTATGCTGCAATATCGGTCAGGTCAGCGGAGCAGAAGAGAAACACACGTTCATTTTCAAATCCCGCCCGTCATTCTATCTTGTCCAGCTGTGATAGCATGCTAATGCAAAGAGACACACATTCACTACAGCAGGAAATCAAGAGAGTCTTATCGTCACATATTAATATCCATATCAATATATGCAGTTCAGATAACAACATAACCTTCTGTTGCATATGCTGCTAAAACCATCATTCATATAAATTATTCATATAAATGATGATCATCATTCTATAAAATAATCCATATCTGTCCAAACAGCATTCATCTCATCATGAAATCACTGACTTAACTATATTAGATAATTATACATTTAACCTATATGGTCATTTCTAATGACAATACTGATACAGTTTGTGCTGATATCAGGGTTATTATATTTTACTGAATCTGAAATATATATATAAGTTGACTGATATGCTAAAAATTCAGCTTTGAAATCACAGGAATAAATTACATTTTAAGTCAAGTCAAGTCACTATTATTTGTATAGCACTTTAAACAGTGCAAATTGTGTCAAAGCAGCTTTACATCAGCTTGATATAAAGCTGGGTGGATTTACATCAGCTTTACAGTATTTAGACATGGAAATAGTGTGTCGAAATAGTGTCATTCTCCTCTGGCCAGACAAAATCAGCAGTTTAAATCTAGGCTGCAGCAGAGTCAGATTGTGCAGAGGACTCATCTGATTCCTGTGGTCTTGTCCCGATGGCCGTCTAGGAGACAGGGTCTTCACTGGGGATCAGTCTCTGGGGCTCATCTAGTTGTCCTGGTCTCCGCTGATGTTCAGGGCTGTAGAGGTCATCTATAGGTGCTGATCCACCATCTAATCTGGATACGGACTGGATCCGGGTGGCTGCAGTGACCATCTGATCTGGATACAGTCTGGATCTGGGTGGCAACGGTGACCTCAGAATAAGAAAGAAACAGACTAATATTAGCGTAGATGCCATTCTTCTAACGATGTAACAAGTACATCGGGTGTTTTGGGAAGTTTTCCCGGTTCAGGTTGACCCAATTAATGCAGCCTAAAAATCCTTTAACGGATTTAAATTATAGAAATGCAATAGTGTATTATGTGTAAGCCAGGATAAAGAGATGGGTCTTTAATCTAGATTTAAACTGACAGAGTGTGTCTGGTTCCCAAACAGCGTTAGGTAGATTGTTCCAGAATTTGGGCGCTAAATAGGAAAACGATCTCCCGCCTGCAGTTGATTTTGATATTCTAGGTATTATCAAATGGCCAGAGTTTTGAGATCGCAGCGGACATGAAGGACTATAATGTGATAAGAGCTCACTCAAATACTGAGGTGCCAAACCATTCAGGGCCTTATAGGTAATTAGCAAGATCTTAAAATGTATACGATGTTTAATAGGGAGCCAGTGCAGTGTGTGCTAGAAAAGAGAGAGTCCATAGTTTCTGTTGCATCATCAAGTTGTTCTGAGCTATTGGATATGCTGAGGAACTGAGATAAGTCAGGAAGTTTATTTATAAAGCAGTATTTTGTGGTCGAGGTGAGGGTTCTACCATATTTGTAACAAGGAGTTGGCTTTACAGCTTTAGCTATATGGAATATACACGAAATTAGATAATGATCTGAGATATCATCGCTCTGCTACAAAATTTCAACGCCACTGACAGCAATTCCATGCGACAGTGTTAAATCTAGAGTATGATTTCGACAATGAGTAGGTTCTGACACGTGTTGTTTAACACCAATAGAGTTTAGAATGTCTATAAATGCTGATCCCAAATAATCTTTTTCATTATCAACATGGATATTAAAATCACCAACACTTAGGACTTTATCTGCAACCAGCACTAACTCAGATAGAAAATCAGCAAATTCTTTAATAAAGTCTGTATGGTGCCCTGGTGGCCTGTATACAGTAGCCAGTACAAATATCACAGGGGATTTATCATTAACACTTGTTTCTTTGGATAACGTTATATGAAGCACCATTACTTCAAACGAATTATACTTGAAACCCGACCTCTGAGAAATACTGAAAATATTGCTATAAATTGTAGCAACACCTCCCCCTTTGCCTTTTGGACGTGGATCATGTTTGTAACAGTAATTTTGGGGTGTAGACTCATTTAAAGTAATGTAATCATCTGGTTTTAGCCAGGTTTCTGTCAAACAAAGTACATCTAGTTTATGGTCAGTGATCATATCATTTACAAAAAGTGCTTTTGTAGAAAGGGATCTAATATTCAATAAGCCAAGCTTTATCATTTGTTTATCTGTATTTAATCTTACTTTGGTTTGGACGTTTTCTGTATTTTCTAGTTCGAGGAACAGACGCAGTCTCTTTTCAACAGGTCAAGTCTGCCTCAAAAACTCTTCCAATTGTCTATGAAACCTATGTTATTCTGTGGGCACCACTTAGACATCCAGCCATTGAATGACGACAGTCTGCTTTGAATCTCATCACCCCGTTAAGCAGGGAGGGGACCAGAGCATATTACAGTGTCTGACATCGTACTTGCAAGTTCACACACCTCTTTAACATAATTTTTAGTGATCTCCGACTGGCGAAGTCGAACATCATTAGCGCCGACGTGGATAACAATCTTACTGAATTTACATCTAGCATTAGCCAGCACTTTTAAATTTGCCAAGATGTCACTCTGGCTCCTGGTAAACATTGGACTATGGTGGCTGGTGTCTCTATTTTCACGTTCCGTACAATGGAATCACCAATAACTAGAGCATTTTCATCAGGTTTCTCAGTGGGTGCGTCACTGAGTGGGGAGAACCTGTTTGATGTTTTGATCGGAATGTTTTGATATATTTAAAATATATTCAAATAGAAAACGGTTATTTTATATAGTACAAATATTTCAAAATTGTACGTTTTTTGCTGTACTTTGGATCAAATAAATGCAAGCTTTGTTAGCAGAAGAGACTTCTTAAAAAAAAAAAAAACAAACAAAAAAAAAAACATCAACAATCTTACTGTCCAAAAACTTTTGACTGGTAGTGTATATATAAACAATTTTAAATACACTTTAAGAAAATTAAAAGAATGCTCACAATCATGCATCGCATGGGGCAAAAAAAAACAAACTTTTTTTGTTTAAATATTATCAAGTTTGATGACAGTATTATTTAAAAGACAATCCTTTATTTTACACAGACATTGTAAAATTGTATTTTATTTATTTATTTGTGTGCATGTGTGCGTGATACACACACACAAATAAATAAATACCAAAAAAAAAAAAAAAGAAACAACAACTGTTGAAAACAGAAAATGTTCATTGACAGGGCTGTCGGTGTCAGTAGACACCGTTATTACCCCAAAATATGGACAATTAATAGACTCAACTAATAAATGTTTTTTTTTAGTGCTGTCAAAATTAGCGCATTAACACAGGCGATTAATTTTTCCAGTTTAACGGTGTTAAAAATATTTAACGCAGTTAACGCAGGGACAGAGCTAAAGTTGGCCACCCCAATCACAACTGCTGCTTCTGTCTATTTTTTTCTTGACAAGAATTGCATTTATTTAGACGCAGAACATCTTTACGAGCCTATCAAACAGGAGACTTTTCAAATGCGCATTCCACTTCGCCTCAGCGCCAGGCGCTAATAAAACCAGATTCCATTAAACAAATATTAAAGATATACTTTATGCTGTTTCTACATTAATTTGAAAATTGAATGTGAAATTATTGCAATATAAAATTACATTTAAAAATGTTAATGTCCATTAATCGCGATTAATTTCAGAAAAAAATGTGTGATTAATTAGTTTTTTTTATCGATTGACAGCACTAATATTTTTATTCATCTTTATTTCTTTTGCTACATAAAGTTAAACTATATGAAAATGAGAAATTTTGCCTTGTCAGATAGCTGAAATAAAATTTAAGCTTAAGTTTTCTTTTATTTCAGTTAAAGCAACAAAGCAAAATAACAAAAAAAAAAAAAATATATATATATATATATATATATATATATATATATATATATATATATATATATATATATATATATATATATATATTCATCATTAGTTCTGCACTCTAGTACTACCAAATAAAATTACTATGTATTACAGTTAAAAGCACTTCAAGACGGGAGTATTCCCAACACTGTACAATTCTGCAGCATAATCATAAATTCATCCATTTTAGAGCTTGAGGGTAATTTTTATCCATTGCAACTGTACAGTATCTTAGAATATTATTTAGCTAATAAGCTTCTAAATGTATCTGGCTACACTGTAATCAATAAAGATCATTTATTGTAGCCTAGTGAGGAGAAAAAAAAAAAAAAAAAAACAGCTGCTCTTAGATACTCCGTTTCTTTTAATGTTACACCTCATTTCCCATTGAATACATGCCATTCAGTTGCCAGAGGCTACGGTCTGTTCTGCTCATTCCAACTCTGTGATATAGCAATATTAAAAAGTATCATAAAAATGTTCAATTATAAACTTTAAATATCAGTATGCTTCAGGGCCTACACTAACTATGTGAGCTATGGCTGAGAGCGAAAAAAAAAAAGTGAGCGATGTTAAAGAATAAGGGTGAATTAAAGTGTCAATAGCATGCTTAAGCAAATTGTTACTATTTGAAAATGAGCAAAGAATCAATACAGACTCGGGCCCTAATTCATAGGCTCTGGAAACAATTCTCTCAAGTGATTTTGTACTGAATACAGGCAACTATCACCTATAAACCAATCTGAGAAATTTCATACCTGACTCATGCATTTGACTACATGCAATTGTTTCATTTTGTGAAATCATAGGCCTTCATTTATAAGGCTGTTGATTTTGTGATCCCTCGTTGACATTGTCATGATAACAGGGAAGAAAATGTGACGAGTAGCAAGATATTAAAGTGCAGACCCTGCAATTTTCCAACTACAAAGTGATGCCTGCAGTTGTCAGTTTGCAGAAAGGATTCCACCCCCCATTCTTGAGTGAATCTTTTTTATTTGGATCAGGAAATACAGAATATAAAGCATGAATTGAAACTGAAACACTTTCATGGACCACAAAGTGAAGTTTTAAAACAATGCATTCGGGAAGAGAAAGAGTCTTAAAGGGATAGTTCACCCAAAAATTAAAATTATGTCATTAATTACTCACTTTCATGTTGTTCCAAATCCGTAAGACTTTTTGTTGTTATGTTTTTTTTTTTGTTTTTTTTTTGCACACAAAAAGAAATATCATAGCTTCATAAAAGTACAGTTGAACCACTGATGTCACATGTACTATTTTGATGAAAACGTACCTGTGGGAACTTTTTCGCAAGATGCGAAATATGTACCAATAAGTACATATCATTGAAGTATCCAAAAGAAATTAACACTAGAGGCAGTAAAACATGAAGCACTTGTAATCGTTTTTGTACACAGTTATGATTACAGCTCCATGTGTTTTACTTTCCGGACATACCAAGCTTGCTCAATAGTTCAATTCGGCATGGAATTGGACTTAGGATGCAGAATCCTTGGGTATGAATCTCGTCAAAAACATGACAAAAAGATGACTCACAACTCGATGAAAGAGCTGTAAGATGAGAGATCAAAAAACAAGCTAAAACGGCATGCTTGTGGTTGCGTTTTTACATCACATTCGCTTTTGTTCATACTATCGGGTAGGTTTAGGTGTAATACAGATGATACGTTACTTTAAAACGTCACAGAGCATTAGACTTATAGCGCCACTCAATGGACATTTCAAGTCAGAACTGCGGTGACATGTACAAAACCAACGTCACATAAAACGTACCATATGTACGTTCATCTGTTCCAGGGAATAAAAAACGTCCACTCTTTTAATGTCACTCGGTAGACATTTCACATCAAATATGTCATGAAATGTACATGTCGGTACGTATTTTATGTCTTGCAGAAAAGTTCCCACAGGTATGTTTTTGTCTTGAGATCGGGTTGAAATTAAAGATGTCCTTACTACCTTTCTGTGCCTTGAACGTGGTAGTTGTGTTGCTGTGTAACAAGTAACTTGTAACTTGATTCAGTGTAGCTCTCCTAACACTGCATTAGATAAATTCTAAATAAGAGGTGAGAAATAGCAAGTAAGCTACAAGGAAAAACACAGATAGACACATGCTATTCTGAGGATTTAGTCTTAATGCAGGGGTCAAATAACCAGACATCAGATAATGACCTCATCAGTACGTGCCTTATAGCTAGCTTGTGAATGCCATGTCATCAGTGCGCGTCGTGTTTTCTCACATGCGTCTGAGCCAGCTGAAATATGAAAGGTCATCTCCATTAACAATTGCATTTTCTTAATGTCAGTGCTTTTAAGAGCCCCCTGTGAAAGTACACATCTGAAAGCCAAGCGTCATTTTATCGCCACGGACGGGTATAGACTGTGAGTTATAGTGTGGAAGCTTGTGAAGCCCCCGTAAAAGGGACGTTAATGACATTAATGGCCTTTTACTTTAAGTGCAAGGGAAGACGTGAATGTTCACGTCAAGATTTTTTATTTTTGTATTTATTTATTTATTTATTTTTTATAATAAGACTCTTAAAGAAACAGTCTTCCAAACCCATGTAATTGAAATGTGTGTAAATCATATTTGGATATAAACTGATGTATAAAAATTGTATGTATTCAGTTAACAGACACCAAAGCAGCTTACAAATGAGGAACATCACAAACAATTTGAAGTAATAAAAATAAAATAATAGTTCCAATATTTTTGAGACTCTTCATTAATATAAAAGAACTTAATAGGCAGATACATGTACAGTACAATGACAAGAAATGACAAAAATTGTGATATATTTACTCATGTAAGCCTAATGAACATGCTGATATTTAAGTTGAAATCTTGACATCCATCCTAGATATGCTTAGGCGATTGTGTAAGTACATGTTTGTTTCATGAACAAATCGTTCTTTGAGTTGGATCTTTTCAATAAAACAGGTGATCTAGTTTACGAAATAGAAACTTTTTTAAATTTTGTGTTGTTTCTCAATCTAAAGGGTTAGCAGTTTCTTTGAAATCTCACAGAACAGATTACTGCCAAAATAGTGCCAGAACTGTCCCAGTCCCAAGAAAATCTTGGTTTTCCGCAAATGTGTCTGTCATTTCTCAGAGACAAAAAAAAAAGAAAAATATTTCTCTACTCCAACCCTGTTGAAATGTCACAACAGTAAGTTTTCAGCCCCTCAGAACCTTTAGTGATAAGAAAAAAAAAATAAATAAAAATAAATAAATAAATAAAAACAAATAAGAAAAAAATTCTTCACTATATGTCAGGAAAAAAATTACATTCCACATTGTTTCAAATTTATTTACTGTAAATGAAAGTCAAAATGATCTCAGTATGTTTACTTTCGATACATATGTACATTCTAAGTATGTACTTTAAAAGAAGTAGAAATTCAAAAAAGTACCTCAGTGTTATGTTAGTATAATGTGCACATTATTATTGTATTTATTTATAGTTTGATTTAGCTTTTATTTTTACTTTTTAAATTTATTTTAATTTTTTGTCAATTTTCATATTTTTGTTTAGCTTTCATTTATTTTAGTTTTTGTTTTAGTTATTATAGTACTGTAACTTATTTATTTCAGTTGGTCTGTATCTATCTATCTATCTATCTATCTATCTATCTATCTATCTATCATCTGGGAACCAGGAAGATACGTCAAACTATGTGGACAGTTATACTTAACTATTAATCACTTTTTTTTAAAAGAAAGATAAATCTTCCTGTCAACATTCCATATTTATGACACATTCAATTGGCACATTTCAGTAAATCTTCTTGATTGGCGTCCAATGATCTCGACCTATCTGTGCTGAGCTAATTGTTTTGCTAAACTGTTCTAAAGCGGGAAATAGGCACCGCAGGCAGTATCTCTTTGACACAATCCTCCTCAAGACAGATCAGGGAAGAGGGTGCTCTGACCCAGCATCCTCTGAGCACCCTTTGCTTAAGTGCTTAGCTTAAGGCCATTACAGCTCCGCTCTAAGAGACTGAAATAACATCCATTTGATAATCGACAATAAGCTCTTCCTAAAAGTGCAGTAAAAGCCAACCCTGAATGTCATCAATTAAATTAATGTAGATCAATGTACAAGTTTGTGAGTTTGAAGTAAGACCTAATTGATTCCAGATATGATCCTGCCTGCTCCGATCCAATCCACAGGCATTGGATGCTTGCGGAAATGATCTATGGCTCCTCTGTTGTGATATTCATCATGAAACATTTCTGTTTGGGTTTATTAGCCATGTCTGACTGACAGCTTACAGCACTGGGTTGCCATGTAGAGTTTACGTGCCAGTCTCAGCCTCTGACGGCACATCCACCAACCGCCCACAGTCCATTAACTAACCGTCTGACACAAAACTGGAGAGTACTTTCACAATCTGGCAATCTCATCTGGAAACCAAGTCATGTTTACAAGGTACCAGGTGGATAAAATGAGCACTTTTGAGGGAGAACTAATCACTGGGTTTAAGTTTGCCAGGTCAGTGGCATCAAACATTTGTTTGAGGCACTTATTAGCATGTTAACTTCATTCTGCTCAAGTTATGTTAGCTGTAAAAAAGTTGTACAGAATTCTGATCAAATATACATATTTTACACAACTTTTCTACTTTTCTAACTGCTAAAAAGTGTTCTAATAAGAAACTACATAAAATTAGAATTAGATGGTGCCTGACAATAAATTAACTAGGAATTTATCTGGCTCATTTATCACTAAAATATAGAGAAGAAACAGTTGATTTATATTGTAAATAGATTGGACTTTTAATGTATGTAAAGACATTTGCAGATTTTGGTAAAATTCAGCTAGAATCTAAGATAAACATGTTTAAAATATTAAATATGTTACCAGTGAAACACTGTCAATGGTAGGAATGTTCCTTCTTTCCTTTAAAAGTGGAGTGAATATGAATATTTTAATATTAACAAAACCCTTTTTTTTCTTGCAAATTCAAGAACATCCAAATCGGGATCGGCAGCAGTTTGTTTGAATAATAATAATAAGAAACAACAACAACAATAACACAGATCAAAAACTCTTTCCATTTCTAGAGGTGTTCCTCAAGGCCCAGTTCTCGGCCCACTTCTATTTATTTATAATATGGTTCTTATGGGTCAGATTATTTGGCAGCATGGGTTGACTTTTTATTTGGTAAAAATAAAACTGAATTTGATAAAAACATAAAACATATTTCATAGGGCCTTAAATTTTTTGTTAAACTTTTAATAAAGTGCTGTTAAATTGCGTAAGTTTCATGATTTCAATTAATTATACATGCTTTTTGATTAATAAAATTTAATTTAACCATCAAAACACAGTCTAGAAAAAAAAAGAAAGAAAAAAAAAAACAGAATCCAGAAAAATTTATGCAGAAAAAAATGGAATTTGAAAAAAAAATAAAAGTGAATTTGGGAAAAAAAAAATAAAATAGATTTCATAGGGCCCTACTAATGGAGTTGATTCATCCATACACTGTACATACTCTCCGATCTGCAGATTCCTATTTTCTGTTCCAAAGTTGATATTATTATAATTAGTAGTAGTGGTAGTATAGAATAAATTTACTTTTTTTTTTTTTGTTTTCATTTGCATTTGCTTAAATTATTTTCTTAAATTACATCCTACATCTTTTGTCAGAATACCCTTTATATACCCTAAATACAAAAATTGATCTCTGTGTGTGAGAGACACAGCATGAATTGACTGATTTTAGACAGTCTATGGTTTCTGTCACAGGTGCAGCGATATTTGCGATGGCTATTGTGTGAATGTTAATTAAATGTGTGCTGTATCCAGGAGCTTTAGATGGTAATCCTTGTTTAATTGTGTGTGTGTGTGTGTGTGTGTGTGTGTGTGTGTGTGTGTGTGCGTGTGGTTCAAACCTCACAATGCCGATTATAAGGGCATAGCATGTACTGATGATACATGAGGGAGATGGAATAGTATTGGCGATATATATGTGTTTGTGTGCGCACACATGTGCATCCCTGCCCACCCTTGTTTGCTTGTGTGAGATGGTGTGCCAACATAGCCCACAAAGGAATGTTTCCAGGGTTGCCAAAACCTGAACAGAAAACAGCTGCTGTCAAGTGTGTACTTGTGTGTTTGTGTGTGCTAGCGTGTGTGTGTAAGCATGCTCAGAGAACTACCCACTGCAAGAATACACAGCCTCTCACAGACCGCTGGTTTTCTGCATGGGAGCGCAGCATCTGAAATGGCTGTCACTGCGGGATAATCAGGCCTGTTGTTAAACAGGTCTCTCCGCGCATGTGTGCGTATTTGTGTGTACGTTCATACGGATCCCTTTGTGTAGGAGGACAGCCTTTATACATCCATCTCTCTTGAAGTCAATTTCACTGTGATAGTGAAAATGATTGGATTAAAGACAGAGGTGTGTATTTGTGTGCATACGGACACATGCTTAAAAACAGCGATTCGGGCTTGAATGGGATGAAACGGAGATTCAACATCAAAGGTTTAAAAATAACCAAGAGAAACTTGAAATACAAGGCAGAAAAAGGATGAGTTTTTCTTTTATTTAGTGTTTTTACGCTTGCAGATTAGCAATGCTCTATTGGGGCACCAATGCTCTTCTAGCTCTTCCTCTGCTTGTATTTTGAATGTCTTTCTGATGGATCATTTGTAAGCTGTTGTAACCTTTTAAACAGAATGAGTATGTGTGTGTATGAACTGAAAAAGGGACTCAAACCAGATATCTAGAGATGAGAATACCATAGAGACTTGGGTGAGCTCTTTCAACCACCCTTAAAACCCTATACACCAAATTAAAACATGCAAAAAAAAAAAAAAAAAAAAAAACTTAGCAGTGCCTTGACAACCAACCAAAAGCATTACAGTGGCTAGTTTTGTGTGAGGAATCGCCACTCTCATTTTCTAAAATTATTGTTTTAATTATTATTATTGTTTTAATAAATAGTAGGTACACTCTAAAAACTGCTGGGATAAAAACAACCGTTTCCCAACAGAACACATGCTGGGTTATTTTGACCTCACTGGTTCGGTTAAATGTTTGACCCAACATGCTGGGTTGTTTATTTTAACTTGTGTATTGTTTAAAAAATTACTATATTGCTGGCTTAAAATTGGCACAGAATGCACAGAATTACTAAAGGCAACCGTAATAATCAAAAAGTGAAAATTTATTAATAAGAAAGAACACCCATGGACAAAAATATAAGACAAACTGAATTTATTTGGATGAATACAGCATAGTTTACAATATTACATACAAACTCATTTAACAAGCATATACTCTTAAAAATAAAGGTGCTTCACGATGCCATAGAAGAACCTTTTTGTCTAAATGGTTCCATAAAGAACCTTTAACATCTGAAGAACCTTTCTGTTTCTTTGTGGCGAAAGTAGGTTTTTCAGATTATAAAACGGTAAGAAAGAGATGGTTCTTTAAAGAACCTTTGACTGAATGGTTCTTTGTGGAACCAAAAATGGTTCTTCTATGGCATCGTGTAAATAACCTTTTTAAGAACCTTTATTTTTAAGAGTGTATTAGAAATAAAAATTGTAGGTTACACTATATTTTAAGGTGTCTCTATTATAGTGTAATTATACATGTAAGTGAAAGTGAAAAGTGAAAGTGAAAGTCGTGACGTATTGTCAAATATGGTGACCCATACTCGAAATTGGTGCTCTGCATTTAACCCATCTAAGTGCACACACACAGTAGTGAATAGTGAACAAACGCACACACACACACTGTGAACACACACCCGGAGCAGTGGGCAGCCATTGCTCCAGCGCCCGGGGAGCAATTGGGGGTTCGGTGCCTTGCTCAAGGGCACCTCAGTAATGGTATCGAAGGCAGAGAGAGTGCTGTTCATTCATAATCCCCACCTTCAATTCCTGCCGGTGCAAGAATCGGCTTGAGGTTACAAGCCCAACTCCCTAACCATTAGGCCACAACTTCCCCGCACTGTACTGAGTATTATTAATTAACTACTGTACATGTTCTTACTATATGGTTAGGGTTAGGATTATGGTTTGGCTAGGGTTACTTGCATGTAATTATGCATAAATTACATGTAACGTATAACAAGGACACCGTAAAATAAAGTGTTACCAAATTCAACATTCATAACATTTAAAAGAAACATTTTAATTACAGTATATTCTCGTGTTGATGTGTTGCCGAAATAGTGCTGGTGATGGGATGCTGTTCATATGTTGTGTTGCGTAAAATAAAATAATTTTCAACACAGCAAAGACTTTATCGATTAAATAAAATGAATAATACTGATTTTCATTTATTCTGCAATTGTCAGTTAAGTCAGAATTGTGAGAGATAAACTCGCAATTCTGAGAACATATCAGTCTTTTTCCCCTCAGAATTGGACTTTGTAACTCACAATTATGACTTTGTCTCACAATTCCGTTTTTTATCTCATAATTCTGACGTTATTTATTTTATTTCCGAGTTTATATCCCATTATTCTGACTTTATAAGTCGCAATTGTGAGTTTACATCAAGCAATTCTGAGACAAAAAGTCAGAATTGTGAGACAAAAAGTCGCAATTACCTTTTTAATTACCTTTAATTTTTTATTCAGTAGCGGAAACAAGCTTCCATAGTCTCGCGATGTTCGTATGAAAAAGTACAAATTCTATGAAGTCATACAACCTCACAAATTTGTTTCCATGCAATTTGCTCTCACCCCACTGATGAAGTTTTAGGGGTGGAGCTTCATACTTTTTATATCAGAGTGTACATTTTGATACAAATTACATCATAAAATGTGTACAAAATCACGACAGCTACATTTTTCTTGTGATATTGGATTGGTATAATATTTGATCAACCAGTGCTCATTTGTATATCAAGTTTTGTGTTCAATTTGCAGCGAAAAAGATGCATTCCTTAGTCTTATCAAGGATCAAGATTTGTCTACAGAAGTTTCTATTCTTTAAAGTTTAATTTTAGTGATTTGTATTGATTTTTTTTTTTTTTATTTTTTTTTATCTATCTGCCTATAGGATATAAGTTTTGAATCACATGTCTGAAGCTATTGCTTCAACACATTCCTGCACAACCTTGGCAGTAATACACTAAAAGGTAATTGTTTCCATCATTATGGGATAATGTCTCATTTGGCATGCATTCAAAAGTAGCCATCTACTGTGACAAAATAAAACTTAGCAAGCATAAAAATAGCTAAATTTGCATATAATACAGTCTATTAAAGTAGATTCTTCTGAATTAATTTATTTTTGACAAGCTCTTAAAAAAAGAAAGAAATTGACTTTTTTTTAGATTTTATGATGTTATATTACCCAGTGCATGTTTTAAACAAGGTATCTGAGATCATGCTATATAGTGAATATAGACTGTCTCTTGTACCTTATTGCTTAAATATAGTCTTTACAGGGTTTTATTATTTTACAGGATTAAATAAGTAGTCTTTTTTCTTTTTATGAAAATAGTGGAAGACTTTAAACATGCATTTGAACATCTTACCAGCAAACATACACTCGTTCACATCCTTCTCTCCACTCTCTGAGGCAGAAGTCTCTAAACTCATCCTTTCCAGTCATCCTACTACTTGTCCGCTTGATCCTATTCCATCTCATCTCCTTCAAGCCATTTCTCCTGCAGTTGTACCTGTACTCACTCATATCATTAACACATCCCTTCACACTGGAGTTTTTCCCTCAACTTTTAAACAGGCTCATAGGAAACTATAGACCAGTTTCCCTTCTACCTTTCATTGCAAAAACACTTGAGTTGTGTTCAACCAAACACAATGAGTTGTGTTCAACCAAGTCTCTGCCTTTCTCACACATAACAACCTCCTGGACAGCAACCAATCTGGTTTCAGAAGTGAACATTCTACCGAAACTGCCTTGCTCTCAGTTGTTGAAGCCCTAAGACTTGCCAGAGCAGCTTCCAAGTCTTCATTACTTATCTTACTGGATCTGTCTGCTGCTTTTGATACGGTCAACCACCAGATCCGCACTCCAGTGGTTTGAGTCTTACCTCTCAGATAAGTCCTTCAAGGTATCTTGGAGAGGTGAGGTATCCAAGTCGCAACATCTAGCTACTGGGGTGCCTCAGGGCTCAGTTCTTGGACCACTTCTCTTCTCTGTCTACATGACATCACTAGCTTCTGTCATTCAGAAACATGGCTTTTCGTATCACTGCTATACCGATGACACTCAACTCTACCTCTCATTCCATCCTGATGATCCGACGATAGCTGCTCGCATCTCAGCATGTCTAACAGACATTTCTTGCTGGATGAAGGACCGTCACTTTCAACTCAACCTAGCTAAGACAGAACTGCTTGTAGTTTCAGCAAGCCCATCACTTCATCACAATTTCACCTTCCAGTTAGACTCATCAACCATAACTCCTTCAAAAACAGCCAGAAACCTTGGAGTTGTGATTGATAAGCTGAATTTCTCAGACCACATTGCTAAAACTGCCCAGTCCTGCAGATTTGCTTTATACAACATTAGGAAGATCAGGCCCTTTCTTTCGGAACATGCAACACAACTCCTTGTTCAAGCTCTTGTTCTGTCCAAACTTGACTATTGCAATGCTCTCTTGGCAAGTCTTCCAGCCAATTCCATCAAACCTCTACAATTAATCTTTAATGAACCGAAAAGAATGCACGTCACACCTAAGTTCATCAATTTGCAATGGCTACCAATAGCTGCTCGCATAAAATTCAAGGCATTAATGTTTGCCTACAAAACCACCTCTGGCTCTGCACCCCTTTACCTAAATTCAGTACTTCAGACCTATGTGCCCTCTAGAAGCTTGCATTCTGCAAGTGAATGAGGCATTATTGTGCCATCCCAAAAAGGCACAAAATCACTTTCATTGACTTTTTCATTCACTGTTCCCATCTGGTGGAATGACCTGCCCAACTCAATACGAGCAACTGAAATCCTTAGCCATCTTCAAGAAACGGCTAAAAACACATCTCTTCCATCTTTATTTGACCCTCTAACTCTATCACTCTCTATTCTAATTCTATTTTATCTATCTGTCTTCTTTTTATAAAAAAAGGGAAAAAAAACACACCCTTGAGCCTCTATCAATTGCATATTTATTCTCTAACTGCTACTTTTTCTTTAAAAACTAACACTAGCTTTTTTTTTTCTATTCTATCTACTTTTTTCTTAAAAAAACACTATTTCTTTTTTCTATATTCTATCTACTTGTTTAAAAAACTATTTCTTTTTTTTCTACATTCTATCTACTTGTTTTCTTAAAATATATATATATATATATATATATATATATATATATTCTTTCTACTTATTTTCTAATATAAAAAAATAAATAAAAAACCTTGCTATGTGTACTGCATTAGGCTAACAGAGACTTGTCATATCACTTGCATTTTGTTGCACTTTTGTTGATTTTGATTGCTTCTATTGTCCTCTTTAGTAAGTTGCTTTGGATAAAAGTGTCTGCTAAATAACTAAACGTAAAAGTAAATGAATATGAATTCTCTGTCTCTCTCTCTTCCTCTCTGTAAATGTGTGCTTTGTCAGTCTCTCACAAGCCCATCACTATTCCTCCCCTCTGCCGATCTCAGATGAAATCTTGCCCTTTGTTCCTCCATCTATCAGTCCATCATCCTTTTTTCTCTCCTTCCTCCTATCATTCTTCCAGTCTGTTGTTGCTGACTTCAGGCATATGTTAAATTTATGCGCGTTGACTGAACACATGGGAATAAAGATCTACACACACACTCGCACACTTGCCCTTGCAAGAGATCAACTGCATGCATTTGAATGCATCTGCCCCCCAAAACAGTTGGATGAAAGAAAACACTTCATCCTCTATCCGTCCGTTCATCTGCTCGCTCAGCTTTGACCCCTGCGGCGATACGCCGAAGTGAGGCTGCGCTGAGGTTAACGCGGCCAGTGTTGGCTGATACGTTGACAATGGAGGCTTTTGATTGGTGGTTTGGTTGAACTCAAGAGAGCTTCTTGTGTGTTGGGTTTGTCTGAGCAATCACATGGCGCAAGCCTAACATTCCATGCACTAGTCCGATTCGCATTCCTTCACATCGCACTGCTTGTTAAACACCGGATTCTTTCAGTTGGCCTCTTTTTCCTCAGTTTTAGCTTTTGCTCCAGACATTTTCCTGCATTTTTTTTTATGTCCTCCAGCTGGGCTTGACCCAGACACCAACATGCTTTCCCAATCTATAACTCACTCAGGTTTTTTTTAAATTTATTTTTGTTATTATTTTTTCTCCCAAGGTTCTGCGTAACTGACTCATCTGCTCTAGCAGGGCACCCCTGTGCTGTCATATGTTGGCGTGGTCCACTGCCCTACATGACTTGGCTCAGGAGGGACTAGGCAGTGTGTTGAGGGGTGGAAGCATGGATGTTATTGTTAACTGATCCCATGTGAAAATAAAACCTCCTTTACCATCTAAATCCACTTGGAATTAAAGGAGTCCAATTATACCCCCTTTTCAAGATGTAATAAAGTCTCAGGTGTCCCCAGAATTTGTCAGTGAAGTTTCAGCTCAAAATACCCCACGGATCATTTATTATGCTACCTGATCTCATGACGAAATTGTACTTGTGGGAACATTTTCGCAAGACGCGAAATACGTACCAATAAGTACATATCAATGCCGTTTCCAACAGAAATTAACACTAGAGGCAGTTAAACATCGAGCACTTGTAATCGTTTTCGTACACAGTTATGATTACAGCTCCATATGTCTAGCTTTCCGGACGTAACAAGCTTGCTCAGTAGCTCAGCCGCATGGAATTGGACTTAGGGGCCATTCACACAGTCTTTGCATCTAAAAACGCGAGACGCAGCACTCAAGAATGGTTTTAAAAAAAAAGGGTAGCGCAGAATACCTTCTTCGCCATGTTGCCGTCAAATAAAACAGTTGTCATGCCAACTTGCTAGTGTAAACAGAAGCTCGCAATGCTTGCCTCGCCTTCGAGTTCTTCTGATTGGTCCACTGCTTTGAAACTGACATTGTTGAGCAGCGCTGCGTGTAAAAGTAGAAATTCTTTGACACAGGGTTTTAAAATTAAGCGCTCATGTCCGAGGCACTGCAAAACACGCGAGCGTAGCGGTCATGCACGTCCGTCAAACGCGTGTTTACGTAGAAAAAAATGGAAAAGTAGCACATTGGAATGTAAAAACGCGTTCTGTGTGAATGGCCCCTTAGGATGCAGAATCCTTGTGTACAAATCCTGATAAAGACATGACTCACAATGAAATAGCTGAACAATGAGCAATAGAAAAACAAGCTAAAACGGCATGCTTGTGATTGCGTTTTTTACGTCACATTCGCTTTTGTTCATACTATCGGTTAGGTTTAGGTGTAGTGCAGATGGTACGTTATTTTAAAAGTCAGAACTGCCATACGTTTTATAATGTCATATAAAACGTACCATACGTATGTTAATCTGTTCAGGGGGAGAAAAAACGAACACTCTTTTAGTGCCACTCACACTGAATATGTCACGAAACGTAAATGGCGGTACAGGTACGTTTTCGTCATGAGATCAGATTGTTATTATACCATGCTGTAGAGGCATCTTTTGTAGTGGAAACAAAACATGCTGTTTTCGTTTGTGTCTCTTTAAATGTAAATGAGCTGCTGCTCCACACCCACTTTCCAGAAGAGGGCTGAGCCTTCACGGCTTGTGCATCAATTTTTTTTTACAGTAACAACAAACAAAACACCAGTTTGTTTTTGATTACCATCTCTATCGCCCTCATTCTTTGCATGCGTTGTCAGTTTAAACTTCTGATACACAGTTTTCTGAGCGCACATATATGAAATGCATGCACAGAGAGACGGATCTTTCACATCAGCTGTCAAACACACAGAAGGTTGTGTCAAAAGCGCACAAAATTCACATAAACACACTTGGTTATGTCTGTGAATATAAACATCTGGATTTATATCACTATATTAGATCTGTGAAACAACATCTCTTGGAAATTGCAACAACACACTACTAACACAAACTCAGGAAGAAAACTTAGGATGGCAATCAAGACATTTATTTATGTATGTATGTATGTATGTATGTATGTATGTATGTATTTATTTATTTATTTATTTATTTATTTATTTATGTATTTATTTATATTTTATTATTTTTTTTTCTTCAGAGAAAGTCTGTTATGCTCAAGGTTTCAATTCATTAGGGAAAAGAAAAAAAGGTGATATATATATACACATACATACACATACATACATACATACAATATATAGAACAATTTTTGTCTGTGTAATGAAAGTCAATGGGGTCCAGAAAAAAAAAGAAAAAAAAAAAGAATTGCAAGGACGAAAAGGGGTTTGCTGGTCTTAGCTGGTCTCCCAGACTAGCCAAGCTGAATTAGTTGGCTGGCTGGTCTCCCAGTCTGAGCAGCTGAAATGTGACCAAAACCTCTTTAAAACCATTAAAAGTGACCAACTTGGCCATGCTAAGAGACCGTGGTGTGTATGTGTTGATTTACAATGAAATATCCTATTCCACTTTTCCTCAAAGTGGTTCCCAAGAGTGCAATGAGCAAACAGCTTATCTGTCAAACAGGAAATATAAAACTTGCATTGCTTTTGGAGAAATGTTTTTGTGGCTAATTCGATGAAACATAAGTGAACAGTGCTAAGAAAAACAAGTGTAAACGGAGTCCAATGTGTCTTGTGATCGAATCACTCAAACAGCATTCAGAGCTGGTCAGGGATGCATGTAACCACATTGTATTCATAGTAAAAAGGCAAAAATCTACTGACATTAGCAGACAACAGCAAAGACCAACCTGATCTCATGACGAAAACGTACCTGTGGGAACTTATTCGCAAGATGTGAAATACGTACCGCCTTGTACGTTTTGTGACACATTCAATGTGAAATGTCCACTGAGTGGCGCTAAAAGTGTTCTTTTTTTTTCCCCGAAACAGATGAACATATATATAGTAAGTTTTATGTGCCATTGGTTTTATACGTGTCACCACAGTTCTGACTTGAAATGTCCATTGAGTGGCGCAATACGTCTAACGCTCTGTGACATTTTAAAATAACGTACCATCTGCACTACAGCTAAACCTACCCGATAGTATGAACAAAAGCGAATGTGACTTAACAACGCAATCGCAAGCAACCTTGTTTTATGATCTCATTTTTCAGCTTTTTCATCATGAGTCAAGTCCAATTCCATGCCAGCTGAGCTGCCGCGCAAGCTGTTTATGTCCGGAAAGCAAAACATATGGAGCTGTAATCATAACTGTGTACGAAAACGATTACAAGTGCTCGATGTTTTAACACCTTTAGTGTTAATTTTTGTTGGAAACTGCAGTGATATGTACTTTTTTGTACATATTTTGTGTCTTGCGAAAAAGTTCCCACAGGTATGTTTTCGTCATGAGATCAGGTAAGCAAAGACTGTCTACTCACATATCAAATTATCACAATTTTTAATTTTTTTTTTTTTTTTTTTTTACTTTCTTTTCCCTAATGAATTGAAACCTTGAGCATAACAGACTTTCTCTTTCAAAAACATAAACAATAAATAAATAAATAAATAAATGAGCCCTAATTTTTTTAACAATAGTACATATACACTTAATTAATAGATTTATTATTATTATTATTTATTTATTTATTTATTTTTTTATTATTATTCTTTTTTTTTTTTTTTTTTTTTTTTTTAGAATAGCAATTTTACAGTCTGTGGTTAATATTACTTGAAGAAAGTTTCATATTTTGTTTGATAACAGAAATTACATACAGTCACACCTCAAACCTGAATTTCAAAACTTGTTTTGTGCATTTATAATGTAAATTCCTAAATTGTTGCTGCCTAAGGACTGCAGCAGTTGTCCGATTAATCAGGGACGTTAATTCACACTACTGAGGTAGTTGTACTTTACTTGTAGAAACTTGTTAGCAACAGCTTTAAAATTCACATTTGAGGTACAGAAGTATGTAATTCATGTTGTAGAGCAAAACAAAGTCTTCAAGGAATGTTAATTGTAAACATTATTTTATTTGCAAATTGTTAGCCTAGCTATGGCAAATTAGCCTTCCAGCTTGGCCTAAATTGATGTCATGACTGTACAGCTCTAAACATCTCATGACTAGTTGATAAAAGAAAAAAATGAATGAAAGGAAAACACCTGTAAGGGAAAAAATGTTACAATAGGATGCAAGGTTAGAAGAGTACAAGGATCTCTTTCTCTCTCTATCATTCTCTCAGAAGAATTCTCATCATTATCCTGGTATCTAAAAATATCACTCTGTCTTTCTACCTCTTTTTTCTGCTTTCTGGGTCACCCTCTTCTTGCCTGCGCTGCTGCTGTCAGCATCTCACCAGCTGAGCCTCATACATGCAGCCTTCAGCAACACACACACACACACACATTAATGCTTCCACGCCTCATCGTCTTCATAAGTTGAATCCTCACACCTAAGCACCCTGGTTTTGTACAGAAATGTGTGTGTGAATGAGCATTATAGAGCGACTGCTGTCATTTTATCAGCAGGATATTCTCAAAGGAAGGAGCATGAACTTTATTTGTTGTAGACAAAGTATTACGTTCATCCATCCTCAAATATCAGATTAGGATATCAGAAAAGGTTACCTATCTCCTCTCTCGAAGCGAACAACAGCAGGCTGCTTTACTTAAAGGTTACTCGCATCGGAAAAAATTACACGTGATCTGTTCTTCTGCAGAAATATAGTTTTTTTTTAATTGGTGCCATTGTGGTTTTATTGCAGTCAGTGCTCTTTAAAGGTGAAGTGTGTGATTTTTTTGGATGTTAAAATTCTTTCTTTTGTTTCAGCCTAGTATGCATAGCATAAGTAAACCATTTGTTAGTTGATTACCCCCAAAACTGGCATTATCAAAGTTCTTTTTGTTGTTTGTTTTTCACATTCTGAACTGACTGACGCAGCAACAGTGACTCAACCAGTGGTGTGAGTTTGGGGCAGCACTATGAGTTTGTCCGACCAATGGCTCACAGAGGGTGTGTTTGCGAAACCAACATATTTTGTAATTTTTTTGTTGTTTTGTTTTTTTGTTTTTTTGATGTCACTAGTGGCGCTACACACTTCAGCCTAAAGTATACTGATGAAAAAGTTTTTGCCTCCGGGAGCTAGGGGACATTATGCACGGTTTATTGCTTTGTGGGAAGAGTTTATGCTGATTATATAGATTGGAGCACACCGTTTTGAGAACGAGATGTGAAAAATACATGCCAGTAAAATACATGTTTAAAAAATGCCAATAAAAAAGACCACATTAAAATCACAGAGAGTGAAAATGAAACGAATAGTTAAACTGCCCTAGAAATTAGTGGGGTTTATTGGCTGGAACATTTAACAGCAGAAATGTGGTAAATACTGTAACTTTTTTAAACTAAATTGACACACTGTTTTGGTTAAGTGTAATAAAAAAAACATAGAAAAAAAGAAGGAAAAAAAAAAAACATTTGGGCTGTATCTTGTAAAATGTGTTGAAAATGACACGTCACACAATTATTTATAGAATCAGTAAAAATTTTAAATTAATTTAAGCACCATTAAGATTGTTTGAATTGTTAATTAATGTTATTTTGATAATTCCTAGTTAATTAAAGAAAGTTAAAGAGATAATTCCTTTAATTATTATTTTATAAAAAAATAAAATAAATAAATAAAATATAATATAAAT
This sequence comes from Spinibarbus caldwelli, assembly GCA_039654775.1. Lineage (NCBI taxonomy): Eukaryota > Metazoa > Chordata > Actinopteri > Cypriniformes > Cyprinidae > Spinibarbus > Spinibarbus caldwelli. The sequence goes on along the minus strand of CM077229.1, from coordinate 18,398,001 downwards.
ATAATATAAATAAATAAATAAATAATATAAATAAATAAATAAAATGTAATATAAATATAAATATATATATAATATTTTAAAAAATGTCCTTAATTTTCCTTAATTATCCTTAAATGTCCTAAATGAGGTTTTATTCTTAATTCTTTATCATTCTCATTTTTACAGTGACATATGTTCTTTACATTTCACCATGAGATTCACCTGGTTGGAGCATTTTGTAATGGTACACAATATTTATAACAACTGGCTTAGTTGTCTCTGCAAATTAATAGAACAGAAAGAAGTATTTTAACATTGAATACTTACACATATCAGCTTTAACAACACCGCATTTATATGTACAGAATTCTACTTTTCAGGCTGAAATGGTGAGGTGAGACAAACTGAAAAAATAATAATAAAAGTAAGAGAGACAGTAAGAGCAGTTATACGGTAGTTCTTTGTAAGAGGTGGAATACAGTGTGTACGCCTGTGTGTGTTAACAAGCTGAAAGTGTGTGTGACTCACAGCCCTCACTTTGTTCATCAGTGTAAAGCACGTCTGAAGAGCTGTGCGCAGAAGTGTGCTCACCTGGCCAACAGCACACTCTAACCAATGAGAGACAGAGAGAGAGAGAGGTTAGTTGGAAAATCAGAGCTTTTATAAAGTCCATTAGCCGAGGAGAGAATCTGAAGCTGATTTCCACATGTGGACCGCAGTGCCAGACCCCTGTCTTTTATCTGAGCCCCCTAAAAATCGGCAGTTAAGCTGTCAGCACCCTTAAAAATCTGTGATGATGTGACATCTTCATGTTTTCTGAAAACAATGGATGCATTAAGACCTGAAGGGAAGCCACGAGAAAACGTTTTGTGTCCAAAGAAAACAAAAATAATGACTTTATTCAACAATTTCTTTTTTTCTGTGTCAGAATTTGATGCACGTAAGTATTCTCGTGGCTTCATAAAATTACGGTTGAACCACTGATGTCACATGGACTATTTTAACAATGTCCTTATTACCTTTCTGGACCTTGAACGTGGTAGTTCCCTTACGTTCCCAAAACGTATCAAATTCATGAGCATGCAGAACTCAGCACTGAACAGAACTCCTGCGTTTTAAGCAGCCAGTGAACTCTGTCTAACTTGATTGGTCATTGCACTCAAGAAATCAACAGATTTGTTTGATTGACCTATGACCAGTTGAGATGATAATATGAAAAGCCCCACTCCACAAGTTGAAGGGATTAGTGATGGGAAGTCCAATTCTTTTCCACGAAAAGGCTCTTTCAGACAGTAAATTTCAATGAACCAGTTCAAAAAATCGTTCACCAGTTCTTTTCAAGAAATTGTTGAATAAAGTCATTATTTTTGTTTTCTTCGCACACAAAAAGTATTCTCATATCTTTATAAAATTACGGTTGAACCACTGATGTCACATGGACTATTTTAATGATGTCCTTATTACCTTTCTGGGCCTTGAACATGGTAGTTGGGCTGCTGTCTATACAGGGTCAGAAAGCTCTCAGATTTCATCAAAAATATCTTAATTTGTGTTCCGAAGATGAACAAAGGTCTCACAGGTTTGGAACAACATGAGGGTGAGTAATTAATGACAGAATTTTCATTTTTGGGTGAACTATCCCTTTAAGTTTTGCAAATAAAGCACCCAAATACAGGCACTGATGTGCAAATGTGGATATTTTACAACTATTTTACAAACTAGTCATCAACTTTTTACAGTTGGTTTTTTACACTTTTACAGAGTTGTTGTTTTTTTGTTTTTTTTGTTTTTAAATATTTCAACTTTTTTTCTTCCCAACATTCATACGTTATTCTAAATGGAAAATAGATGTTTGAAATGTGAAGCTTTCCATATTATGCATCTGTTTTGACAACATGCGTGTGCTATCCAGGAAGCTAACACATAGCTAGCATCGCAATGTTACTTCTTTGAGCGTTTGGTAGCAAACACCTTCACTCCAGATGCTGATGTGCCGATTTGGCCCTGTACAATTTTGTCGAGATTGATTTGGGGTTTGCCTCGTGTTGTTTCTTTCTGTCGTGATGTTTCGTGCTTTGTTTTGGTTAGCAGGATATTTCTCCAGAGACCTGGCGTGAGGTTTCCTCCAGCTAAGTTTTAGATCAAAGTTTTATGAGGGTGGGAGTGACTGGTCAACTGTGAGTGAATGTGTGTGTGTGCTAGATCCGATCAGTGGTTATTGGAGTCTGTCATTAGAATGTGAAGATATGTATCACAGCACCTTCCACTAACACCAGCTCCACAGGTAAACATATCCTTAATAGGATTCCTGTGAGAGAGCCATGTGTGTGTGAGGTAAGAATGAGGGAGATGGGGTTAGGGTGAAGTTTACCGTAACCTCAATCTCACTCCTAATCCTTCCTAAAGAGAACATGACGGAACATGATTCCAATTCCAAAACCCAACTCTAAACAAAACCACACAGAGCACTGACCTCTCTCTCTCTCTTGGTCTTTCTCTTCCTCTTATCTCCTGAAATAGGGTTCCACGTTAAGTTGTTATAATAGCCGAACTGACAGCTCAGTGGAGTCCGAGTACCATTTATAGAACATAAACTTGTTTTATCCTTATTGAATGTAGACATGTTAGGTTAATGACTTGTCAGATGTACAGGTGCATCTCAATAAATTAGAATGTCGTGGAAAAGTTCATTTATTTCAGTAATTCAACTCAAATTGTGAAACTTGTGTATTAAATAAATTCAGTGCACACAGACTGAAGTAGTTTAAGTATTTGGTTCTTTTAATTGTGATGATTTTGGCTCACATTTAACAAAAACCCACCAATTCACTATCTCAACAAATTAGAATATGGTGACATGCCAATCAGCTAATCAACTCAAAGCACCTGCAAAGGTTTCCTCAGCCTTCAAAATGGTCTCTCAGTTTGGTTCACTAGGCTACACAATCATGGGGAAGACTGATGATCTGACAGTTGTCCAGAAGACAATCATTGACACCCTTCACAAGGAGGGTAAGCCACAAACATTCATTGCCAAAGAAGCTGGCTGTTCACAGAGTGCTGTATCCAAGCATGTTAACAGAAAGTTGAGTGGAAGGAAAAAGTGTGGAAGAAAAAGATGCACAACCAACCGAGAGAACCGCAGCCTTATGAGGATTGTCAAGCAAAACCGATTCAAGAATTTGGGTGAACTTCACAAGGAATGGACTGAGGCTGGGGTCAAGGCATCAAGAGCCACCACACACAGACGTGTCAAGGAATTTAGCTACAGTTGTCGTATTCCTCTTGTTAAGCCACTCCTGAACCACAGACAACGTCAGAGGCGTCTTACCTGGGCTAAGGAGAAGAAGAACTGGACTGTTGCCCAGTGGTCCAAAGTCCTCTTTTCAGATGAGAGCAAGTTTTGTATTTCATTTGGAAACCAAGGTCCTAGAGTCTGGAGGAAGGGTGGAGAAGCTCATAGCCCAAGTTGCTTGAAGTCCAGTGTTAAGTTTCTACAGTCTGTGATGATTTGGGGTGCAATGTCATCTGCTGGTGTTGGTCCATTGTGTTTTTTGAAAACCAAAGTCTCTGCACCCGTTTACCAAGAAATTTTGGAGCACTTCATGCTTCCTTCTGCTGACCAGCTTTTTAAAGATGCTGATTTCATTTTCCAGCAGGATTTGGCACCTGCCCACACTGCCAAAAGCACCAAAAGTTGGTTAAATGACCATGGTGTTGGTGTGCTTGACTGGCCAGCAAACTCACCAGACCTGAACCCCATAGAGAATCTATGGGGTATTGTCAAGAGGAAAATGAGAAACAAGAGACCAAAAAATGCAGATGAGCTGAAGGCCACTGTCAAAGAAACCTGGGCTTCCATACCACCTCAGCAGTGTCACAAACTGATCACCTCCATGCCACGCCGAATTGAGGCAGTAATTAAAGCAAAAGGAGCCCTACCAAGTATTGAGTACATATACAGCAAATGAACATACTTTCCAGAAGGCCAACAATTCACTAATTTTTTTTTTAATTTTTTTATTGGTCTTATGAAGTATTCTAATTTGTTGAGATAGTGAATTGGTGGGTTTTTGTTAAATGTGAGCCCAAATCATCACAATTAAAAGAACCAAAGACTTAAACTACTTCAGTCTGTGTGCATTGAATTTATTTAATACACAAGTTTCACAATTTGAGTTGAATTACTGAAATAAATTAACTTTTCCACGACATTCTAATTTATTGAGATGCACCTGTATATGAACTAAAGTAATGCTGTGTCCTAAACAGGCAGAGATGCGATAAAAAATGATAAAAGCTATTTTTTTTCCATGTTGATTTAAGCAATAAATCACTTGAAACAGTGCATTACAGAGATATGAACAGGAAGATTTTTTTTTGTTTTGTTTTTTATGGGTATTATGCAAAGTGTCTAAAAGATCCTTATAAATTGGAATAGCTCATAAAGTTGCAGGCGCACAAATATGAAACAACACCCTTTAAATATGTTTTAACTTTGACTATGCTTTTTAATTTTAATTTAAGACACATGTGCCTAATAAACAGTTAATAATATTAAATAGTTATTATAGTTTTATTTATATAGAAATAACAGCCATGACCACAACAAGCAATGCACAATTGCTTTGTTCTTATTTTTGCCAGGTTGCGATGAACAGCCCCCAATGATTTTTCATAATATATTAAGCAATAAATATGTTCTGATTGGCTGAGATGGATCAGTATGAAGAGACAAATTAATTACATCCTACCTGATTACAACATGATGTGAAGTGATAAAAACAAGAGGCCCTATCATACACCCGGCGCAATGCAATGCCAGGCGCGACGCAAGTGTTTTTTGCTAGTTTCAGCTCAACATTTTCACATCCAGCACCGCGTTGTTTAAATAGCAAATGCACTTGCGCCCATCTGTTCGCCCATGGACGTACTGGCCTGAAAACGGGGTGTGTTCAGGCGCACTGTTGGCTCATTGCTATTTTGAGGCAACTGAAAACAATTGCACAATTGACCAACTAAAACCTGGTCTAAAGTCAATGGCACAGTATTTTTTGCATTAGTAATATATACCTATAGTTGGGTGTACAACGCGTGTACACTCTGCTTATTACACACACAGAGACGCGCAGCAGCACAGAAACATGCAAAATATTAAAAATGAAAGGATTACAATGTAAAAGATTATTATTGAGTACATTTTAACCACATGCTTGAGCAGATCTGTTTTCTCTCTGCAGAAGCGCTCCGTCTTTGCTTTTGCAAATTCCGCCATGTAAATAGCGAATCCGCCGTGGTGCAAGCGCAACTGGCTTTTAAAGGGAATGGGAGATGAGACTCTGATTGGTTTATTGCACATTACGCCCAAAACACACCCATGACTCATTAAGAGAATAAGTACAACCCTTTTGGGCCATGCGCCCAGCGTGCCGACTGTTTTTTTCCATCGTTAAACTAGCAAAAGTGGATTCGAACACACCCTAAGTGCACCTGCACCATGCGCTTCAGACCATGCGCTTAGATCATTAAAATAGGGACCAAGGAATTTTTGTATATGCATTAGCATTCAAAAGTTTGAGGTCAGTATGATTAAAAAAAATATATATATATGTATATATATATATATATATATATATATATATATATATATATATAATTTGTATTTTTTTTTTTTTAAATAAATGCTGTTCTTTCTATTCATCAATATATTCTAGGAAAACAATGTAGTTTCCAAAAAAAATATTAAGCAGCACAACTATTTTAAAATAAAGGTTTATAATAAGAAGAAATGTTTCTTGAGCACCAAATCTACATGAATGATTTCTGAAGGATCACGTGACACAAAAGACTAGATTAATGGCTGCTGAAAATTCAGCTTTGTCATCACAGGAATAAATTACAAAGTATATTAAAATATATATTTTTTTATTGTAATAATATTTCAAATTACTACTGTTTTTATTGTACTGTATTTAATCAAAGTAAATGCAGCCTTGGTAAGCATAAGAAACATCTTTGTGGATTAGTGTATATACTACTGTATATACATATAATTTTATATACCGTACTCTGTGTGTGTGCATGTGTGTATTTAGGGGTACTCTTAGGATTTGAATTAGGATTTGTTTGTAGTAGCCTAATTAGAATTACATTTAAGTAAAAACAATGCAAGTCCATGGTATGCCATGATTTAGATTGCAAGGTAAATGGGTGGGTGGATGGATAGAAGTGTGTGGGAGTGAGTCAACCTAGCTTACATGCCAAGGGCTGTTAAAACTAGTATGTTTGCATTTGAACCTTGAACTCTTGCCCTCCTAGCTCTGCTATGCACCTAACATCTCTCTATCTCTGCCGTCATTCCGCTCCTTTAAACAGTGTTAAAAATGAGAGAGCCATACTGAGAGAGAGAGTAATGTATAAAGAATGGAAGACGGCTGACGCAGACTGAACAAAACACTCTCACAGCGAAACTCTACATTTATAGAGGCACTTAAATCAAGTCATGGTGACCTAAAACACAAAGCCAAATACTGCTCTCTCTCTCTCTCTCTCTCTCTCTCTCTCTCTCTCTTTCTCTCTTTATCTCTCTCTCTCTGTGTCTCTCTCTCTCTTTCTCTCTGTGTGTGTGTGAGTGTCAAACACAGGAACTGTTCCAAATGCTCAGAAAAGATGATGGGAAGGATTCCACGCTGTAATGAGAAACAGATGACCACTTACATCAGTGTGTGTGTGTGTTTTGGCTTAGTTCTCACACATCATTATTATGGCTATTTTATTGAATTGAAAAATGTGTAACCGAATGTGTTCACGGTTATTTTACCCATCTTGGTCTTTTTTTTTCTCCTGCAACACCCCCCTCCTCCTGCCTTCTGTCTCTCATCTGGCCTCTGATTGAACTTACATAAGCTTAAAGAGTGTTTTGTGTCTTTCTGTCACTCTCTCCAATCGGTTTAGTCTTTCTTAGGCCTGAAGCATATGCAAACACAAATGTTTCTAGATACACAAATCCAATCTGTGACGTTTTCTTAAATGTTTGAATATAGCATGTTACCATGTGAAATGTTTAACAGCTTCAATTGATTTCAACACTGTTATCGCATGTATTTAGTTCAACATAATTGTTTAATTTGGAACATTCAGAGGTGATTGGAACAGATTGTGAATAAAAGCTACAAAATTGGTATCTTTAATGTTGATTAAAGCAATAAGTGACTCAAAGTTGCTTGTTACAATGATTTTACCACCAATAATGAATATTCTTTTGTATGGCATGAATCAGAGTGTATAAACACTCTTAATGACAACAAACCTCATCTGCCATTGGTTGGGTGAAAAGATAACCCTGCCCCAAACAAACACCATTGGTTGAGACAATGTTGCTGCATTGGGCCGGTCAGAAAGCTGTATCATATCTACATTTTTTCCCTATGCCCCATAATGCTTTGCGCAAATTATGGGCACTTAACTAACATTTACACTGTAAACAATCAGCAAAAGTTTCGCTCTATGAATGCAATAATAAACATTTTCAAAAACTGGGTACAATGAGGTGATATTATTTCACTCACCCATCAACAATTGACAATTAAAAGGAAATTTAAAAGTATAAACAAAGAGCATTAACAAAAGCATTAACAAATTACTTTCAGCATACCATGAACAAGAAAGATTGTGAAAAATGAAAGATTCTTTCAGGGAATCATTCATGGTTTATATCGTAAATTAAATCTGGAGAGCAGACCACAAATAGACAGTATATGTTGTCTTTTTTCATTTACTTACAGCGGAATACAAAGGAAACATGAAAATAATCAGGAGGAAAATAATGCAGTGGGCTAAAAAGAGATATTCTATAGATGTCGTTATATCATGTCAAATTAATATACCAAATGTAATGTTATTCTCCTAACTTCTGAAAATAGAAAATGAATGAAAATTTACAGCCCATTCAGTCAAAATGATGGATAAGGATAATTTGTAGCGCAATCTTATGATTTGTTGCAATCTTTTGAGTGGAACTTCCCCAACCCAGAAGTGCCTTCCGTTATTTAAAATGCGGTAGGCTTGTTAGAAAAAAGGTGGATAGCTAATGTTATGGACATCTGAAGGTAACACTATCCCCCCCTAGAGTTTTGGAGGTTTTCTGCATTCACCTTAGTAGAACGTATGTACAAAGGTAAGAAACAGAGCGTCTGAAACCCTCTTTAAAATAACAAACACTTCACTATCTGCCATTGATCAAGCAAAAGAAGTAATTCTGACCCAAACTGACACCATTAGTTGAGCCAAAGTTGGACCAGTCAGATATCAAGGCCCTGTCCCAAATAACACCCTAAACCCTCGCGGTCTTCCTCTGAGTCCGCACTTTCGTGACGTAATGCCACTTTGACTGTCAGGTAGAAGTCTGCTGTGGAGCTCGCCCTATCGACGGCAAATGGGACACCCTATGGTCTTGTAGACTTATTGGACACATGAATTGTGTCATTTGGGACAGTGCCCAAATAGAGCTCTTTTGATAGTGAAATAGACACTTTTTATACAAATCGTCATACAAATGGCATAATAGTTGCCTATGCATATTAAACTGAGATAATTAAAATATTTGTAAAAAATGTGTCAACTTTAAAATTAAGTTTAAAGCTAATGTCATTGATGTTTGAGAGGAACTTGAGCCCCCTTGAGTATTGGAGGTTTACTGCATTCACGTCGGTAATGCAAGAATGCATGTACAAAGGTTTGAAACACGTTTCTGAAACCCTGTAAAAACAATGAACACTCACCCATCTGTTGTTGGTTGACCAAAAAATAATCCTGACCCAAACTGGCACCACTGGTTGAGCCAAAGTTGCCGTGCTAGACAAATCAGAAAGCTAGAGCTCTTTCGATAGCGCAACAGGCACTTTTTTTTTACAGATCATCATACAAATGTGTTAATATTTACTTCTACATATTAAACTGAGATAGTAGTATTTAAACAAAACAAAACAAAAAATCAGTTTATAGCTGATGTCATTAACATTTGAGAGGAACTCTATCGCACCCATGAGTGTTGAAGGTTTACTACGTTCACTTCAGTAATGCAAGAACACATTATTTTATTAATGCATTGATGCATGTTTCAAGCCTTATATGTCCACCTCATTTACTCTCTCTATCTTTTTCCATTTCTCTCTCTGAAGGGATTAGACCCTGAAATGGCAATACTATATAACACCACTGAGGAGAGCTTTGTGAACATGACCTGAGGAAAAAAAAAATACAACGATCACACACACACACACACACACACATCAAATATATCCATTCTGCTTTTCCACTACAGCTAAAACATCTCATCTCTCCTATAGCAGAATATAGAGGTTTACCTCCAAACCTTAACCTCTCACCCCACCACAAATATGTGTGTGTATTCTTTGTGTGTATGTGTTGGATCGTTTTGAAAGATATGAGATTGTTATTATTGCTTGTGACGCAGTAAGTGAGTGATAGGGCAGAGGATATTTGCTGCACACAGAGTGTTGGCATGTCTTATTGTTTGTGTGTTGGTAAGTGTTTGTGTTGTGTACGTGCAAAACCCATGGGGTAGAGATCTTTTATGGTGACTCAAGTGTTTCCTGTTTGGGGCTTTCACATGGCATCTTAACTGGTTTAATAATGACACACAGAACAATCCCCAGTGAACTTTTGTCCCTCAAGCAATATAGATGCCCTACTGCATATTATCCATTCTATAAAGTGGGTGAATGTCCAAAAAAAAAAAAAAAAAACTGTAAAAAAATTTACCAGCCATATTCCACTCTAAAGCTAATAAAAATAAATAAATAAATAAATAAATAAATAAATAAATAAATAAAATAAAAAAATATATAAAATAAAAAAATAAATAAAAATCAATCAAAAAGTTGTAAAATTCATACTTTTGGGAGGAAAAAAAAATATATAAAAAAAATCCAATAATATACTGTATTATAAACAATTATATATACTATTATACACTATATATATACACTATATATGTTTTTTTAACTTCTCAAAACACTTTCTAATAACAGTAACCACCTCCGTGACTGCGTCCCATTTTGCATTAAAAGTGATAGCTTCATATCATGAGAGTATTTTAGAGTTTTATTTAAGCAGTATGTTTTATCTGATCACAAACTTCCATAATCCATTTCATAGAGAGGAATAACATGAGTTCAGGGGGCTGAAACGACATGATATGAAACTTCCCTGCTGAGGGTGAGATGAGCTAAGACTGACAAATTGTTTCTCTCCAAAACAGGAAGTGAGAAAAAAATTTCACTTCCTGCTCAGGAGACAGTTGGGTGCATAAAGCCCACAGAGACAATAGAGTATCATATTCCTAGATTTTACATCTGTTTTACAGTCTTTCACTCCCTGGAACTTGTTTTATTCAGTTATGTAGAGCAGAAAACAATATTTTTTTTTTCATTAATTTGTCACATAATACTTCAAAGAATGTTGTTACACCATCTATCTTTGTCTGAAGTTCTTCATCATTCCACCATCCTTCACTTGTTATTGGTATTTGCCACTTTCTTCAGAAAATTTCTTCCTTTTCTTAATGGTTTCCTTTGTTCATTCATCACCACACTTTTCAAATAAGATTGTTATTAAGCACACAGTGGCTGATATTGATATTCATAATACAAAAAAAATGAAGGAAAAAAAAATCTGAGACGGCAATAATCATACTTTTAATGTTAGTACGTCCTCTGCCAATCACAACTGTCATTCAAATCTGTGAGCGATGACGTTTACAAGACATTGCACCCCCTTTTTTTATGTCTCAGTCTTCATTATTTATGTATTCCAATCTTTGAGGTCAGGGTGGAATATTTAAAAGGGATATGTGGGTAGTTTCATTTTAGCTAAAACAAGACTTTTCGCTGAGAGTGTGGGTAAGATGTTTATCATAAATGTTATTTCATAATAACAATTTCTTTTTTTGTATGATGACAGTCTTGATTTTAATTACCAATCACAATTGAATCACATCTTTTCTGAAGCTAAATTAAAAAAAAAAAAAATGGTAAATGAAAATATTATAAATATTATAAATCAGTTGTAAAACTATTAAATAGTCATTTCAACTTTAAAAGGAGGGATAAAAATGTTTTCCATATATGATTTGTTGTTGATGTCAAAGGTGATACGTTCAATCAGACTTATTTAGAATTACAAAATAATGTAAGTGTTTGATTTTAGGTTTAATTATTACAAGTTTAATACTGTGTTGGGTTGCCACTGGATCCTGGAGCAAAAGCAGTTGAGAACAACAAGACTAAATAACGGTCTAATCAAAATCTTACAGATAGAATACCGCCCCTATTGTTTGTTTGTTTGCTTTTAGTTAATATTAGTCTGATGCAGTTTATGTACTTCATTAGTTTGTAATAATAGTAGTAAAAACACAATTCATTCTCTCTTTCACTCTGGCCGGCTTAGTTATTGATTATTTTCTCCATATGTTCCCATAACTTCTAATTTCCCAACAATTGGCTTAACACAAGAACATCGGAGGTCTAATTCAACCTTCAAACGATCAATAACTGTGATTACACAGAGAAAGAGCTGAAGGAGGATGATTTTTGGCAAAGGAATGACTGGAGAATGGTCTTACTGTCAACAAAACGCTCAGCTATGAAGCTCGCATATGTCCAGGGGGTATTTTGCTTATGTTTTTGTGATTTATGTGTGTGTTTCTATTTAAAAGAAGACATGTGGCTCAGACATTATGTAACAAAGGCAATAAAACTTACAATGTGAATTAGTGTAAATACAGATCACACAACCCACAAAAGTTATTTAGCTGGAATCGCACAGATATTGACTAATCTCTGAACTGCAAAGCCAGACTAAACCAGCTCAGTATTACTGCAGTCGAGTTACATCTGGCTTTGTTTGATGTGTCTGTGGAGCAGATTTGATGTGATAAGCAATAAAAAAATTAAATTTTGACGTTATTAGTTTAGATTTTAAGTATATACTGTAAACCTGGTGTGATAACAAGTTGATTATAACGTTATCAGGATATAATTAGATGAGGGTGACAACAACATTTGTACACTAACGGTTTGTTCCAAAACCAGTATTGTTATTGTTAAATTTAAAAAAGTATTAAAGAATTAAAAATAGTTTTCATAAATTAACGTAAAGCTGAAATTAAATAGATTAGATGAAAAAAGAATAATGATAAAAAGACGTTATGGGAAATGAAGAAAGTATTAAATGTTGCCCGAAATTAGTGCTTAAAGTACTACAATTACTAGAAATGAAATAAAATAAATGCTAATTTAAAATATTATTAAATACTATAACAACATTTAAATAATACTTCAGTAACAATTATCTTGAAAGCATTTGAAGACCAAGACAAAGGCTGTTCCAAAACAACAACATTATGCTTCTAAGATACTTAATTTTGGCTGGGTTTCAATGTAGTACTGCATCTATCCTTCACAGTAAAAGCAATCCCAGAATGCATTGTAATAATACAATGCATGTAAGTTTTGTGTGTCAAGAGAAATATAAATCCTATAGTACTGTAAATTCTTCAAGACTTGAAGAAAAGACTAAAAATACACTTGCCTTTATATTTCTTTCCCTTTTTTAATTTTTGTAATGCTAGCTTAGCAACATGCTAACAGCAAATTCTATTAGAATCAATTGTGAGTATAGTTTACTGAGCATTTCATGTGAGGATTGTTATATGTGTGATATACTGAATTAGTGTTTATGTAGATCAGCCCAAGAACTTGTAGGTTCCATTTCAGTTAGCTTTTGTAGGTAATAAACAAAGCCGCTAACTAGGGTTTAGAACAGAGTTCTCTTGAGAAGTTTCTACCTACGAGTTGTGATGTGTTATGTGCTGTGCGTTCAAATGGTTTTTGTTCATATAAAATGGATGTATCCTATTTTCACTTCCCAACAAAGACAGGAAATGAAGAGCAGAGGTTGTGCATTTGCTGTGTAACAATGCTAATCTGTATATGTTGGCATTTATGCCCTGCCACAGAGTATATTGGGAAATTGAGAGGTATATTCCACAAGTCTGTCACTAAATGAGTACAATTTCTAGCTTTATTGTTGTTCTTCCTAACCTGTACATGAAATGAAACCAACAGGCTTGCACAATGAAACTTATTTATTAGCATTACCAATTAGCCAACACCATGATGCTTTAATTGACATGCCCCCCACTCGTAAAGTCTGGGCTCAAAGAAAATCCTGAGCTTCCCACTGGTAATTACGACCTAGGCGGCATTTGCTCATCATCTAAATCTTGAGATACAAACATGACTTGAAGGCAGCATTAGACAACTGCTGTTGATAGCAGCACACAGGGTGCTTAAGAAAGACAGAAACAACAAAAGTGCAATATACCCTCAAAAGCCACTTTTTCAGATGTAAGCTAATCTTTCAAGCTGTTTATTCACTCTGTCACCTTTTGTCTCTTTGTTTGCTCCTTTCTGTTTTGTGCTTTACAGACACAGTAACAGACCTGATAGCTTAGCGTGATGAATGTAGCCAATAACAGCACACGCGCCTCCTCTACCATTCTAATGTTACATTTACATATGCTTGCCCGCAAGGCCAAAATACTTTCTCTTCTTCTCTGTGTATTTCTCATTATCTTGTTTGTGTCTAACATAAATCTCAACTGCAATGCAGCTGTAATTATTATTAGCCTAATTACAACAAACTAGCAACTGATACACCTATACTCGGTTTTTCTTGTCACATGAAGAGGAAAAAAGTGTGAATTCATTAGTTATTCTATTTTTGAATTCTGTAATTGAGTGTAAAAACATGTTTCTTATTCACTAACCACTCAGAGTCCAGTAGCAAACTAGCTGCTAAATTTGCAGAAAAATAATCAGCTTAACTGTTGTTCCACCCACATTTGCTGTTGGTCATGGAAACAAATGATTTTCAATGTCTCATGCATTTGAATGAAATTTCTTTGCTTACTCTGTTTATTCAGTAGTAAATTGATACTCTACAGTCCCAGTAAAGTATTTCAGATTGCAGTAGTCTGCTGTGTCCTCTACAACACAGCGCTCAGAAATTCTCCATCATATTGGGAATTGTGCCATTTAAATTGCTTCCAGCACAGTTTTTGTGGACGGTGTTGATGCCATTAACTCAATTGCGTAATTCTTTAAGTAAATTGTGTGCTTTATCAACTTTTAGTTCCATAAACTGACATATTTCGGACTTTATTTTTTCCATCAGGAATTGATCGGATTGTCTTTCACATCCATAATGTGAAAAGCATGAATCGTGTGCAATAGGACTAGAAATGTGCATCACTTTCATGATGACTTTCCAAAAATTGGTCTGAAATTGTCCTACAGGCCATATTGATGATCCAAACAAGGTAATCCGTCCAAACCTCACCCACCAGGTATCTTTATCAACATTTACATTGATCTTCATCACGTTGCAAAAGAGATAAGGACACATACATTTCATAATTACATTCAAAAGCTCTCCAGTCTCTGTAATTCCTGTCCTCCCTGGACAGGCGGCTTTATGAAGCTTTGACTGTGAACAGAGGCAGCACTTTATTTCTGCCTGGTTAGGCAGAATAGATCCTCATCAAATCGCTCTTTTTAAGACAATGTGCACGTGGGCGTATGGCTTTGGGCTTATTTGACAGCATCAAATGGATTTCAGAAGAAAGGAAATATCGTCGTTTATGAAATAATCCCCTCATAGTTATTTCATCCTTGCGCTGGTGTGCGTGCCGGCGTTTTGCGCCTTTCCTCATTTTCTTATGTCCTTTTTTCTTTTTATTTAGGCTGAATAGATGCTGACAGAGGAAGAGAGGAAGGAATAGACTTGGAAAAGGATGATGTTATACATACTTTATTTAGATTAGACATGTAGATGATATGGGCTGATGTCTCGGGTCAGCGTCTCTTATTGTGGTGGAGGAGACAAGGAAAAAGCGCCTGTTTTTGGTTTTCTGTCTATGTCAGTCTCTCACACATCTCCGTGACTTGAAAAGGAGCCTGAGACGTGTGTGTGAATGTGTGTAAATATGGTTGCTAACAAGATTACAGGCCACAAGTGAGTGGATGATGGGTGGAAAACGAACACGGTGCACATGTTTTAAAAAGCTATGTTTAAGAATAACATTCTCACACCCACATAAACCCACCGCTTTCCAGAAACCAGGATTCTGCTTTCTTGTGGGTTTGTTAAACAGACCTCTTTGCTTGTTATTTAGCGTGATTGGTCGGTGTGGTTATAATGTTTATTAGCTGCTTTATAGCCAAACATTGTGAGCTAAAGTAGTGAACGTGTGGCTTTTCGGGTGATTTGTGAGGATGACATCGTGAAGATGTGACTACGACACTAACAACTGCAACAGCAAATGTTGCATAATTGCTAGTAGTGCTAGCCTATTAGCCTGTCTATTTTCCTACTACACATTCCTGATGTTGTTGTGCATGGTTAATCAGCGTGCATAACATTTATCATTGTTCAGCTTTTTTTTTTCTTTCTTGTTTATTTTTTCTTCAAAATCTAGTCATTTCAATAGTAATCCACATGATTCGGAACTACACACAGATTTCGTACACGACAAGCAAAAATTAGCTTTGTTTGAAAGTGACTTCTGTGTGAGTTGTGCTTCATTTATTGTTACACTATTGATATTAGATGCTAGAAATTTAGCAGAAATTTTGTTAACGTGACCGCACTTATTCTGAGGAGCGAAATGTTTTCATACTACATGCTTAGCTTCTCCGCTAACTTGTAGTATGCCTAATGGAAATGCTGACCAGTACTATAAGCAAACCCAAATTCAGGTCTTACTCCATTGTCCTCCTCCAAAATATGTTACATTAAAAGTAAAATAGGTTGTTGATGCTGTTTTAGTATTGAATTTTAAAGATGCAAGAAGTATTTTGCTTGTTTTCTTGGCCAATGCGACTGAAGTCTCCGATTTTATACTGGCATCTGTTGGTGTGGATGTAGCGTCACACAAAATCAGTGCATTTTAGATACCAATATCATTCAGGCCCTCCAAGATTTTCCATGTTGTGATTACTTAGCCTGATTTCACTGATAGAAAGCACATTATTTTACTGAAAATGCATTTTTTTTTTTTTATTTTGATATTCAAAAACAATATGACAACTACAATATAACAATAACAGAACTATGACATAACGACAACAATAATTGAATTAGGTAATCCATCACCTGTGTGTCCAAGCATCCATCTAACACACTTCTGTATTTTCAGCAGCTATGATTTTTTTTCAACATTGTCAACATTGCCATGTGTATAGGGAGCCAGGACCACAACTGATTTCAGTAAATATGTGTAAAAATGTTTACAGATAATTGTACTCTTTCTATCAATAAAACTAATTACATAAGTACATAATGGTTATTGGTGGGTTTTCACTACACAGTGATGCAAATATCAGTGCAATGGAATAGTCAGTCATTTTGGGGCTGCATTAATTGGAAAAAAAGTCCCGTGATATCCTGGCGGGACTGACCATTGCAGAAATAGCCAATTTGTCACCTACTGTATGATTAATTCATTCCATAACTGAATATGTCTGATTAATATGGGGGTAAACTGTAGTTATACATAGTTTGGCTAGTCATGATATTTAAAAATAGCAGCCACTCTGAGGGCCGATCACTCTATGTAAAAAAAAAATTAAATATATATATATATATATATATATATATATATATATATATATATATATATATATATATATATATATATATATATATATATATATATGACTGGATGGAGTCTTCATCTTCATCTTTTTAACATAATTTTAAACATATTCTTCAAGCATATATATATATATATTTTTTTCTTCAGGCTTTTTATTTTTTAGAGTGGAAAAAAAAATACTTTAACACAGAATTATATTTTTGGGGATAAAGTATGTTCTAAGTTAATTGTGTTCTTTCAGTCATACTAAGACTATTTATTTCTCTTTTGCTTTGATTTAAAGGGATAGTTCACCCAAAAAAATTAAATTCTGTCATTAATTACTCACCCTCATGTCGTTCCAAACCCGTAAGACCTTCGTTCATCTTCGGAATAAAAATTAAGATATTTTTGATGAAATTCAAGAGCTTTCTGACCCTGCATTGACAGCAACGCAACTGACATGTTCAAGACCCAGAAAGGTAGTAAAGACATCATTAAAACAGTTCATGTGACATCGGTGATTCAACCGTAAATTTATGAAGCTACGAGAATACTTTTTGTGTGCAAAGAAAACAAAAATAACATCTTTATTCAACAATTTCTTCTCTTCCGTGTCACAACGCGTTGACTGACATGGAAGAGAAGAAATTGAAAATAAAGTTGTTATTTTTGTTTTCTTTGCACACAAAAGCAGACTGTTGTTTCTTAAAGTATGTTATATAACTGTTGTTTTTGCCTTTCTGCCCCTGCTTCAGAAAAAAAGGAGACCTCTGACCTAATGATATTGAGCAAGAGATACACAGGAAATTCAAACTTCATGTATGTAGTCTTATTTCTTTATTTAACTCACTTTTAAACACATGCACAACATGTACAAGAAATCTGACCAGGTTTTTCATTAATACAAACACTGCAAGTCATTTTACTTTCATCAATCTGAATTAACATAGTTTCTGTGTGGTAAATATCTGCAGTTAAAGCACAGGCAAGGTGGTAGCCCTAAAACAGGATGTGGTGATGTGTCAAACAGGAAGTAAGCTTTGTCACGTGGAGTGGTTGTCTGGCTTCTCATTTGACTCACAGACCTAACCGTGTGTTATTAAAACACAATTACATTTAAGCTAAGTGACATCTTAATTTAAAAATATGCATCTTAATTTAAACAAAGATGTACATTTATTTATGTAACATTATATTTGTTATTATTTATTCTTAAAGACTGTGAACAGTGGGTGACTAATGGTTCTGCAAAATGTGCAGTGACCTTAACACCAACCCTAACCTTCTCTTGTTAGTTTTGCAGTACAGCACAGTATGTACTTAGTACACTGTATTAAATGCTTTGAATTATAACTTCAGTAAAAAGGGTTTTTGATAGGCCTACTTACCTATTTTAACTATGGAATTCAGACTTTAAAGTGGAGAACAGTGTGCCATTTATTGGTATCATAACACAGAGTTATAGAGGCCCGCCTCTATAAAATTCTCTTTTACAGATTCACAAGAAGCATAAAAGCGCCAGGTACTCATTCGGCAATGTCTGATGTGCGGAAAAGGTTGCATACGTTGAGTCGGATATTAGACAGAAGAGGTTCGTATAGAGATGAGGCGGTGAGAGAGAGAGAGCGAGAGACGGAGGCAGAGCTGGAGTGATTGTGAGGGGCGGAGGAAAGAGAGCCTGTTCTCAGCGCTTATCACACTCAGAGCAGTGCAGAGAGACAGTCGGAGTAACAGCGCTCACTCACTCGCTCAATCAGCCGCATTCTGTCCGAGCAAAGCCCGAGCTGCCCGAGCCTCAAGCATGGTCTCTATAATCTCAGACCTGGACCCTCTCAAGAGCTGGAACGTGTTAAGGTAAGACCCGACCCGAACATGCATGCGGAGAGCGCCGAGTGTCTCCATCTCTCCCGCGCTAAGGACGCGCTCTTTCCCTCCGCTCGACTCCAACGCGAATGTTGTGAGAATTACGGCTGCGTGTGCCATTTCTGCTCGAAAAAGTGTGTGTGGGACTTTTTTTCCTTGAGTTCGCACATATACTGTCATGTGTCTGACGCATGGAGTGTCTTATTAACCCCTTGAGCGACCAAACCCTCCCCCGAACACACCGGGAATGAGGAGTCTTATCGGACCGGGCGCGTCTCATCTCATCTGTGATGCGGGATGATGGTGCTGATGCTGAGAAGATGCGGTGCGCATCGCAGCGAGATTTATATAGAATACTTCATTTATGCACTTTACTGACATTTTGGGCCGTTTCTTTTCCCATTTTCTTTTTTAAGACCCCTTAGGATCTTGAAATGACACATGGTGTTGCGCATCTCCGTTTATTGCGCAGACAAATGGGCGGCTTTGAAGTTGTTTTCCTCGTTTTAGCTTAGTTGGATATTTATCAAGTGCGTGTCAAACTATCAAGACTGGCATTATAAACAGCTGACCCTAACCCTAACCATTATATTTGGAGATTTATTGTCATTTTTGAGCACCACAGCTGCTTTTAAAGTGCCTAAAATGATAAATACGCAGCTCTCTAGGGGCTGAGACAGCTATTGTGTTAACTCAGTTCTCTGAGTTTTTTGAGGAAGTATAGAAGGGCAACTGAAACCACAGAAAGCATGTCATGATGTCAAGTCGTTCCGCATTAGTTCTCGGAAACACTTTTAGAGGACAGCGTTATGACCCCAAAATAAGATTATTATATTATATTATATTATATTAGATTAGATTAGTTTTTGCAAAAGTTATTTAGTATTTATCTGATAATCTGCATAATATAATAAATAAATATTTTAGTCAGTTGTTGAATGTTGAGCTCCATCCAAGATGCTTTGGACAAATACATAACAGGTTCAGTCAGAATTACTAATAGCACTTTAAAAGCGTTCATGAACATATTTGTAATGAGGGTATGAAGAGCGAACTATAAATACTCTGGATCTTCATATATAGTTCAGGATTCTGGGTTGTTGTAAATTGGGGCGCCGCTGTATTCCACACTGAATTATGAAAATAGATCAAGGGTATAAAGATGACACGCTGTGCTCTCTCAGAAGAAGTGTTATTTTTGGTCAATTATTTATTCCGATAAGCAGGTCACGGCTCAGATTGCATCAAATGCATATATGCGTCCTCAAACGTGTACATGCGAAAACACACGTTCTGTTGGATGTTTTTAAATGTGCGAATCCCATATTGATACGTACTAGAACACACACACACACACACACACACACACACACACGTACAGTCCTGTTTTAATAGGCTTACCATGTAGGTGACAGACTACTGCTGCATTTAAGTAGACATTTCCCGATCGATGTAGCACTATTAGTCAGTATGTTCCTTTTCTTTCTCTCTGACTGACACTCACAATCACGGTTCCACCCCAGAGCCGTCCGGGGCATAATCTTCTGTTCAGAGCGGGAGAAAAGGGGCTGATGGGGGATGTGTGATGGATCGCTATTTGTCTTTTTCTTCTTTATTAGTGTGGAGGCTCTATATTAGCCAGAGGAGCAGCTGCTGGACCGCCTTAACAAAGACCGGCTTAAGTTTTCCAGTTTTTCTTATGCTACTCTTTATGTTTCTCTAATTCTTATGTGGCTCTAGGGTACTCAGTGGCATTCTTTACAGCCTAATGAAGCCACCAGACGACCCAGAACACTGTTGCCTAATGAGCACACACTCGTGTGTGTGTTGCATCCGATTAACTTTCTCATTATCTATCCTTTAGTTCAAACCCCTTTCTTCTGTCATCCCTTATTTGAGTAAAATCTGGGAAAATAGACTGAGAAAGCAGATGAAATGGATCCAGAAATAACTTTGCTATCTATTAAGTTGATTTTTCCGGGCGCAACTTTGACGTGCTGCGCAAACAAAATCTCCAGCTTCTGCGTTTTCCTCAAGTTTCTACCGAATCGACACCTCTGAACATCTCCCCGTCAGCTCGCAATAATTTCTGCCTAGTTCAAATACATCATCTTGGATTGCGTCTGAATATGACGCATCGTAATGATACCGCATTTTTCTTATGATCCGTGCAGTGGAAATTTTCGACGTGCTTCATTTCTTTTTAGGGCTCAGCTCTCTGCGGGATCACTCTGTCATGATCCCACTTTTCCTTCAGAAGGGTTCGATGCATTTGTAACACGGATGTTGTTTGAACGATAGCCTTGCAGATTTATTTCAGCTGCTTTTGCATTAAAATAAATTTTTGCACTTACAAAGGAACTTGAAATTAATTTATGTAATTTGCATCGTGCAAACATCAACAAACATATTAGGAAAGTGTTCTATCTATCTATCTATCTATCTATCTATCTACACCATACTCTGCTACTGTAAGAGACTATTCGCCTTGTGTTCACCTCTGCAACTTCTTTACCTTTCTCCAACTTTTGCGCGAATGTCTTGCGCGAAAACGAAGCCAAGAGATGCTATCTGTCACTGCAAGCAACAAGAACAAAAATACCATGGAACTCATGTCCGCCCACACAGACACACACACAATGAGTCATAAGCACATGCATAATGTCCTAACACACACATACAGGCACACAACAGCCTCTCTGTCATGCTGACACGCACACACTGAGCTCTGCGCGCTTCGGAAGGCAGGTTGAGTCGGTAATGAGAGGCGGCATGCTTATTAATACCACTTGATTACATTGAAAATTACTTTAAATAACAATGACAAGTTGTTGCCTTTATTGAATTAGCAGAGAGGCAGGCGGGGGAGATGATTTAATTAGAGGCATATTTAAACACGAGACTTGGTGTTCTTGCGCCCAATGGCAGGTAAACTTGTTTCTCGCTGTCTTTTTACATCCTTCTGTTTTTCACTCGTTTTAGCAGAGCGAGAAATCAACTTGTTTTTAGGCCAGAGAGAGAGAGAGTAGCGCTAGTAGAGAGGCAATGGAGTGGCAAGCATCCGTCTTTAGCAGTGGGTGACCTCCGACCTTTGAAGTGTTGGTTTTAATGAATTCTGTTAGCGGCAACGGCTCCGAGTGTGTGTTTAAGCCTCTGCCCAGGACGCATCCATAATTATCTGGCTGAGTGGCTTTTCTGTGCGCGTGTGTGTGGGTGGGCGGCTCATGCTGTTAGCCTGTCCCTTATCCCCGGCATTAGCGGCTGGCTGCAGACAGTGGCGCACAGACGGGCGGCGCAGATGAACGGCATTCCATGCTGATCTCTGCACCTGTACCAGCCTCAGACGCACACGGCTGCGCACGTCACTCCTACCCAACAGGTCTGGGCACTGCGCAGCAAAAAAAGGATAAGATCTTTAACTGAGTAAACGCATCTAGAATAAATAACCCCCATTATATACATCTATCTATCTATCTATCTATCTATAGATAGATAGATAGATAGATAGATAGATTTGTTTTCTGGTTCGTTAGTTGTGAACTCTGGTCTTGTGAAAGCTCAGGGTAATGAGGAAGAGGTGAAGGAAGCGATGTAGCAGTGCAGGCTGGAGGTGAAGACAACATTTGATGAGTGTGTGTGCTGGATCTACTGCTCTCCACTAGAGTTCTGTATTATTGGCTCGAGTCAGTGTGGCGATGCACTGCCCTCCGCCGTCTAGTCAGTGTACCCATTATACTGTCTGTGTATGTGTGTCTGTGTGTGCGACCAATATTGTTCCACAGTCTGACATTTTCGGAGCCTGCGTGAGCTACCCAGATGGGTCTGCACGCCTTGAAGTTAAACCCCCACCCCTCACACACACTCTCTACCTAGAGAACGTAATTACAATTATCAGCTCACCCATCACAATTACAGCTGAAGGAGAGAGAGAGACAGGGAAATGAATGCAGGCAGAACAATAGATGCTCGAAAGAGTGAGACTGCGAAAGATAAAAGTGGAAAGAAGATGGATGGGGACAGAGAAATTGTACTACTTTTTTTATATAGATCCTCCGTTGTACCTTCTGTTCCCCAAATAGCAGTATCCTTGAAACTCATAATCGCCATACATTTCCTGTAAAAAGAAAAATCTCTTAAATATCTAAATAGTGTCTCACAGACAGCATTGAGATTCATCGAAAGCCAGACGAAACTTATAAAGTCCTATAAAGAAAAGAATCACAGGCCACGCTTTATTTTAAGGCCAGTTCTCACTATTAACTAACTATTAACTACAAATTTTGCCTCAATAAACTCATAATTACTGCTTATTAATAATTAATAACATAGTTGTTAAAGTTTAGGTATTGGGTAGGATTAAGGATGTAGAAAATTGTCATGCAGAATATGTTCTTTGTAAGTACTAATATACAGCCAATATGTTAGTAATATGCATGCTAATAAACAAATAGTTAATAGTGAGAATTGGTCCCTATACTAAAGTGTTACCAAATCACAGGATATAATTAAAAAAATATATATGAGGTCTCAGTATGAACTCAGTTATTTCTCATTAAAGTTCTAAGAAGATCTGAGCTATGATATCCAGTTTAATTTTGTATCTTGATACTCTTTCTGTATGTCTCACTTGTGGTTTTTAAGATGAAAAACGTTTCGGAGAAACTTCTGAAACCGTTTCACATCTTAATCTCTTGAGCAATAAAAGAGGAACTTTTGAGACATAGGAGTTCCTGGTGCGTCTCATCTTAATATGGAACTTTAGTAGTTCTAGCTATTCTGAATTTTGTGTGTGTGTATGTTTGTGTGAGACACAGAAACAGATTTCTCCCCCATTTGGCTGGTTGAGGCAATTGGGAAATGGTCGCAGGATTTTAATGAGAATCTGAACGTGTGTGTGTGAGAGTGTGTGTGTGTCTGTTTGTGTGTGTGTGTGCAGTGCATTGTTTAAACCGTAGGAGAGTGCAGGGCTCAGGACAGAGACTCTTTTCAGGCCGCACTGAATGTCTGTGATTAAAACCGGCCTGAACGTCTGACTGTCTGAGAGAGAGACAGAGCCTATTGTCATCTCTCTCTCACTCTCCCTCTCTCTCGTTCTGTGTGTGTAGGCAGTTTTCTATGATAAGGTTGAAATCCAGAGAGGCATATCAGTGCTGGTTTCCTCCTACGCTAGCTCTGAGAGAGGAGAATGTGCTGCAGCTATGTTTGAGGAGAGCACTTCAGGAACCATTCATAGAGCTTTCACACACACACGCACACAGATACACACATTTCTACCCATGTAACTAGCATACGGATGTTTCACCTTGCTGTCAAAAGTAACACTATCTCTCTTCTCACACTCATACATAGACGCACACGTATTTACATATCATAGACTTCAGCTGTTTTTAAATGAAGCTAAATGAACTGCTAAACAAATTTAATTGTGAAGCACGGTCTGTTTTATTTAATTTATGACCTGATAACATTCCTAAATATATCCATAGAGAGATTTTATCAGATTTGGGACAAAAGTTAACAAGATATTTTCAGTATTTTGTTTAAAACAAGAGAGTGTTTTGATGCTGTCTAAATGCTAAAGTTAAAATGCCATACATATGGCACATATTTGGAGTCCTGCATTGACCTTAACACTAAATTTGGGTCAGAAAATGTTAATATCAAGTTTTCAAAACATTCCAGTCAAATTCTGAGCACATTGGTTACTGAAAGTATGGCTATAAACCCACAGATACTCTTTGCTATGCTAATCACACGTTTGAATGAAACTTTCTGTTTTAGCTTAGCATGTAGCATCTGGGAACTTTGAATATTACATTATAAGTGCGCTGGGAGAAATATATATTTGACACTTTTGGCTGCGTATGAACACCATGCTGTTTATATGTGAGTGTGTGTTGCTTTATAAAATTCCAGGTTAACAGTAGAGCAGGATTATTGTTGAACTGCCTGGATTCTGTAGCCTCATGCATATTTACAGAGAAACACTTCTCATGTTCACTGCACTCCTTTATTAAAAAGAGCGAAGTGCCTTTCCAGATGCTTTGCTTTGGGAGAGAGAGATGGCACATACACGCAAGACGGAAACAATCTCTCTCTTTGGCCACACGCTGATATCATTTGTTATCATTTTACGGCACAGTTTTAAAAGGTTTGTGGGATGAGGCACATTTGTGGGCAGAGGATGACCTCTATTTACTGACATGATCAGAACAAACGAGTGGTAAATGAGATTGGAATTAATAGACAGGACAAATATAGTAAATCCTTTTTTTACTGTTTTCTAGTAGTACAGGACACAAATTTATACTTAAGCTTAATGTGTTTTTTGTGAAACAACAATAAGGTTTCATGTTTCAGATCTTTTAAGACCTCATTTCAGAAGCTGATGTGCTGCCATTTGAACACTGATATTGCTTCAAGTTCACGTTTTACCAAAAGTGTTTTGTTCGTCTTCAGGCTGACATTCTGATAGCTGAGCTAAGCTAAACATGCTAGCATCTAGTATTTTTTCCTCTCTTGTCTCTTTCTTCTCTTTTATCCTTCGTTGTTCTGCCTCGCTGGCTGTCTGCAAACTCCTCTATCCCTTAACCCCAGCTGAGAACACACTTTGTGTGTGTGTGTGTGTGTGTGTGTGTGTGTGAGAGAGAGTGTACAGTGTTACATTAGCTAGCGCTCACACAGGAAGTTCTTGACTCCAGCTGTGTTGTGTGTGTGTTTAATCTTAATTGTAGCTGTCTGTCTGTGCTGTGTCTTATGTTTCACTCCACTGCTGAGAGAAAAACGGCCCTTACACTTGTTAAAGGGATCACACATGCATACACACACTGTCCCCTGGCATGGCTAACTTTCAGTCCCTCAAGATTAAAATCCAGCATGTGGTCCGGTGCAAGAGGCCAGTTGTGTGGGTCTATGTAATCTGTTTATGTGCGAGTGGATTACGGCTGTAATGATCATGACATTTTGGCTGTCGAATAATTGTAATACAAATAATTGTGATTAATTGTTTGTTTTGTTCGTGTGATATACACCTGGAAAAAGTAATTTATTCATATTGGACCTGGAATCATACAATAAATGTATGACTTTGCGCAGAAAAGGAATGATATAAATGATAAATGATAGTTTTTTCATTCATTTTAATTTTATTGCTATGTCATTATGTTTTAGTATTAAAATATTATGTAGTTGTTTAATTATACACACATGGCCCTATAGAAACTTGCATTATTAAAATGATTATTTCATGCCATATTCACTAAAATCTCTTTATTTGGGTGGCAATATGTGCTTGCGGTTATCTCAAATAATTGTGATAAGATGATTATGCAACAAGGCTAGAGTAGATTGAGTGTGATCAGTAATGGAACTATTTTTACTCGCCTTTCTGGTTAAAACTGAGACTTCAGTGAAAGTCGGAAGTGTGTGTGTGTGTGTGTGTGTGTGAGTGAGATGGCAACTGTGTTTTGGCAGCTGTGCTGAGCTTAAGTTGTATGTCGGTTAAGTGGAGTCTTAGGTCTGATTAAAGTCAGGCGACTGAGCTCAGCCGTGTGTGTGTTTGTGGTGGCATTTTTTAGAGCATACACTTACACTTTCCCTTTTTTTCTGTTTCCACAGGAAGACAAGTATGTCTGTTTCCTGTCGTCTCTAAGCACTAATGAGCACGCTGCGTGCACACGCTCACACACACGCGCAGCTGGAATCTTGGCAACACCCTGCCATATTTTTACTCTTTTCAATTCTGCTTCTCCACTCTTCTGTGTTTTTCTCTCTTTGATATAATCCCCGTGTGTGTTTCCGTGGTTACGCTGGCTTAATGTCGTACTGATGTGACTGTATCAGCTACGCATGGCCAACCTTATAAACAAACTTTAGCAAAATATGTTTCTCTTCTTCCTGTCTTCGCCCCACTCTTTCCGCCTTTAATTTGCTCCCCCATAATTCTCCAGCAGCCTGGGGAGCTCTCGCTGTCTTCATCCCCAGGGGTCATCATCATCATCATCATTAGCATCAGCATCATCATAATAATTGTTATTGCTGAACACTTGTAATGACTGAAACACATTTGAATGTGTGAGAGATGGCCTTGGCAGTAGTCTCAGACGGCACGTCCAAGGACCATTCGCTAGCTACCTGATGCATATCGCACAAAAATATCAAGCTTCAATCTGATTAGATCACTTTACGCAATTCCTGGGTGTCAGCGTCAAGCTGGGAGAAAAGTAGTACAAATTCCTAGGTTAGAACTATTTGCTGGATTTACAGCGTGTTTTTTTTTTTTTTTTTTTTTTTTTTTTTTTTTAAGGAAATATCCGTGAGCACAGTTATTTATTCTACTTCTACTACTTTATTCTAACCAATATCACCAGTTTAAGATTTACCCGCTCCTTACTTTTATGTAAAAAAAAGTGCTGTTGTTAGTTGCTTTATGGTGCATATTTGTGTTCAAGATGGAAAGAATGGGAAAAAATTCAGGGATCTTGATAGAATTATCGGTCACTTTATTTTAAGGTCCAGTTCTTGCCATTAACAAACCATTAAGACATTTGCCTCAAAAGACTCCTAATGTGCTGCTTATTAATAGTTAGTTAGGTAGTTGTTAAGTTTAGATATTGAATAGGATTAGGGATGTAGAATATGGTCGTGCAGAATATGTGCTTTATAAGTACTAATAAAAAGCCAATATGTTAATAATAGGCATGCTAATAAGCAACTTAGTTCATATACTAAAGTGTTACCGAATTATCTTTAACTTAAAACACGTTTTCTGACATAAAACTTCTTCTGAGATACCAAAAGTGAAAGACGTTCTTCTGACACATTTACATAAACCAACAATTATCCCATTTGAATGTGCAGAATTTCGGGAAATATCTTAAACAAAGGTCTTCAACCCTGCTCCTGGCTACCCGCAGTCCTGAAAATTTATTTCTAACCTGCTTTAACAAACCTTTCTGTGATTTTCAAACAACCCTGAAGACTTTGATTAGCTGGTTCGAGAGTGTTTGATTAGAGTTGGAGGTAAACTCTGCGGGACAGCGGCTTTCCAGGAACAGGGTTCAAGACCTCTGTGCAAGAGAATACCCATGCACTGTTGGAATTGTGCCAAATTAATTCCAGAAGATGTCCACAGCCTTGTAAATGAGGGTATGGGGTGATTTCAGATACAGCCTGTGATTACCTTGTTGTTTTTGAGCAAGGTTGGAGACTCTGAACTCTGCAGGACAGTAGACCTTGAGGGCCAGAGTTGAAAAACCCTGAATTAATTATGGAAAATGATGGAAAGAGATGGCAATAAAAACAACAGAAGATGTAGGCAGAACTAACAAAAATGGATATATGAGGTGGTCAGAAGATATTTGCGTTTGTGAAAAAAAAAAAAAAAGTGACATGATGTATGGTGTCCCAAACTCGGAATTTGTGCTCCCATCCAGTGCACACACACAGTAGTGAAAAAACTGACACAGACCATGAACACACACCCAGAGCAATGGGCAGCCATTTTTTGCTGCACGGTTTGGTGCCTTGCTGAGGGGTCACTTGAAGGTGGAAGAGAGCGCTGTACATTTACTCCCCCCACCAACAATCCCTGCCGGTACCAAAACTCGAACCCGCGACCTTTGAGTTACAAGTCCAACTCTCTAACCATTAGGCCACGACTGCCCCCTCAACTCAAAGATGACAACTCTGTACTGAGTGCTGCGGGTACTGTATGGTGAAAAATCAGTCAGTTATGTTGAACATGTCCCTACAAGTTCATGGTCAGTTAAGTACACTCAGAAAGACGTTTCGACAAGTGGATATACAAAGCATTCCTCAGGCCTAAGTGGTCCTTCTAGTCCAGAACGAGCTGCAATGTGGACCACACTTTATTTAGTCAAAAGTCTGGCTCTTCAAGACTCCCTAGGTGGAAACAGAACTGTTTACCTTGTCATTTCCAATTTTCTCCAATCGTTTATACCTTTCTACAGCCACAAGCGAACGATCAAAAACCCTCTGCAGCATATGTACAAACCTTCGCCAATATTCTGCCAGCAGTCTTGCCAAAACTCAGATAACACCACTGATTCGATCTTCTCCACGGGTGCCAACGGTTCCCTCTCCATGCTTCCAAGATCTGGTTAAGTGTGAACACATCTGCGTTCACACACCCTTGTACCTCCTATCACAGTGCAGTTACGCACAGCAAGCGCCCATCTTTCCTGTTAATGCCTTCCCAAACATCCCCATAAAAATTATGAGCAGAAACACATTACTGGCAGCTCGCCCCATGTCTGCGTTTATTAGCCTATCAGGCTGGGTTTATATCTGATCACGCCTTTGTTCTAATGAGATCTCTTTATAGCCAATCAGAAGCGCATCTCTTATGTGGCAATGTCCTGATCAAATTTATGGTCAATAACCAGCCTTTTAACGATGATGAGATGTGGAGTGTGGGAGAAATTGGTTTTATTCCTTCGCTATTTGCTCTCAGATACACGGAAATCGGCGTGTGCAGCGGCCAGGTGCTCGGTCGAATGGCTCGCCCTTGGTGAATGTGTTTCCGGCCCTCTCAGAGGGCTACACGCTGACCTGCGTGTCCAGAGCGAGGACTCTTATCTGAGACACAGCGAGTGAGACGGCCTCAGGAGGCTGGACATTACCAGGCCTTCTCGGATCCTAATTATGGGAGGAAGGTGTGGAATGAAAGTGGAGGGCCACGAGGCAGCCAAAACCAGACCCCTTGAGTCCCATTACAATTACTGCTATGACACACATAGACACGCTCCCGCACACGCACACAACAACAAGCGTACACAACCCTTTCGCCCTGACGTGCTCATGCACACACCAAATCACAGCACATTCCTACACTCTCATTCTCTCTTGTAATTGCAATAGCGTTGACACCCGCTCCCCCGTGGCCTAAGCGGTGCGCTTCCATCTTTTCTGATAGTCAACGATGCAGACATACAATGTTTCTCGATTTGTCTCTTTTTCACATGCAAGTTTGAGAAGACTGAATTTGTTCGCTGTGCTTTGCCACACACACATAATCTCATGTGTTCCGGAAGGGGTTCAGTAAGAGGGAAAACAGATGGAGAGCTAACCTTGGATGACATCATAGCATTTGCCAAGCAACATGTCCAAACCTGCATAACCACAATGACCTACACACACAGAGACATACACGTACATCTAAAGACCAGGTGACAATTTTTTCTTTGCTGTTGCTCGTAATGACCTGATCTCCGGCGTGACACACTGACCTAAAGAAAAAAACGTGTGAGAATGAAAGACAGTGGGGGAGAGGATGAAAGGAGTGGAGAAACAGAAAGACAGATGCTTTTAAATGAAGGTTTATGTAATCACTATCATGTATGTCCTGTGTCGTGTTACTTTCAGGGATAAGAACTCAAGAGCTCTACAGTTTGTGTGAGAGTGTGTGCGTTTCATGGCCATGAAAATCCGTTTCTATTTACAATATCAATCGCGTACTCAACACACACTCAACAACGTGTGTGTGTCTGCACATGGACAATTTTAAATAGGACTGCTATGAAAATAAAGGTAACCCATATTTCCCATTGAAACGGAAAGTTGAGGCTGGGCATATTGATGTAATTTTGTAATTGCAAATTGCATTTATTTTATGTACACACTTAAAATTTGTATTATAAATCAAAGTAATGAAGACACATTAAAAGTGAATAAATTCCAGCCAATTCTTTCTCAAACAATTGAATAAATAAGGTGCAAGCATTAGCACAACAAGAGGCCTGTGTTTGGCAGTAAATAACCAAAGAATTAGTGCCGTACTAACTACATTTTCCAGGTGCATGGCAGCTCTGCTAGTAACTTAGTACTTTTTTCACAAGGATAATTTGAGTTTGCTTCCAATTATGAGTAGCTTGCAGTTTGTGATGCTACAGTTTCAAAGTAGCTTCCCCAACACTTACAAAAACACTCTGAGGAACCGTGAATTGCAACTTGTTATTGTTAGTCAAAGCCAGGTGGTATTTATACTTTAGGGAAATGGGATGTTCTCTTTCTAGAGAGTATTTTATTAGACAAAAGTACACTGCAAAAGATGAGTCATCAGTATTTTGATCGTACTAAAACTTCATTTTTAGGTGTACACTTGCATATTAGCCTCAAAGCTAACAGACTAGACTAAAAGCCACAAAACTGTTGATTTTATGGGATCTTTAAAGACGGTTTGGACATGAATAATTAAAGGATTATGTTAAGAGCGAGATGTTAAGATTTCAGCTTATAAACAACTGGATTTCCAACGCACCCTAGCATAACACTGCATTAGATTCCTTACCCCTGTGCATCCTAAAGTGTGTAAAAGAGCGTGCATCCTCACACGTGTATGTGTGCATGTCCGCTAAGCCCCAGGGTACTGGCACATCGTTCTCTTCTCTTCGCTGCCACACTCCTTTCATCTCTCTGTTTGAAAGAAGACAGAGGCCAAGCATCCTTGCGGCATTTAGGATGTGTATGTGTGTTCGCGTTTTAAATACATTCTCATGTTAGGCCCAAAAGCACCCTCATTAATTCCTTTGATGCCGTCTGATTGGCCGGGCATTACTAAGTCACAGTAAGAAATGTATTTCCTCGCTTTCACTTAATGATGCTTTTCCAGCCACCGCAATTAACCAGGGCTGTGTGTGTGTCTTTATATATCGGTTCGTGTGGGCCTGTTTGTGTGTTTAGGTGCTCTTAAGTGCAACGGAAAACTAGTTAGACTACAAAGTGTCTAACCGTCGACAGAAAATTGCCCTCTGATAAGTGCGGACCCTTTTAATGGGTCTGAAACTAATGGAATATGTTTCTGCAACATTGGCGGAATATTTTCGGCGTGATAAACTCATTTGCCAGTTCTGCCGTAAGTCATTTAGTTATTTGATGAACGTTTAATGATATGGTTCGATTTAATTTTACTCTTTATCTACATGTCTGCCAGTATTTACTTTTACTTTACTTTTAGTCATTTAGCAGACGTTTTTATCCAAAGCGACTTACAAATGAGGACAACAGTAACAATCAATTGTAGTATTAAAACAACTAAAACTGATCCAAAACTAAAAGCTAAAACTTTATAAATAGTATATATACACACACATTAAAAAAAAAATGAATAAAATAAAAATGAAAAATGCATATTACAAAATTTCAAAACTTAACATTTAAATGAAAACAAAATAAAGCTACAAACAATTCAAAATATTAAGAGAACAAAAGGTATAAGAGTATAATAATGATTCTAACATAAAACTAAGTCAAACACCAAAAACAACTACATGTATGTACACATACACACAGACATATATGCACACACACACACACACACATCCATAGATTAAATATTATTTCATTTCCATGTAGTTTGTTGAAGTACTAAAATAACACAAATTAAATAAAACTAAAACTTAATATATAACTTATACAGACATAATAGAAAAAACTAATAAAATGACAAACATTACTACAACTGTAACTAAAATTAAAATAGATAACGTACAAATCAAACTACATTAGTTTAACGGTAATCCTTAAAAAATAACTGTGCCAAACATACAAGTAAGAAATGGTTATAAAAACTGAAAGAAAAGTGAAACAAGTAATAGGGAAGAGAATAAATGAAAAGCGATACTTATCCCTTGGTTGTCCCTGTCCGGTGGAGTCGCTCGGTAGAGTCGATGGTCTTTACACACTTCGGTCTTCACACGAGAGCTGCCGCGGTATAATAATCTTTTTTATACCCGTCTAACAAATCACTAATTTAATTCAGCTGGGTGCACTTTCCTGTTAATCACAATAAATGGCCACGCAAGTTCAGACACTAACAAGGTACGCCATACAGTACGAGACCAAACGCCAAATGCTGGAGTATTTACTCCACAAATACCAAAATGAAAGCTGTGCCCCCCAAGTTTATGATATAAGTTGGTTGGAAACATTGTGGCTAGACGTGAACATACACCCACAGTTCATTGGATGACCATTTGATGCATATCAAAAATGCCAAGTACTTTTTGTCAGTCTGGCAAGTTCTGATCTGATTTTCTGGCTTTATGTGGCTTCTAAGTGTCAAGACACACAGATTTTCCCACACTAGTGTATTTTTTGTGCATATAAAAACAAAACAAGCTGTGGTTGGTCGTTTTAGATATCAGTCAGATAGCCGCTTCCTATCTAAGTGGGCATATATTGGCCAGAAGAAGCTACAAAGTAGACCAGCCTTTATGCCTATAGTCAATAGGAAATGCGATTGTGTTCTCATTCTTACGAATAGCTCAGCTACAGCTGCTGTAGAACGTCTCACATAAACAAACGCATACACCGAACTACCATCAGACATTCTTTGTCTATAGTAAGACACATTCCTGCATGCTCATGTAGACATTTTATACATGCGTACCCGTGTTCTCCAACACGTTGGACATACAGACGTGGAGACACACTTGTTGTAACACATGCTGACACAAATCATGTTCTGTCCATGTGAATATGTGTCTGTGCGTAAGTTACACTGGGACGCGGTAACATTTGGTTTCAGTCGGGTCTCATGTGACCTTTAAAACCGCAGATGCCACAATCCATCCTATCACTTTACTTTATGGATGTGTTCAGTGTCTAATGCTTCTTCAGAGACCTGCAAGTACATATTCTTAATATTAATAAGTGTTAGTTTTTTAGTTGTTAGTTTTAATTGTAAAATGTAATATATTTAAATTAAATTAGCATTATATTACCATTGTATATCCCATAGTGCTGTGTCCAAAAAATCATGATAATTCCGTCATAGTTAAAGGGAAAGTTTGAGGGAAAATATTTTCTAAAATAACGTAGAACATCACCGTTAAGTCTTAAGTGAAATTGTGTACAAATGAGTATTGTGCAAAGACACATAAACACACCCTGATCATATATCCAAGCATGGTATGGACAAACTCTGGAAGCATTTTTACGAGGATGTCTCCTATGTGCCTTATAAAACCATCACGACTTTCTAAAGAAAGCATGTGTGTGTGTGTGTGTGTGTGTGTGTGTGTGTGTGTGTGTGTGTGTTATTACAGTAGGGATAACTCTGTGCTTTTAAGAGAAGGGCTTATTTTTCTGCAATACAATACTGTTGCTGCAATATATAAATAATACATTTTTGTCAGAACACTTGGCGGCTGATATAACATAGTATTTATCACCATGTAGGGGGATTGTGGGTGTGTGGGTGAAAGCGGGTTTAAACAAGTCTGGGGAAATTTATGAGTGTGTCATGAGTTTAGGGCTTTCAAACTCTATCAGAGAGGAAAGCAGATAGCCACAACGCAGCTGGAGTTTAACACCACGGTAAATTTTCTCTGACAGAATTCATTCCTCCAATCTTCCTACAGAGATAGAG
Source organism: Spinibarbus caldwelli (assembly GCA_039654775.1). NCBI lineage: Eukaryota > Metazoa > Chordata > Actinopteri > Cypriniformes > Cyprinidae > Spinibarbus > Spinibarbus caldwelli. The sequence continues at coordinate 18,364,045 of CM077229.1, read as the reverse complement.
GCGGCGGTCACCTGATCTTGACAGAGGCATGTGACCACTAAAGCAGTACTGTAGATGTGTTCAAGATGTGTGTGTGTGTGTGTGTGTGTGAGGGGATGTTTGTGTCTCCCTGTCTGCAACATGAGAGGGGGGACGTCTTTTTCCCAGATTTCCTCATTTTGTTGTCATAGTAATAACAAAAACACTGGGCCACTCATGCCCAGAGCTAAGTGTCGTCACTCCGGTCGACTTAATAATGCCATTACTAAGATCATTACAGCATTACAGCCTTTGTTGTGTGTATATTTGCGTCTGAAACAAACTTTTCACTTAACATGGTAGACTGAACACATGTAACTCACTCAACAAGAAACTCTGTATTCGTTAAGGTACTAAGTATAATACTTTGGTGTTACAATCATTGTAGTTCTCTAATAAATGTGGTATTGGAGATACCATTAGTCATTCCTTAAAAATTAGCTGTATTTCATATATTGTTTCATGTGAATTAAAAGATACTGTATAATGTGCATATTTCTTAGAGTAAGCAAAATACACTCATACATCTGCACACTCAAACACGCATATGTTCCTCTCAACTGTGAACAAAGCTCTGGGAGAATAATCAGATCTTTATTCCCCTGGCCTTCAACACTGCCATTTCCATAACAACACGCTGTTAGGGGTAACACCATCGTTTCCGGTCACCATCCCGAGAACTTGATTTAGAAATGATCCAGTCAACTTCATACACAGGCAGAAATGAGTTGTTACATTCTGTTGACAACACTGAATTTGTTTTCTTGGCAGTTCAGTTGAGTATTATAAGATTTATTATAATTAGAATGAAAACTGCTGTGTTTTGGACGTGGTCTGTCTTTTCGCTGATTCATGAGAATACGCAAGTGCAGGTTTCCCAACTGGAAAATCCAGCTAAAGCCAGCTGAAGCTCAATGTGAATCACGGTTTGCAAGCTATCCTACCATATTATGGCGTATTTACATGTGAAACAACAGGTAATGAATTGATTGGATTATAAAAATGTGGATGTCATAAACCAGAATGAAGCCAAAATTTGAAACTTGAAGACACTGAAGACCTTGAAGACAAAAGTTGTTTTAGAGGAAGAACAGTTTATGTTTACATTTTGATTGAACCAATGAATTTTTCACGCCAACATGTAACCACGCAGTAAAAATATGGTCAATTTTGAAATGGTTAGATTGTTTTATTTGGTTTGTAGCAGGTCCAAACTGGTTTAGGTGGGTTACCAACTAGAGTACTAGCTGGTGGATACTTGGACAAGCAATACACGATCCCTCTACCATATTCTAAAACCACCTCAAAATGCCATAATTTGGCATTTCCAGCAGTGATTATTAATTATCTCAGAGCAGAGAGAAAAGCAAAGACAACAAGACAGGAAGAGGAGCAGGGCAATAGGTCAGGTGGACAAAAGAAAAGCCAAAGCGAACCCAAAGAAAACATGTGCAAAGCCACACAACAAAACCCAATAAAATAATAAAACCTGATGAATATTTAACACTCTTTCTTCATCTTTTGGTCACCCTGACAAGAGAAAAGAACAATCAACGCTTTACAATAACATGATTTGGTCCTTCTGGGCCCCCAAGGGCCAGCGAAGGAATCCCTGGGTGAAGGCATTAAAGTCATTACAGGGCATTGTGTTTCTGTCTCCTTCATTAACTTCTCCCAGAGCCATGCAGATCGGCCTGAACGCAAGCACCCCGACCCCATCTGTCTGAAATGTGATCTGGCTTATGAAATCTGCAGCCTACGGCAGCTGTGCAATCACATTACATCCGCAAGATTAAAAATATATTGAATTTTTTTCCACTCCCTCCTCGCGATCTTGCCCTGATTTTGTTCAGCCCAGCGATGCTTTTCCAGTTTTCTTGCTGCCTAGGTTTCGTTAACTTTCTCTCTGATGTTCTGCATTCTTCTGGATATCCTCTTCTGTTTCCCCTACCGGATAACTGCCTCAAAGGAATCATTCGGAAAATTCTGTCATCTACTTGCCCTCGTGTACTATAGTTCCCAAGCCTTTTTTTTTTTCTTTGAACACAAAAATAGATGTTTTGCAGACAGTCCAGGCTGCTTGTTTCCATTCAACAAAAGTGGATTGCGACCAGTGGCGGTCAAGCTCAAAACAGCACTATAAAACTGGCCCATATGACTCTTGACTCTTGTTTTCTAACGCTATAAAACCTTTGTTTGAAGAACAAACCAACATTTTTGTTATGCACACTTTTGCACTTTGAAACCTAGTGCATTCCCAACATGTGACACTAATTTTACCAGTTAGAGCTTGTTCTAGATGTGTTTTTAGTCTCAGTCCTACATATTTACCAACCAGAGTGGTTTTAGGGTATTTTTAAATTGCGAATTGAAAATCCGTCACCATGACTTGTCGCGAGAGGGAAAAATAAAATACTTTAGTCGCATAACATCGCTTAATGGAAACGTTGTCATTTCGCAATACTTTTTTATCGCCATTTATAAAATATTGCTAAAGTTTTGCGCAAATCTGTAATGAAAACACAGCTATTGCCCCTTAGAGTTCAGCTTTAACCCTAATTAACTACACCTGAACCTAGTCAAGTTTTTTTTGGGATTACTGAAATATATTCAGGTGATTTGGAGCATGTAAGGTAATAATTGGCCCTCCAGGAGCAGGATTGAACACACCTCTTAGGCTTGGGGTTGGAGATAGGGCTTGAACTCTATTGTGATCAACCTACCATTTTCCTCATTTTTATGGGTAGTTGATAGTTAGGGATTGGAATAGGGTTAAGACTGTTTCTCCAAAAGTTGCTGATCCAGGAACTTGGAATGCACTACTTGGGAAAGCATGTTGTGTACGTCCGGTGGATAAAACCCTAGCTGAGTAACTACCTTTGAGATGTATGAGAATGCTAATGAATATCTTTCTCCAGGAATTGTTTGAACAATGACAGAAGAGGTGCATGTTAGAAACCTGTTTAAAACAGTCATTATTTTTGCAGTTCTGTTCTGTGCTACTGGTGGAATACAAATCCTGTAGCTGTAAATCCTGGTATTTCATAGAATTCTCACTGAGTAGAAGGGTAAACCTATGTGTAATCTCATGTTTATTTTTCCACTGACCCTCTTTCACTCTGTCATCCGCCTGTCATCTCCAATCTCCACCTGTTATTCAGATGATGATGTTTAACATGTGTATGTTGTGTGTCAGTGCAAGGTATCAACAGTGTAGCAGCCACACATTCACACGTGTCGTCACTTGCATTTTGGATCTTGGGGGAACAGGGTGATGGCAATTGTGTGTAGCGATGCTGATAGGATATGACGTCTGTGTGTGTGTGTTTGAGGCAAAGCTCGACATGGATGGCCAATTACTGTCCAGCGCAGGAGAGGACAGCCATCACCTCTTTTTCTCCTGATGCTGTCACCACAACGACCGGACAGAAATCTGCTCCCACTGGGAGTTATTACTACAGCACTCTACAACACACACACACACACACACACACATATATTTCAAATCCACAATAGTACACACAAAGAGACACACAAACACCTCCTTAAGACCTCCCAGCTGCTTAGCAAAACCATAGTGATGAGTCTCGCTCACATTGTTCGGTCAATTTGCTGGAGTGTGTTGACATTTTTCCAAGCTATTAAAAACTCTTCAGTTCGAACATTAAGTTATGACATTATAGGTCGACTTTAAGACAAACTTAATAGGCATGTAGTGAAAACTGAACTTTCAGAGCTTATAGATTTGCTCTTCTAATGGCTTAAATGAAATGTCACTTGCTTTATTTTGCACTGTGGTTCATTTTAACCCTAAGCCACTTGACCAAAGTCTACGGTCCAATACACATCCCACTCAAATTGGAAACGAGCAGTTCAAAAACCGAGTACATGAATAAACCACAACTGTACATTCTAATTTATTTGCATTTCACAATCATTTTGCTTAATTAAAAAGTGTGCAGAAAGGCATGACGGCAGCACCTGTTCCTGTCGTTTACTAAGATTGGGTGCTTGCTAGGAAGTACAGCAATCTCTGCTCTGTATTACATGAGGCTTATTATTTAAAACAATGTTTTTAGGGGTATAGGAGGGGGAAAAAAATCAAATTTCATTGTGTGAAAATACAGTAGAGACATGCCAATGTAGAAAATTTTCACATTATTCTAAAATGTGTTATCAGAATTTTAAAGTTTTTATTAGTTTTCAAATTTTTTAGAAATTAAGTACTGTTACATTGCAGTTTCATTGTTAAGTTAGAAAAAAAAGGTAATTAAATAGATGTTCAATTAGATTTTACATCTAAATTGAAATATTTGTTGACAGATATAGCTGAAGCCTTTGTTATATTTAAGTAAACAATTATGTAAGCCAATTTTCAGTTTTAATTCTAAATGAGATAAGTTTGCCTAGTCTACATTTACCATTATAGGAAGTAAGACGGTTTATATTTACAGATACAGTGCACCTGTACTGAGGTTCCTCTTTGCCTGTGGGGTGAACCATGGTGTTTGGATCAGTTTTCTCATGAAAACTTTACAATACAGATCACCACTGATGTTGAAAATCTGACCCTAGATCAGCGTGAGTGTTAAAGAAGTGTAAGCAGTGGTAAAGGGAAGTGAGTGTTGGCTGTAGACCCGAGATAAGCTGTGATAAGACGCGGCTACACACATTGTCAGTGATGTCTAGAGTTGTTGCCAAAATCCATTGAACCGTGATGTAAACTTTCCCAAGGGTGAGCATTCCTGCATGTGTGTGTGCGTGCTTATCTAAAGGCATCTCCATCTGAAGAGGGCAGATATCTTCAGTTCTACCTGTCGTAGTTCTGTTCAGACCATGTGAATGTGTAACAAAGCGTATTTGTGTGTGTGAGGGTAAGGAAAGGCGTTTGTTTCATTTGCATTATTGTGTGCTGAAGTGTGCAATGCAGAAACTAAAGTTTATGCACTAGTTTGCTAGATACACAGTGTACACATGCATAGAAAACAAAGATAAAGACTGCATTAGTGACACCAAGGTCTTAGGTTCAAATCCCAGGGAACACATATATTAATCAATGCATCTTGAATGCACTCTAAGTCGCTTTGGTTTTCAAAATGCATATAAATATGCATGTAAATATGTCACAGATGTGACCTGGTGGGTAGTGTGTGTGCCAACATGGTTTCTGTGTGGGTGATCCTAGTTAGAATCTGTCTGAAAAGGTCAATCTCACAAAAACATGTCTGGGACATATTTCTCCCCAAAATTTTAAATAAAATAATATTAATATTTTGAGATGTTATTTCATACATCATGAGACATTTTGTGTTTTTTGTTATTAGCTCAGTTGGTAGAGCATAACACTAGTGATACAAAGGTTCCAGGTTCAAATCCCAAACCCACACAAATTAATAAAAAAGTTTATCTTGGATGCATGTTAAGTCACGCTGGTCTTAAATTAATATGTATATATATATATATATATATATATATATATATATATATATATACACACACACACACACACACACACACACACATACATGTAATTATGTCGTAAATGTGGACTGGTGGATAGCATATGAGTACCAGTATGTGGAAATGTGAATCTCACAAAAAAAACATATCTGGGTCATATTTTTCCCCTCAAACTCTAAAGGAAAAAATAAGAAGTAATATTTTGAGAGAACTCTCTACTAATACAGATATTTTCACGCAGCTGTAAAAGAGAGAAAAAAAAAAAGTCTGGATGTCTTTATGTTATATGCTGGTTGACGATAATGCAATGACATCATTGTGTTAACCGCCCATCCACCTATCGTAACGACACTTTGGCGCATAGCCGAAAACATGCGTCTGGTTCTCATAAAGAGTGTGTTTGTGTGTATGGAAGGGCCGTGTAATGTTTCAGATGGAGCCAGTTTTATGCTTGCCGATTTTTCCTTGTTATTTGTACTTATTTCTCCTACTTTCTCTCATCTTCCTCTTCTCGTTTGTCATTCAGCCTGCATAGTATGTAGATGAGGAGATATCACCCAGCAGCACTGATGGATGTGTAAGACTCCGTGCTGTGTGTGTGTGTCAGCAGCATAACTTTATTTTATTACAGACTTACATCAAAATCATCATTAATGATGTATATGCACAGCCCTCCTGCAGGGAGTGTGTGTTGTGTGTGTGACACATGAAAGTTTGTTTTCTTTTGCAATGGTGTCCCATTTCGGGCCGCTCTATGTGGACTATTTATCACAATCCTGAATGTTTACTTGGGTTATTGCGCTCAAGTTTGAGTGTGTGTATGTATGTTTTCCTGGTTGCTATGGGCCTCAGTTGGTGGATTCTCTGCAGACTTCATTAGTTAAAACAAAGCAAGATGTCCATTTTGTCTGCTCCTCCACCTTAATTGATATTGATTTGTTCGCACCTCTTGCGGGATTAAAAGTGTGTTTTGTCCCGTCGCCAGCGGTTTTTCTTTCTAATCGCCGGGGAAGTCAGTCAGTGCCTGTTTCTGCGGCTTTTCTTTTCTTAAAACGCAATCCGTTGTCAATCCCATCCTCATTAAAACACCATTAAAATTGTGCAGGTAGTTTATAGATGCCTGTGGCTTCTGCCAAACATAACCACACACACAAACACACATAGCTGAGTTCTCTCTGTCTTAATTGGCAATACAGGAAGATGGGTTGATAATAAATAGGGTTATTTTATCATTTTTTACACTTTGTTATTTCTTTAACAGCAATGGCTGGGAAAGTTGGCATACTGCTAGCAGATGAGGTTGGTGCCATGCTAGCAGATTCAAGCCAGAATAACTAGCTCTGTTGCAAACCCTAGAGAGCTGCTTCAGTATCTGCTGTCTACATAGGTAGTTACCTTCTAAAATAGCATGCTAATCTAAATGGAACCTCGTAATTGACCCCATAAGTCTGATGTTAGCATGTTGCTAAGCAAGCAACACAGTACTCAGTAATAACAATAATGTCTAAAATAATGTATAATTACATCTTTACAGCGCTTGGGATATAGCACACTTAGTGACAGATATGAAACATTTACTACAGTTTAGTGTTAGCATGTTGCTAAGCTAACAACACAATACTCAGTAATAACAAGCACACACAAATAATGTCTAAAATACTATGTTTAATTAAATTTTTACAGCGCTTGGGATATAGCATACTTAAGTGACAGATTTGAAACATTTACAACAGTTTGATGTTAGCATGTTGCTAAGATAACAACACAATACCCAGTAATAGTAAGCACACAGAAATAATGTCTTAAACAATACGTTCAATTAAAATTTTTACAGCGCTTAAGTGTGCTATTTATTTTAGTTTTTAGGAACTTTATACTCAAGACATTTGTATGAAAATCTCCAATTAAAAACTGAATTCTAATTAACCTTCATTTTTTATGTCTGTTAGCGTACTGAATTGTTAAACAGACACAAGAAAACACAGTTGCTGCTAAAATTCACAGGCCTGTGATAAACTTTCACTGCAAACCTTTGCATCGGGAGTGTGTCTACAAAAGTTATCTAGTTAGAAAGTCCACTAAGTTTTGGAATAGAGATACTGTGTGTGCTCTTAAATCAGTGTGTGATGAGTGTGTGTGATAGAGCAGTCCTTCCGCGCATGCTGATAATACACTAGCCCATCTGTGGCATTAGCCGGTTTTTCATCATCATGATTGATGGCGTGCCGACCCGGATCTCGAGCGGTTATGATCATATCAATTTGCCGCCAACCTCATTGACATCTCTTTACAAGCCCGTTATCTTCCATTCTTGCCATAATGACGCCTCGCAGAACGACAGCACGACTCATCGCCCTAGTCCCCGGAGGAGTGGGCAGGATTATACCGTCAATATGAGGGCCAGATTAAGTGGTAATGTGAGATTAACGCATGGCACAAGTTTATTAAATGGGATTAACGCTGACATTTCACCCCAGTGGGACACCTCTGACATTCACAATCATGCTCATTTACGCTCTCATCTAGAGAGAGATGTCAAAACGGTTACCAAGGCAGCCTTGTGTCACCCCATGAACCGGCGAGACCTTTGAAGACTGCATAGTGAATACTATATAACACACTATATTGTTGAAATACAGCTTTTCGACTTTCACATCTAAGAGAAACACAACATATTGAAGTCAGCTCAAGAAAAGCATAGAAAAAGTGTAATAAACAGAACTCTGAGCTAACCCTCAGAACCATCCTAATAACATAATCACAACATGTCCATCCACATTCTACAGTGTTTTGTGGTAATAGGGGGAAAATAGGTAATAAATGAGTGTTAACTGGAGGAAATGAGTGGAAAGTAGACTAAATTAGTAAAGGAGGTGACGTGTGTAGAAGGACAGAAGTGCAAGGGTTTGACTCTGGTGAAGTGGGAGCCACAAGAACTTGATTGTTTCTAATTATAACCACAAGTCATTTTCTTCAATTACATGACACATCAGTCAAACTGGGTGAATGTGTTTGCACTTGTGTTAGTGTGTTATTATGAATGTGTGTTAGGGATGATAGTAATATAATATGGAAATTATTTTTTAATAGAGACGATGGTTTTATAATTATTATATATACAGTATCCTCGATGTTAAGCTGCTACCAGAGAGATTTTTGTGATGTAAACAGCATTACAATGACATTACAGGAAAATGTATTGTATCACCCTCATGTTGTTCCAACCTGTATGACTTGGATTGAGGGTGAGACAACGATGACATAATTTTCATTTCTTTCCCCAACTATCCCGTTTCAAAAACTATTTGTCTCTTTAAATGTGTGAGTGTGTATTTCTTGCAACAAAAATGAAACTATATTCCTATCTGGTCTCATGACGAAAATGTACCTCTGGGAACTTTTCCGCAAAACGCAAATACGTACCAATAAGTACATATCACTGCAGTGTCCAACAGAAATTAACACGAAAGGTGGTAAAACAGCAAGCACTTGTAATCGTTTTTGTACACAGTTATGATTACAGCTCCATATGTTTCGCTTTCCGGAAATATATGCAAGGAATTGGATCCTTGGGTACGAATCCTGTCAAAATCATGACTCACGATGAAAGAGCTGAAAGATGAGAGATGGAAAAACAAGCTAGAACGGCATGCTTGCGTTTGAGTTTTTACGTCACATTCGCTTTTGTTCATACCATTGGATAGGTGTAGCTGTAGTGCAGATGGTACGTTATTTTAAAACGTCACAGAGAATTAGACTTATAGCGCCACTCAACGGACATTTCAAGTCATAACTGCGGTGAAACCTACAAAACCAACGTCACATAAAACATACCATCTGTATGTTCATCTGTTCCGGGGAAAAAAACGAACGCTCTTTTAGCGCCACCCAGTGGAGATTTCACATTGAATATGTCACAAAATTTACATGGGTTACTTATTTCGCGTTTTGCGAAAAAGTTCCCAGAGGTATGTTTTCATCATGAGACCAGGTTGGAATATTCAGCAGGACATAAAGTACTTGTATTGGTCGGGTGCAAACATGATATTATTGTTAAATAATGACAATTAGGTAGACAACTATATCTGTCAGACCACTAAATACAGTTTATAAAGTTTTAGCCACTAAACACGTCCTGTTGTCCATGTGTCATGTTAATAAGGTGTGAGAGCAGTTTGTTGAACTTGTTGCATTTAGAGGTGAAGACTGAAGCAGGGCTTTACAACACCAGCATGACTGAATACAGACCGCTGTGGCAGTTAATGAAATCTTGGCATGTCTGTGGACCTCCTCTCCTTTCGTTCCACAGCTCTCCTGTTACACCGCACAGCTGTGGAGTGTGTATATGTGTGTGTCCTGTTCCATTTCAGCAAACTCTTATTGTTCAAGTGCTTTAGTTCCAGTGTGGATGAATCTTTCTCTTACTTTTCTCACACGAACACACCTATAGGAAAGTAAAATCTCAAATTAGATGGCTTTAATATCATGTTTGATTCTCCTAGGCAGCAATGAGAGCAAATGGAGACTTTTGCTTCAAATGTTTATTGGAGAAAAACACCTCAGTAATCTAGAACCAGATCTAGAACCAGGGTCTGCTGTATATCCTGTATGTCCCATGTTAAAATGTTAAATCCTTAAATCCAGCCTACAAGTTGGCTTTGAGTGCATTTTGGTTTGACCTTTAATGTTACAAACAGAAATGTACATTAGGTGACAACAAGAAATCTATGAAAAATTTTACTGTATGTGTATTGTTAAATTGTTCAAATTGTAAAATAAATTAATTAAGTTTAAGTTCTCATTATATATTTATTTTTATTTCAGCACATTTATTTCATTCATTTTGCGTCAGCTTTATTTAATTTAACAAAAACTATTTGTACTGTAGTTTATCTATAACAACACTGCTCCTGAATAATTTTATGAGATATTAAGTTTGTACTTAATTGAACAACACTGAAGGCTCCATGAAGTCTCTTGAGCTGAAAGAGCGAGCTTCAAGTAATCAGATTTAGCAAATTATTAAGTATTGAATATTAGCATTGCTCTATTGAAGGCTAGTGCATACATTAGAGAAAAACTAGGACAGTTAATGCAGTACTCAAACTGTGCGACGCTAACAGAAGCTCCCAAAGGCTCAGCTTCTGTATAACTACACACACACACACACACACACACACACACACTTCATCTAGGGCAGACGCTCGAGGCTGCTCAACTCACTGTCATTGATAGTCAGAACAAAGAGGTCAAAACAAAATGTATCACATATGGTGGGTGCGTACATATGTTTTGCGTGTTTTTCCGTGGCAGCATAAGAATTGGTATGTTATTCTGCCGGGTCATTATTTGGCAGAAGCTGTGTTTGGTGGCATACCAGCTTCCTGCCATCAGGTGATACACTGCCGTGTGTGTGTGTGTGTGTGTTCCAGAGGATCTAGAACAGCTGCTGGGGCACATCTGTCTACCAAGCAACACATTCAGACACACACACAGTCCTGCACTGTATGGCGAACCCATTTCATAGCATGCAATGCGCTGTTAGGGGCCTTCACACAGGATGGGTTCTTGTGGTCCTTCTGTGCTATTTTGTAATTATTGATCTGGGTAAACATGCTAGATGGATGTTTCAGAACCTTTCAATGTGCCACACTGTGTCTTGCACCATGACTACTGTGGTTTTAAGATGACCTGTAAACTTTCATCTCGAGACCCCTGCATTCTTGCATTGCGCTGTCTTGTGTCTGACTGCTTTGAATGTAAGAATGCGTTCTGTGTTCCCTTAAAGGTTTAGTTCACTACAGAATTCAAATTTCCTTATAATTTACTCACCCCCATGTCATCCAAGATGTTCATGTCTTTCTTTCTTCATTCAAAAAAATTATATATATATATATATATATATATATATATATATAAATTTTTTTTTTTTTTTTTTTTTTTTTTAGAAAACCAATCATTTCCTTAGATAAGACCTGTATTCCTTGGCTGGGATTGTGTCTTGGACCTTTTATGTGGACAATTTGGACCTTCAACCCTTTGGTCCCTGTTGAAATTCACTCTGGGGAGAAAAATCTTGGAATTTTTTCCTCAAAAACCTTAATTTCTTTTCGCCTGAAGAAAGAAAGACATGAACGATATGGGGATGAGTAAATTATCAGGAAATTTTAATTCTGGTGTGAACTAATCCTTTAACACTGCTTGAACAAACTCTTAGCCCTAATTCGCTGCATAACTCATGATTGCCTCAAATCATGCAACTTTTAGAGAGGTGTGCTGTAATTTTTGTAGCGATCCATTTTACATTTGGCATGTGAAACAGACATAAATTCCTAAAGACTTACATAGGACCAGAATATCATAGAGACTTTAGGGTTGGCTCTTTTGACATGGTCTATAAAATAACCACCTAATTATCTAAAACACCTGAGCAACTACCTGAACACCCAAGAAACCAATCAGTATTACCCAACCAACCAGCCAAACTGACAGAAAACTGATGCCCTGTTACCCGCTCCATGCAGCTTCGCTACTTCTACCGACAGGACAAAATGTTTTTGTTTTGTTTGTTTTTTTTTTTTTTATACTCACTTTGACATATTTAGACACAATATCAGAACACTCCAGCAACCACTTAGAGACACTGCAGCTGCATAGTAATGCACAAAAAAACAAAGCAACTACCTTAAACTCCCTACTCTCTCAGAAAAAATAAATGTGCAAAAGTTGTACATTTAGGGCAGGGGTGTCCAAACTCGGTCCTGGAGTGCCATTGTCCTGCTGAGTTTAGCTTCAACCACAATTAAACACACCTGAACTGGCTAATCAAGGTCTAACTAGTAATACTAGAGGCTTCCAGGCAGGTGTTTTAGAGCTGGTTGGAGCTAAACTTTGCAGGACAGTTGCCCTCTAAGACCGAGTTTGGACACCCCTGCTTTAGGTTGTCACTGGGGAACCACCTTGGAATGCCTCAGCAACCAATCAGAACTCTCCAGGTACCACACAGCAACACTGTGAAAACACTCTAAAGAAGATACTAGCAACCAGGGACCTAAAAACTACTCGGGACACCCAGACAACTACCTGATACAGCCAAACCACACCTTAAAACACTTTAGCAATTCTTTAGAAAGTAGAATACTCTAGTAACCACCTAGAAACATGGTAGCAACTGCAACCCCTACTCAGAACACCCAAGCAATCACCTTAGCAAGAATACTACAGCCAGACTACTTGAGCAACAGCTTAGCAATGTGCTAAAAACAGAACACCTTAGTAACCACTTAGGAATGTTCTAGCAATGACTCAGAACACCAGACACTACTTAACAACACTTCAAAACACACACAAAACAGCCTAGCAACCACCTAGAAACACCCCAGTCACTAATGAACTAAATCCCACTCAGAACACACGGACAGCTACACAGGGGTGTGATTCCCAAAAGCAACTATGATCGAAAGTTCCGTCACTACCAACAGAGTTCAGTGGAACTTGCGACCATAGATAGCTAACAATGCTTTTGGGAAACACACCCCAGAAAAGTCAAACAACTACCTTAAAACACTGTAGCAACCAGCCAAGTACTCTTTGAACCTCATAGCAACACACTGAAAACCACTCTGAACACCAGACAACCATTCAAAACACCCAAAAAACTACACTCTGTCTACAATACCCTATCAGTGTGACAATGTCTTTGGCATGGGCAAGCGCCTTTAATTTCAAATGTCATAATCATAATTAGGTTGGTGTGTGGGTCTGTCTCTCTCTGTATCTTTCTCTGGAGAGATGAATTGATATTGCAGCCAGTTTCTCATTAGCTATGTGTCCTGGGACCGTTTAACTTTATGTATGCCAGTCTCATAAACCAGCTGAGACAACTGTTCTATAGCCACACTGTGTGTGTGTGTGTGTGTGTGTGTTCTTTCTCTTACAGTTCTTTATAAGGTGTACATCTTCATTTATAATTGGTACACATACTGCGTTTATGTTTATGGATTTTTAGCAACAGACTTTAATAGCTCATAATGCCTCATAAACTGAGATCTGTGAGGGCTTGTGGGTAATGGAGCTTATGGGAAAGGAAGGGTGCGGATGATTGATGAATGGTGTTGTCTAATCTGTTGCTTATGGTTATGTAACCCGCTGTATAACTCCGATGTGTGCTAGATTGATAGGGTCTAGGCTTAGAACAGTAAATTCACCCTTTGAGCAATTCTTGTCAAATGAAGCCTAGCACTGAACTTCCTAGACAAGTTTGTTGTCTGCCCCCTTTCTCGTTTTTTTCTCGCACACTCTCAGTCAAACAAATACAATGAGCGAGGCAGGGGAAAAGGAAAGGGGTTTAGTCTCTTGGCAGTGATGGGACGGTGCTGTCTGAAATGATATTGTAGATTTATTTTGTCTATTTTACTGTTATCATCAGAATATGTGTAAATTTCCATTTTCACCACCCAAACGGGACCCATTCCAATCATTTCCAGCAAGTGATTCTGGGCTGGAAAAAAATGGTTCTTCACTCATTCGAACAAGGAATTGCTAATGTCAGAAGCCGGTAAAAGATCTCTCTCTCTCGTTTGAATTTATGCAATGTCGTCTTGTGTTTTGAGTATGAAATATTGGGAGAACTTATTGGGAGAGACAAAGTTTAAATCCTGTCAGAAGAGATGAGGGTGAAGTCATGGGTCAGTGACTTCCTTCCTGCCAAGAGGTTAAACGAGTCTCTCTTGAGTGCCAGTCACCCAGAAAGAGTATCATCTTCAGTCTACCTAACTCAAATCGGACAGACATAGCAACCTGAGGCTCGACTGACCACAAAACATATACTTTAAAGACCCCAGAAGAGTGTTTAAGCAGTCTCCAAGTTCACCAACAAGATGTCCAGGTTCGTTCAGTTTGTTCCAATATGAGATCCCTTCACAAAAGAGATGTCCCAGTTCAGTGGTTCCCAATCCTGGTCCTGGAGAACCCCCAACACTCCACATTTTAGATGTCAAACACGCCTGATTCAACTCATCAGCTCATTAGTAAAGACTCCAGGACCTGAAATGTGTGGGTCAGATAAGAGAGATATCAAAAACATCCAGTGTAGGGGGTTCTCCAGGACCAGAATTGGGAATATTGTCCCAGTTCATTCAGTTTCTCCACTAACCATTAAGCTTGGTCATTCATTTCAGTTCTTTCACGAACATTCAGAGTCTCAAAGTGAAGTGAAAACATCTGTTCAGAAGGTCCAGCAAAATGCTCCTTCACTCTCTGCTCTTTAATGGTCTTTGCAGAATTCAGTGTATGAAAAAACGAGTAAGTCAGTTGAAGTGAACAAGATAAATTTTTTCACGTTATAGGTTTGTTCAAAAAAATGCTGATTCATTTATAAAATGAAACACCAAGGCAAGGTGGCTGGTAAAACACACACATGCACACACACACACACACACACACACACTTACTGTACATTGTAGCAAGAACTTTCATCTTTAGTTAAGCCCTGTCTACTTGCAAATCTCATTGTTCCAAAAGTATTCTCCACATAATTGTATATTAAACATTTGTATTCAAGTAGGGTGTAACTGCTTCTTGTTATATTGCGTAATAAAGTGATGAGCGATCACTTAATCATTGCGAACCCATTCTAATCAATGATAGTGTCTGCACTGGTTGCAATACGACAAGACACCAATAGTAAACTAATGTTGTATTTCTGATATACTCCATGCACATGCACTACTTCCGACAACAGTACAAATGGATTTGGAACTTTCACTTTGACGTGTTGAGTGTAGACGTGGTGTACACTATGTACCCTAGACATGGTGTTACTCATAAATATGAGTTCGCAACAGGCTGCAGGACATTTTGTCATTCACAATGTCGTTTTTTTACTTGCATTATGCTATGTAGCCCTGCCCACATCAAAATTTAATTAGTCCAAAACCCTAAATATATGAAACGTTAAATACATTCTGATTGGCTGTGTCACATTTAGTGTGGACAGGCGAATTACTTGTCACTGGAAACTGGAAACAACATCTGGTTAGCACACAGTGTTATGGAAACCACAGAAATTAAAATAAATAAATAAATAATAATAATAATAATAATTAAAAAACACCCACTTATTCCAGAAAAGAAGCAGGTTTAGTGACTGCTGTCAGCTGTAGTCTAGAGAACTTTAAACACTCCACCTGTCTAAACTAGCAAATTATCACTCAAAAACATGATGAATTTCTCAAGCAAGCAAAACACATACTGCTAACACACTCTGTTGCACAAGGGCCTTGATAATAGAGAGGATGTGAGTGTGTTTGTGTGAAAGACAGATAGATATACGGAGAAGTAAAGCGCAGGATGAGTAAAAGAAACGCAGGCACACAGATGGTGGGCTGTTGGAGAAAAAGAGATAATGATTACAGATGAGAGGAGATGGAAACCGCACAGTTAGAAAGAAAGAATGATAGACAGAGACTGAGAAAGAGGGGTTTAATTTCCATCTACCACCCTCCATATTTTTAATAAGGTAATTTTCTGTTGGAATCTAGCGCCATATTAAAGGAGCAAAGTGTTTTCAGACATGTATTTCACAATCTAGATACCAAATTGTAAGGTTTATTTTATTTATTTATTATTTTATTGGTTAAGTACAGGTTCCGCTTGGATGTCCTCATTTCTGCTGTACATTGAGCAATTTTTTTGTTTCTAGCTGTAAGCCCTGTTACAAAACCTAGTGAGCTGCCTAAGTAGACAGCTTTTAAAGGTATTGTTCCAAAAGGTAAGCAGCAAAAACATTACATTGCCTTTTTTTTACTATGTAAATATACTGATATTTTCTATCTGATCTCATGACGAAAACGTACCTTTTGGAAACTTTTCACAAGATGCGAAATACATACCAATAAGTACATATCACTGCAGTTTCCAACAGAAATTAACACTAGAGGCGGTAAAACGTTGAGCACTTGTAATCGTTTTCGTAGACAGTTATGATTACAGCCCCATATGTTTCGCTTTCCACACGTAACAAGCTTGCTCGGTAGCTCAGCCGGCACGGACTTGGACTTAGGACGCGGAATCCTTAGGTACGAATCTCTTGAAAAACATGACTCACGATGAGAGGGCTAAAAGATGAGAGATCAAAAAACAAGCTAAAACGGCATGCTTGCGCTTGCGTTTTTACATCACATTCGCTTTTGTTCATACTATCAGGTAGGTTTAGGTGGAGTACAGATGGTATGTTATTTTAAAACGTCACGGAGCATTATAGTTATAGCGCCACTCAATGGACATTTAAAGTCAGAACTGTGGGGACACGTTCAAAACCAACGTCACATAAAACTTATCATATGTATGTTAATCTGTTTTCCGAACACTCTTTTAGTGCCACTCAGTGGACATTTCACATCGAATATGTCACGAAATGTACATGGCGGTACGTATTTCGCGTCTTGTGAAAACATTCCCATGGGTGCATTTTCGTCATGAGATCAGATTGGATATTTTATTCGGTCACACTTTATATTAGGTGGCCTGAACTACTATGTACTTACATCAAAATATAAGTACGGTGTACTTATTGTGGTCATATTGTATTGCAAAACAATTTTGCTGCTATTGAGGTGGGATATGGGTAAGCTTAGGGACAGGTTTGGTGGTATGGGTAGGTTTAAGTGTGGTTTAAGGTGCAAGTGATGGGTCAACAGTATAATTATAAATGTAATTACAGAAATTAATTACAGATGTAACTACATATACGTATTTTTAAAAATATAAGTACAATGTAAAAATATGTGCATTGTATCAAATGATTAATTTAAATGTAAGGCCACCTAATATAAAGTGGGACCTTTTATTCAATAAACCTTTTATTCAATTTTATTTCCATAAAATTAATTCAGTTTAAATATATAGTACTAAACAGCCACATCTTTTGGTGTTGTCTGCAGTTTATTGACACATTCTTTTGAGTGACACATTATTTAGCCTTGGTGCTCTGGTGGGAAATGCAGGTTCGCGTCCAGTCTGCAACATGTTCTGATAGTATTTTCTGTATCTATCCCCAATAATTTATTATTACTCTATACTGTAAATTTATAATACAGGACAGAAAGGCCCCAAAAAATTAAATAATGAAAATAAATTTCAGTTCAGAGTGGAACAATAGCTTTCAAATTGATTATCTGTGGTTTCTTAACCCCAATTTCTTAACCTCAATCTCTCACCACAGTTTACGTGTATGCGTGTGTTTGAGGGGGCGACAGAAGACAGAAAGAAAGATGTCTGTGTGTGTAAACACATCTGGGTTAAGGCCTTGCATAATTCATCCCAGTCAGGCTCAATACGAAGGTATATACGGCAGAAACCGCGGACAGACCTCTCGCTGTGTGGCTCTTTGAAATGGAAAGTAACCTCCAGCCCACCTTTGCTCTGATCACCAGAGCCGGCATATGCTATCCCTCTGCATCCCTCTCATTTGGGCCGGAATAAAGGAATAATTCACCATTAATAAGTGCATAGCTGGCATCCTGTTATTCGACAGCGCTGACGGCAGCTGTTATCAAACAGCGGCCGTTTCACCGGAAGCTTTCAAAATCATGACCGCACACCTCCTCCCCATTGTCCACAGGGGACCAATTTATTAACATGCAGTGGGAAGCACGGTCTCTTTCTTCATACACACACACACACACACACACACACATATATACGCAGCAGGAGCTCAGCAGTTGAAGAACAGAGGGATAAGAAGGGGAAAAAATAAAAAATAAAAACTATTTGGAGTGGGCTGTTTGGTGCTATCAAGAGTGGGGAGTTCATTTTGATTACCTGTGCTAGGGTGCCATGTTGAATGAGGGCCAAAATTAGCCATGGTGAATTGGCCACAATTGATTTGCTCTTTGAATACAGCATTCCGCCTTTTCACACCAGCTTTTGAAATGGTACTGGATGTTTTTTCAGGGGGGTTTTTTCCCTGTTAAAGGCAATTGAAAAGGTCGCACAAAGTGATTGCTGGTTTTTATTTCACTTGATTTATTCCCACAAACAGATGAGGACGCATGTTACCACAAACAAATACATACATGGCTGAATCTCATATTTTATCATAAAACCGAAAGCAAAATAAGACATTTGTATTTTGTAAATAAATAAATAAAATTATTATTAAATTATATCATTTTCGAATTGTCATATTTTCAAATTAAAATTCTTCTTCTCATTATTGCAGTGTAAAAAATCTACCTGATCTCATGACGAAAACATACCTGTAGGAACTTTTTTGCAAGATGCGAAATACATAACAATAAGTACATATCACTGCAGTTTCCAACAGAAATTAACACTAGAGGCAGTAAAACATTGAGTACTTGTAATCGTTTTTGTGCACATTTATGATTACAGCTCCATACATTTCGCTTTCTGAACGTAACAAGTTTTCTCGGTAGTTCAGCCAGCACAGAATTGGACTTAGGATGCGGAATTCTTGGGTACAAATCCTGTGCAAAACGTGACTCATGATGAAAGAGCTGAAAGATGAGAGATCGAAAAACAAGCTAAAACGGCATGCTTGCGATTGCGTTTTTACATCACAATCGTTTTTGTTCATACTATCGGGTAGGTTTAGGTGTAGTGCAGATAGTACGTTATTTTAAAACGTCATGGAGCATTAGAGTACCATGTGTAAGTCTATCTGATAAAGGAAAAAAAAAAACTGAAACTCTTTTAGTGGACATTTCACATTGAATATGTCACGAAACATGGCGGTACAGTTGAAAAAAAAAAATATTTATTTGCTTTCATTTATTAAATGATGTTCATTTGAACCCACTTCTTGTATTTTGTGGAAATTCAATGAAAGATATATCTGTATACTTCAGTATTACACTTTAATAGTTTACAGTGCAACACCATTTGCCTCCGTCAGCGTATTGTGTAAATTATGATTCATACAGGAACCGTTTGCTAATGAAGTGCTGTATTAGCCATTTGTAATTGTCAGCAGGGATGAATTTGAGTTTTTTTTGGTGAAATATGTCAAGAGGAGGCTGAAAGAGTTGCTCGCAATGTACCATTCCTTCTCTCTCTCTCTCTCTCTCTCTCTCTCTCTCTCTCTCTCTTTCTGTCCATTCTTTTCATCTCCACTTCTCTTGGGCTCAGTGGCTTGTGACGCTCCATATGTCCGTCTGCTTCTCCTCAGAGAGAGAGAGAGAGAGAGAGAGAGAGAGAGAGAGAGAGAGAGAGACATTAATACAGGCACCCCTCGCCTCGTACATTCAGCACTCATGTTTTCCCAAAAGCCAAACGCTCTGAAATGACAGGAGAATGGAGGGATGGGAAAGAGAGAGAGGGTGTGGATGATTGGACGGGTGAGAGAAAGACGGAGAGAGGGGCGTGTAATGTGTGTGTGTGTGTGTGTAATGTAGACAGCAGTGAAGTGAATTTTATCTTACAGACGTTGAATGCACCTGCAGCTAAAGACAAGCATGAGAGCTCCCTGCAGAAATAAACACATACACTTGAGTACTATCACACACACACACACACACACACACACACACACACACACACACACATCTCATTACAGCTGTATTATCACAAACCAAGGAGATGTACAAGCACATACACACACATGCACCTGTGCATATTTGATCAAAATTGAAGATGTGAGGATAGATGGAATATCAATATTTTCGTTGTATCATATTTATGTTGTATAGAGAAACAATCCAATTTTATTTATTTATTTATTCATTCATGTATTTATATTTATTTTAAAAATCATAATTATTCAAACATTTTAACATTGTTTTTTATTTTCTTTTAAATTCTTATAAATATTAAGTTTTAATTTAAATATAATGATAAATTACTACAATTACCCATTTAGACACATTTCATTCATTCATTCATTCATTCATTCATTCATTCATTTATTTGAATGAATAGAGAGAGAGAGAGAGAGAGAGAGAGAGAGAGAGAGAGAGAGAGAGAGAGATGGTTGTGTATGTGTATGTGAGAGAGATGGTTGTGTATGTGTACAGTATGTAAGTGAATTTGGCCCTGAAAGTATTTGGAAGTTTTATGGTAGCTCAAGTGCATAAATGTAAATATAATCTCACAATACTAACTTAAAATGGTTGTGTATGTGATTTTCACTGAGCTAATGAATTCATTTTCTCTTTTTCTCTCACAGGCAGGACGCAAGTGATCTGACCGGAACTATACAGAGGTAAGAGTCTCAGTCTCTCTCTCTCTCTCTCTCTCTCTCTCTCTCTCTCTCTCTCTCTCTCTCTCTCTCTCTCTCTATCTCTCTCTCTCTCATTTCTACTGAGTTCTGGCTAGTAGTGTGTTGACTGCTATATTGATGTGATGATTTTCTGTTTCACACACACAAACCTCTTATTTTTTTTATTTTTTTTTTTTAACTGAGACCTTGGGTTGATCATTAGATTGCATACCTGACAATCACAAGACTCGTACATTATATACATTCATGGCTTTTTTTTTCATGTATGCTCTCAATAATGTTTAACATAACCATCATATATAATAACAGAACATTGTCTGTTATAAAACCTCGATGAGCTGCCTGCCTAGACAGTATTTTAAACAGTCCTAGTTTTACTTCTGACTTCGATTCCTAAAGGTTGATGAAAAATGTGTAATCCTTTCATAGAAAAAGCCAATCCCAGAATGCACTACAATAAGCTCAGTGGAAAAATTATTGTAAGATGACAGATAAATGTTGTTCCATACTGAAATAGTATCAGTAATGCTAAATCTAATTATAAATGGGCTATTTTGCCTAAAATTTGTGTAGTTTTTGTGTTTATTTGAGTATCATGTTGTTAGCTTAGCAACATGCTAACGTAAACTCAATTGAAATCTGTTCTCCTGTCAAGACTCCTGTGCATTTTATTGCTGCCTACCAAGACTACTTGAATTCAATCATTATGAGGATCTATTTTCAGGTAGACTGCTGCTGTTTAATCCAAAATGGCAGATGAACTGAGATAACGATAAAGCTTTTTATATTGTGTAGCCTACAGTTCCAAAATCTTACAGTAGGTTAATCTTATTAAAAGCCCTATGAAGATTTAAGCTTAATAAAGTTTTGTTTTTAGCTTAGCAACATGCTAACGTCAAACTCTGTTGTAATTAAAGAGGACTTGAGTCTTCTGAGGTGCTCTTTTTGTATAGGGCTGCTTATGTAGACCGTTCTAACCCTGCTAAAAAAAAACAAACAAAAAAAACAATAGAAAGCATCACAGAATTTGTAATGGTTTAACTGGTTATAATGGGAATTGTACTGGTTTTAATGGAAACTGTAATGGTGCCTGTTGGTCTCTACAGGTAATTGGTCGCCTTCTATTGGTGCTTTGTTAAAACCACTAAATCTGAAGGCAATATGTCCCAAAACACACTACAGGAAACCATTTTAAATGGTTTTAATGATTAAAAGTTTATGGTTTATAATGTTTATAATGGTATTTGTAGTAGAAACCATTAGAATTTCTGTGATGGTTTCTATTGTTTGTTTGTTTTTTCAATAATTTGCGCTGTTCCATTTCTGTTAGCATGCTGTCTTAGAAGATAACTGCCTATGTAGGCAGTAGACAGCAAGGCAGCCCACTAGGTTTCAGAATACAACTAATGACAAGCTCAAACAGCATTCATATCTGATTCGAGGCCTGTTATTTCTGACAACACTAAGCCAGCGTCCAGCAACTTGAGAGGTTGATGGGATTTTTGGAAAGAAGAAAGCATAAGCTCAGACTTTGCTGATTTTAACACAGCCTTTTCTGAATTTTTGATTACGAGAGGAGAGTGAGATGACAAGGAAGAGAAATAAAAGAGAAAAAGGTGTTCTCAGAGAGTCAAGGGTGCAGAGTTGATGCTGGTAAAGATCTGTGACTGAGGGCCATTAAACCCAGCCCCACGGCAATGAGACGAAACATCGAAAGAGCGAGAGAGAGCAGCTGAGAGTTTTTTGATAAACTGCTGATCCTGAAATAGCTACACCTATTTTTCATCGGGAATTCTGTTAAGAATAAATTGTCACGTCTCATCTGGAGAGGAGCTTTCTTCCTCAGGGCGGCACACAGAAACTCAAAGCCACTGCCGGAGTTCGCCACCCTCTCTGTCGTTACAGCGATGCACTGTGGGTTACCGTCGGCAAAAGGCTGATTGACAGACAGCCTGCGAGTTTTCAAGGGCACTCGCGAAAAGAAAAAAAAAAAAATGTCACCCTGGGAAAAAGCTGTGGATGTTACAATAAAATAAATGAATATGACATGACAAAATACTAAATTTAAAGGACATTTTTCTCAAAAGTCAACAACTGGCCAAAAGTTAAAGGGATGTTTCATCCAGAAATGAAACTTCTGTCATCATTTACATACCCTCATGTTGTTCCAAATCTGTATTAATTTCTTGGACACAAAAGAAGATACTTTGAAGAATGTCGATAACCAAAGTTGATGGCAGCCAGGAAATACTATGAAAGTCAATGGCTACCATCAACTGTTTGGTTACCAACATTCTTCAAAATATCATCTTATGTATCCAACAGCTGAAAAAAACTCAAACAGATTTGGAACAGCTTGAGGGTGAGTAAATGATGACAGAGTTTTCATTTTTGTGTGATTTATCTTTTTAACTGTAAGTATAGCCCTCATATCATTGTTTACATTACTGTCAAAATTAAATATGCCGTCTACCTTGACTCCACTGACCCTTGCGTTGCTCTTAGAAAACTGTGTGTGTTTCAAAAAGGAGAGAACTAACATACGTGTCACCATCAAGATCTGTTATTTCCAGGAACACAATGATGTAATGGGCATCATATGTTCTTCAAGTGCGCATATGGGTTTAATTTGGCAAATATTGTTGATCGAATCCCCCAGCTTCTCTCTTGTGCACCACACCCAGCATTACCTCAGTGTTCTTCTGTATGCCAAAAGTCGTGTGCATCTGAGTGTGTGTGTTCACAGCAATTTTAGTGTGACTTTATATGCAGATGAAGTGCAAAAGAGAACAGTGAAATTCACAAGAATAACAAAACACCTCAGGAGCGAGAGGAAATGAACTAGAGATACAGAGCAGAGGAAATGAGAGGAAAGGAGTTTGCTATTGGTGTATTAGCAGAAATTATTAGGGAAAAAAATGTTTTTGTTTGTGTGTAAATGTACAGTCAGAAAAATACTTTATGAAAGTATGATAATGCAGATGCGAAGGCTTGGGCGAATGCGTTCTTGCATTACTTAATGCCTCAGAATCTCAGACAGCAGTTAACCTGGAACGACAAACTTACAGTAGATACATATATATGATAATTGGAGCTCTAGCACCCCTTGTGGTAAAGCTGAGAATATAGTGTTACGAATAACACTCTGACACATTCAATCGAACTTGTGTAACTAGACACGTTTGTGTTCATGTACGTGTGTAAAGTATGTTTCGGGCCTAAGGGGAAAATTCCTCCCAGAGGAAAATTTTACTGTGCAGAATTTGAGAATAAGGTGCAATCTATAATAAGCCTAATTTGCATATAAAGGAGGTATGTTTGTGCTGAAAGAAAGACAACGACTTAAATTCCCATGGCGCAGCGCAATACTAGTCTCAAGAGACTTGAGGTACAAGTCTCCAGTTGTTCTGCATTTAATATCATTGCTATATGTCTAAAAATAACAATACTATTTTAAAATATAGCTTCTCTTAATTTTCTCTTGAATTTTAATTCTTTTGAATTTACTATACTATTATATATATAAATATATATGTATACAATTTTTAAAAGTATTAAAAATATGTAAATAAGTATTAATATGTTTAATATTATATTTAGATGTTGATGAAACAATATTAAAATAAATAAAATAATAAATGAACTGGGAATCAGGAGCCCTCACTGGGCTGAACTGGGGATCAGGAGCCCTCACTGGGCTGAACTGGGGATCAGGAGCCCTCACTGGGCTGAACGGGGAATCAGAAGCCCTTCCTGGGCTTAATTCGGGAACTGAAGCCCATCCTGGGTTTAACTCGGGAACAGGAGCCCTTCCTGGGCTTTACTCAGGAACAGGACCCCATTCTGGGCGTGACTCTGGAGCAGGAGCCCATTTTGGGCATGACTCTGGAGCAGGAGCCAAACAGGAGCCCTGGCACTGCAGCGTGGCACAGCAAAGCACTTTCGTGGAGCCGGCACTGGAGGGCACTCTGCACGCGCTGACACAGGAGGGCGCTCTGTAAGCGCGGACACTGGAGGGCGCCTACGAGGAGCGGACACTGGACGTGGCACTGCCGGCGGGTTTGAGTCAGTGGCAGCCAGTGGGCTTGAGACAGTGGCGGCCGGCGGGCCCACAATGGCCTCGGACGGCGGCGGGCTTGAGTGAGCCGCCAACGGCGGGCTTGCCTTCCCCGCTGACGGCGGGCTTGAGACAGCGGCGGCCGGCAGGCTTGACTTGGCCGCGGACGACGGGCTGGTTCGGGCTCGGGCCAGGACACTTCCCAGACACCGGTAGATCCCCTCTCTCCAACACAGTCCTGTGGTGTCTGGGAGGTCCACGGGACGGTGGTAACTGGCCCCGAACCTGAACAGATGGTTGATGGCCGCGTCGTCCGGCGGCATCTCCGCGGTGAGCTCACAGAACTCCTTAGCATACTAATAAAAGGGGAGATCCAGACAGGAGTGGGCGAGGAATCGAGCGGCAATGTCCATCGCTGCGGAGAGGGGCTGAAAAAAAGGAAAACGAAAAAACTTCTCAAAAACTGAAACAAAAACACGGGGGGAAAAGCACTGCTCACATTTGGTTTGGGTCTGCTGTTCTGTCATGCTTCTCTCTGGAACATGGAACGAAAGAGTGAGGAGACGAGGTGTGAACTACAAATAAACAGTCTTTAATAAATCAAAAGACAGGAACATGAACGAAGGACATCTGAAAGACATATAACAGCAGACGCTAGAGACAGGGAAACACAGGGCTTAAATAGAAGGACTATAACAAGGATAATAATTACACACAGGTGGACTCAAATCAAACACGGCTGGAACTGAATATTACAAATGGAACTAAATGGGTACAGGAACAGGAAACACCAAATATGGGCACAAGAGGGAGGGAAACATAAGACACGTGGAGACAGGACTGACAGTAGTATTACAATATGTATTATTACAATATTAAATCTTAATCTATTTATTATTATATTTAGTTACTGTTAAAGTCCATTGTAGAAAAAAAAAATTAAATGTAATTTTAAAATAAAATGAAATAAAAAAATATATATATAATAATGCTTTATATCTGGGAGTCTCTGAGACTCCAAACAAATGTAACATTTGTTTTTTTTAATAGAAAGCATGTTATTTGTTGAGTAATCTTGAATGCTGAATAAAGGATATACAGTTACTATAATATGTTTTATGTAAAATTAAAATATGTAAAATAAAATAAAAGAAAAATGAAAAATAAAAGAAAAATTTAATTTCATTAAAAATAAAATAAAATAAAATTATGCTTTATATGTGGCTACATTTGAATCATGTTAAAGCATTTGTTGAATAAAGCTGCATGTTGACTAAAGAGTATAAAGTTAAATTCTCTTTATAATCAGATCTCATAAGATTCGAAAAAGTTGCAAGCTGAAAGTTAAGTATGTTTGGGGCATTGTCGTCTCTGAACAGAAGAACAAGATAGTTAAAGAGATCTCCTATGTGCTTTTTCTTTCCTGTGGGCTACCATCCGAAATACAGTTGTCAACTTAGATGCAAAGATACTCTAATCTCTCTTTTTATCTTTTTCTTTCAACATCCATGGCATAACAAAGAGAAAAGGAAGTGAAAGAAAGGGTGGCATAAAAGAACGTGTGACTGTGTAATTAGCTCCTGTGTGCAATCACTGATTCCCTCATGCTGAATGACTGACTGCCTCTTAGCTAGCTGCATCAAAACCATTTCTTCTCTTTTTTCACTCCCTTTTTTCTGGTACTGGGGGTCTTAACAGCAGTAGGAGGGCCGAGAGGAAAAGGGGGGTGGGGGCGGAATCGGTTGTCAGCTAATTGCATCTCTCCGTGGCGATTATGTTCTCATAGAGAAAACAACCGATAATTATGGGAGCTGGGATGGCAGCGCAAGAGAGCGGTTACCGAACCGTCATGGCGGCCGTGTGGAACCCGGCCTCATTATCACCACAGAGACTGACCCGCCCCCTTCACCCCAGCAACCGCTCTAATTACCATCCAACCAGACCTCTCAATCAACACTATTTATAATCCAACTCTGAGAGACGAAGGAAAAAGAGGGAGAGAAAGAAACATTATGAAAAGTCACAAATATAAACCTTCGGCGTTTATTACAAGTATTCAGGTTCGTCCCTTGTGTGGATTGATGTGTTCTTTGAATGTGAATAGGCCTGTTTTCTCTTTTGTCCTCTGTTTTTCTGTAGATTGATTATTAGACCGCTCTTCTAAGAACCTTTTTAAAAGGCTCACATTGTAGCGGATCACTGAAAGTAAATTGCACTGAGTAGACCGTAGGCCTTAGTCGGGCTAGATGCCATATTTAATTTGACGTAGATGAAAATAGATAGACGTACTGTTTGTTCAATATGTCATTCTGTTGTTTACCTTGGCATCGATCGTTCAGCTGACAAAACACTGAAAATGTTTTTCCAAAAAAAATTCCAGTGGACCAAAAACCTTCGGAATTAATACAGTACAACTTATTGAATGGATTTTATATCTACCATTCATGGCCTCTTTTTCATTTGTGAATATAAACACATGCTTATATTCTGTGTGCTTTTGGTTTGCATATCTGCAAAAACATTTCCAGTGTGATGTTCAAATAACATTTAGATGTTTTTGCTGCTTTTACAATTTAGAATATACATGGATTTACTCTTTTTAAGATGATAATTTGATTAAATATAGTATATGTAGTTATACATTTTACATATATTGTGTAAAACTGAATATAAAGTTTTAAATCTTGATTATATAATTTTTACTCCTGATTATGTAGTTTTAGATGTTTTTTAAGATGTTGATTTGATTAAATATGACATAAGTATGACAAAATACATCAATAATTAAAATGATTTACTGCATTTACAAGCACTCTTTTTGTAATCTTTCAACATTGTTTGTACGTTTACTGGGCATGTGAAAAAAAATGTTCATCATAATACATGGGTTGCCTAATGATAGGACATTTAATAAATCAGCTGATATTTTTCTACTTTTAGCTGCAGTAGTTGCAGTTCCAAAAATATACTTGTAAATTTGCATTTATACATATATACAAAATGATTATATAGTTGTAAATTCTGAGTATGTAGTTCGAAATTCTGAATGTATTGTGTAAATGTGAATATATAGTTTTAAATTGTGATTATATAGTTTTTAAATCTAAGCATGTGGTAAGAAATTCTTAATATATTGTGTAAATCTAAATATATAGTAAAAAATCTTGATTATGTTGTCAATAATTCACAATATACTGGATAAATGTAGATATATAGTTTTAAAATTGTGATTATATAGTTTTTAAATCCAAGTATATGGTAGTGTGTGTGTGTGTGTGTGTGTGTGCGTGTGCAATTTATTGTGTAAATCAATATATGATTTTTAAATTGTGATTTTATAGTTTTTAAATCCAAGTATATAGTTAAAAACTCTTAATATGTTGTGTAAATCTGAATATATATTTAATAATCTTGATTATGTAGTCATTTTAAAGCCAAGTAGACCTATATAATTAAAAATGGTTAATATATATATTTTTTTTGTGAAACTAAATATATCTTTAGAAATCTTGATTATACAGTCACAAATTCAAGTATAGTTATAAATTCTGAATACATAGTTGCAAATCTGAACATTTAATTGTAAATACTGATAAATACTGAATATAGCTGCAGATATATACACATATGAATGCAGTCACATGAATTACTGAGCCAGACTGCTTCTCGACTTCACTCTTATAGCCATTGTTATTTCACTATAACAATTCCACATTTCACAATAGCCAGCTGGTGTTTGTTTCCAATAAAGAGCATTTGTAGTCATCTGAATGAACCACCCGAGGTGAGGCCTTGTGAAAGGTTCGTTAGGCAGTCCTCTGAACGAGCTGCACCACAGCACCCCATCTCCGTCTTTAGGGGGAGGCACCTGGACGAGCTCCACGGTGAGGCCTGGTGTAGGCTGAGTGATATGAGGCGTGAGACCTTGGAGTGCTGCCCTACTGTTACTCACAATCCTAATACCTCACAGATGTTCTGGATCGAGAAACAGCTGTCTAACATTACGTACACACACAAAAACGCTAGCGGCCCCCCAACAGCCATTGGAATGTGGCGTAAAAGCCCCCATACACAATGTAAATTTACATGCATAATGCGGGGAATCCAAAAACACCTCATCCCACCTACAACGAGAACATCCTCCTGTCTTAAGCCGTTAATACCAGCATCTAAAACGCGTAATACTTTTAAACAAACGCTACGTCACATCGCTAATACCCTCACAATGGAACAGCCTCATATTTGCATTCATTCATTGTGTATTTTTGTGCGTTTCACTAAAATATTTGCATGTGTTGTTCATCTAGCCCAGTTCAGACACTTTTCTCAAATAAACCAAAGCTTCTAATCAGAAATACCATGAAAGAGTCTGAATGCTCTGCTTAATTACACATTCGCACACAAAGTCCCGTCCCTCATCCCTGATTGGGTTATTGTCTCCAGTTTTTCTCCACTAACGACCGCTGGGCCCCCCCTCGCTCTGAATATTCATGAGAGGAAGTGTCTCACTAGATGGCAGTGCAGCTCAGTGCGGCCATGCTAATGAGTTCACAGGGGATTAATATTTATGAGATCAGGGAGGAGGATACTGGAGATGTGACTTGTGTGAATGTGTATGCGTACGGTGACTCAGACCTTAATAGCTAAATAAGTTAGACAGCACAGAGTGGCCTGTCACATACACACAGACATAAAGACTAAAAGAGACTGCTATTTCACTTGATTTGAGTATATTTGTGGAGAAACCAAGGCTTAGGTGTTTCACAGGAAGATGAGAGACAATACACATAAAGCATGTGCGTTGTATTTTACAGTCATTTCACATTTAAAGGGACGTTTCAGGCAAAAATGAAAATTCAGACAGTATTTACTCACCGTCATGTTGTTCCATGTTTATTTCTTCTGTGGCACAGGTTTTAACTTTTATAATATATAATATATTAAAATTTAAAACCACACTAAAAAAAAATAGTAATAATAGTAATAGTAGTAGTTGCTATTAAAATAAACAATTATGAAGAAACATGTAACACGTTAAATTAAACCTGAACTTTTTAAGTCTAAATTTGTTTTTTTGTTGTTTTTTGTTTTTTGCTTTGCTTTGTTTGCTGTTTTGTTTTTTTGTTTTGTATTGCTTTGTTTTGTTTTTTGTAGTCTTGTTTTGTTTTTGTTTTTTTCAGTTTTCCCCAGTTATGTTTGTTTTTGTTTTGCTTAGCTAAAAATGTTTGCGTTCACATATTTCTAGACAGTTTTTGTTTAGTTTTATTTCATTTTTGTAGTCTTAAAGCCCATGCACTCCAAGGACGATAACTATAAAGATAACGATAAAGATATATTTCTAAAAATCCTTCTCAATATTAAAGAATAGCACAGTCCACACCATAGCTATAATGATAAAGGCACAGAGAAACGATATCGTTGGAATCACTTTCAGAACGATTTTTTCCAGCTGATGAACGATACAAACATTGACACCCAATCAGAATCCATCCTGCTATAACGAGCTCGAAAATTTAAAGCGGCAGATGAGCATGTGCTTAGAATCAACAGACGATATCGTCCGCTGGTGTGGACGCTAATATCATTATCTTTATAGTTATCTTTATAGTTATCATTCTTGATGTGAATGAGACTTTACAATGTATAGTTTTTTTTTTGCTTCCCACATTTGTTTTTACTTAAAAATCTTTTCATTAAGTTTTTGTTTACGATAATAACATCAGTTACAGTCATCGCTAGACATGTCATCAAAGACACTCAAAGTCTTGATGCATCATGTTTGGACTGCAAGCTCGACTCGAGACTCGCATTATATGAGGAAATAATTTAATTTAGAATGACATGAAGGTGAGCAAATAATGAATTTTCATTTCCTACATTTTGAGTTTGATATTAAACGGATATTAAAATATAAGCTGTAATTGAAGCTTCCTGTTGCAGTATCATGACCTGTTGCATTTGTGACTCATTTTAGTAATTGCTAAAGTTAGGTGGTGTGTATAAGGGGGGAGCGGGAGTTTGCGCAAGTGTGTTTGTGCCCAAGTTACATAAGATGTTATTGGAAGAGAGGAGGATGTAGTTTCACAATGAGTGTGTGTGCATAAATGTTGTCAGTTTACAAAGAAGATGGAGGAACATATCTCTCGCTCGGCTCATTCTACCTAGAAATTCCACATACACACAGACACACACTGTCCAGACAAGTCCATCAGTTGCCAAACACCTCTATTGGGTTTGACCAGTCACTGACTAAGCCATTAACCTCTCTCTCACTCACACAGACACACACTTACATAGCATACAGGTACACAACCCCTAGAGTGGTTGCATATTGAAATACACACACAAGGTTCAAATGT
The DNA here is from genome assembly GCA_039654775.1 of Spinibarbus caldwelli. Taxonomy (NCBI): domain Eukaryota; kingdom Metazoa; phylum Chordata; class Actinopteri; order Cypriniformes; family Cyprinidae; genus Spinibarbus; species Spinibarbus caldwelli. Next base: position 18,332,910 of record CM077229.1, on the reverse strand, counting down.
ATTCCGGGTGGTTGATCCCAAAAATAGAGCAGAGTATAGTAGGATTTGAGCTATTTTAGTGCATCCCAGACACACACATAGACACAGAGCAGATGAACTAGTCCAGACATGAGTGTCAGGTTGACAGCCTCATACCCAGAGGAATGCTTCCTTCAAACTGAAGAGAGAGAACCGCTCGTTCGTTTGTGAGGTACGGGTGAAAGAAATGTGCAATCTCCCTTAGGGTTGAGCCTCTGGCCTCCGCCATCATTGTCGTGCATGCGTGTGTGGAGATGAATTTGACGGTTGTCAAAAAAACTTGTTGCCCAATTGAAATCACTTTCTGACCTTTAAGACTGGACATACATGCAAAGCACGACCAAAATGTAAATTGCCACCTCATTTCACCCATTTGAGCTGCAAAAATTCAGAGATATGTACAACCTACTGTAGGCTCATCGGACATTAAATTTTCAAACTGTCGTAATAGTATCACAACAAAGGTAATAAAATATTGCTAGATTCATCTGTATATTAGTACCACTCAATGGCCATTTTACTGGACTAAGTTTCATGGAACATGCAATAAGCAATGTAATATCATTTTGCAGAAATTTTACCGCTTTTATTGAGATTAATGGGAATGCTAATGCCTAGTATTCTCCAAGTATGGTAGGCGTGCTTAATTCAGGTAGCTACTATAGCTATAAACAACAATTTAAATAAAATTACGTTGCGAGCTTAGCAAGATTCTGTTGTGACACCACAATAGTTAACCTGAAAATGAAAACCAGTTATGCTAATGCTCGCTATAGCGCTTCTTGTAGCAAAACTGAGAAAACATTGCGTGATATGAACGGTCATCTGACGCATTTTGAAATGCAATGACGTGAGATTGATCTTTCTTAGCTGGAAATGTTTGCGTTCACATATTTCTGTATATGAAAGTAGAAACGGTCATTATGTCGGTTACTAGCATTAAAGGTGGACTTCAGGGAATAAAATGGTATGAAAGTGAAGAATTTAGCCTGTTTAATATTTATTGTCATCGTTTTATGATAATTCAATGCCATGACATTGAAGATGATATTTCATAGCAAGAATTCCACTGTTGACAGCTTTTCACACAGAGAAGGAAATATTTAAATTATTTTGATGCTTTTCAATAGCCAAAAATACCCAGGAAGAAGAAGAAAAAGCTGTATTTTCTGTCTCTCTCTCGCTCTCATTAGCATCCTAATGAACAGATTCTCTACCTCTTCTGTTTTTCTGTCATTCTTAGAGAGAGTGTGCTGGCTTTGAAGTGTCTACACAGACATTTTTGCATCCAAAAGCACAATAGTCCTTATTTCACTTTGAAAGCACACACAAACACATACATACACACTTACACAAACACACACAGGAAGTACAGTCAAGAGCAAATATGGACCTGAATGCAATGACAGTGTAGGAAAAAAAAAACCCTATCCAAGCAAAACATTTCCCATATAAATAGTGGGGAAAAATGGCTTTTGCTGTGTGCATGTGTGTGTTGAGGAAATAATTGAGGAGACAGAACTCCAGAATCAAGCCTCTAATGGAAGGTGACAAATTAATTTCTGTCTGCTAATAGCTCAAAATAGAACATGCCCGACTGGCTGTCTTATTCTATGTGCCGCTTGGAAGTTCATGCACGTGTGCATGTGTGAATGGGAGGAGAAGGAGAAAAAAATCCTCACTAGTACAGCTTAAACTGTTTGTATGTACAAGCTCTGTGGTTAGACAGACATCCATCGTGGGTTAAACCACACTACCAGTACCAGGTTTTGACCTGGGTTTAATTAGGGATTCAAACTTTTTAAATTAAATTATTGATATTTAATGAGGTAATTGAGTAAATCACAAGCATATATCAATATTTGCAAAGAAAAGCCACTAAATACACATGAGGATAAACATATTTGGCCATTGCATTATGGCTTGTTGTTTTTCATCATCTTACGCCATGAGCGCTATGCTTTTAAACAAGTTAAAAGAGGTTAAAATTTGAAAAATGCACCTTCCAATTCCAGAGTTCTCTTCCAAGCACCTTTGAGATCTCTTTCCAATGCTCTGATCAAATCAATGGCTCCAGTCGTAAGAAAATTTCTTATGAAATGGCGCTCAGTTTGAATAAATGTGTTCATGTTTTACAATATTTTTTTTGTGTGTCATAATTAGTTACGTTGAATTACCTTTACATTAATATGAATTTGTAATTTAATTGATTTTTTTTTTCATTTTGAATAAAACATAATTTTTAAAATATTGATTTATAAAAATAATTAAATTTAGTTTTATCGTAACTTGTTTTTGCCTACCCATGCTCCATCCTTAAGTCAAAACCCTCTACTATATCTCTTAAGACAAGCATCAGCTTTCAAAGATTAACAAGCTTTTCACTTTCTTATGAGCTTCTCTCTTCTTCTTACACACACACACAGTTCCTGCCAAACCTTTGATCTGCCGGCAACAGCATCATGAATAGTCACGCTGACATTAACGCTCATCGAACGCTTCATTCTAACTGCCATTCATGGATTGGGCCTTTGTGTCTTTAATCTCTGCTGACTGGTCGTTTTAAAATTAAAAAGGGGCACTGTTTGTATTTGATTGTCCGTAATAACATTGTCACAAGAACAATAGGAGATCTATCTCAGCTCATCCCCGTAATAGGGTTATCTGAACGCCACAAATTTAAGAACAATTTGCCACCATGCTTTCATGTAGTCCTGTCATGTGTTTTAAAGATAAGATTAATTCTTCATATCAGCAATCTGATTGTGGACTCGTGTATCTCATGCATGTTTTATAGCAGCCCTTTCTTCCAAACTGCTGCGTCAAACCTTTTCTTTGGGAAAAAAAAAAAAAAAATCTAAATTATTCATCTGTTTTGGTGCATTCCTCCTGCAGAACGAGAGAGAGAGGGGGAATGAATTGAGGGTCTTCCTTTTTTCTGAGGGTCACACGTGGACTGCATTCTGATAGAGATGAGAGGTTTTTAGGCCTGAGAGAAAGACAAAACGAGGCAAAATAATCTGAGAGTCCTGGTCAAGGAAAGCAAAATGCTGTTTTGAATAGGTGAAATGGCACAGCGCTGACATCAGGTAATCCTTATTTTATTAATGTTAGCTGAAGAACTCTCATATTCCGGCAAAACACCTTACAATTCACTCTGGTCGTCCCTCTCTCCACCCGCTGGGATATTCCTTTGATATTCCATCTTTTTAAAGCTCGATAACATTTAATAATAAAAGCAGAACCTCTGTGAATTGCGTCAGCCTGACCTGCTTAAGGAAACACACACATGCACACTTGCAAAGCCTCATTGTTACTTGTGCCACAAATGGCATTGTGGGTCCAGTGTATGTCATGCACAATATGCCAAAACTGCATCTTTCAGCTGTTCTCAAAGGGAAGGTCATTTGTTTCAGGGATGTTTATGTCAAGGATGATAACTCTAACTATAAAAGCTTAATAATTGTTCCAGTTCCATGAAAATATGAAAATCCACACCACTGTTACCAACACAGAGGAGTAATATTGTTTGAATCATGTTTAAAAAAAATCCAACTGATAAATGATAAAAACATTGAGAGCCAATCAGAATTTCAAGAGACTGAACATTTAAAGCAGCAGACAATATAACTGTAGCGCTCACTTATAATAAACATAATGTTATCATCTGTTGGTGTGAATGCCCATATAGTTATGGTTATAGATATCATTCTTGGTGTGAACGGCTCTTTATTTTGCCCTACTATTGAATACTTAATTCTGATTGGTCAGTCGTGGCTTTCAAGGGCCGTTCCCTGTCGATATTTTCACTAGTACTGCGTCGTAAGACGCTTGTATGGAAAAACTCCTTTTTTCCTCTTCAACTGAAGCCTTTTCAATCACGCAGTGAAACTGCACGTCCATTGGTTCGTGCAGTGCTATAAAAACGAACCAATGGCTCGGCGGCGGCGACGAGCGAGCCTATGGCTGAGCAGCCCGCCGTAGCCCGCTAAAACGGGCGGGGACTGTGGCTATATAAACGCCCGCTTTGCTGCCGCATCTCAGATTTCTTCTCTTCAGCGACGAAGATTCTTCCTTGCTGACGCCGACTTCGCCGTAGAAACGCCTCAGCAGCTGGATTGGACCTTGCAGGTTTGCTGTTTCCTGGTCTATCCCCTGCCGCCATCCGGCGATCGTCTAAAAGAGCCTCACAAAAAGAGCAAATTCGGCGTTGTTTCAAATGCTGCGCCGTCATTGTAAGACGTGCAGGGCTCCCCTGCACGCTGATGATGGTCATGCTGAGTGCGTGTCATGCTTGGGGAAATCCCATGCTGACGCTGCGCTCAGCGGAACTGATTGCTCGCACTGCGAGTCTTTCAGTCTTGCCTCTCTGCGCTCTCGGATCACTTTCTTTTCAGAGAGCGACTCCACCCCTCGCGCCCTCCCGTTTTCTTCCTCCCAGGGACCTGGGAGGAAAAAACAGCGGGGCAGAGGAATTGAGCGGCCGGAGACGAGTGAGCTCATGTCGGCTCAGTGCCCGCGTGCCTCGCCGTTACCACAGAGAGAGGTTTCTCCCATCTGCTTCACCCAGCCTGATCAGCGTCCCTCTGCAGCTGCGAGCGACATGATCTCGTTCGGTGCGAGCGACGACAAGATGGACAGCCTTTCCCTGGCAGCGTCTGATGCGGAGGAGTTTTCGGGATCGTTTTCTGACCCCGCCCTCTTGCCGCCGTCTTCCTCTCGCAGCGCCAGGCCCAAAACGGACAATTATGACAAAGGCTGTCGGTGAGCTTGGGCTCGAGTGGTCTCCGCCTCAGGAGCCCTCGTGCAGCAGGCTGGACGAGTACGCTCATCCCCCTTCTTCCCAGAAGTCCACGACAAGCTCACTAAATCGTGGCGCGCCCCCTACTCGTCTCGCATTAGACCTTCTGCTTCCTCCGCCCTCTCCTCCGTTGACGGCACCGAAGAGAAGGGATACGAGGACCTGCCCCCTCTGGATGAGTCCATGGCTGCGCATCTCTGCCCGCCCACGGCGATCGGATGGAAGGCGAGGGCAAACCATCTGTCCAAGCCATGCAGAGCTACTTCTGCACTCGCTGGATGCGCCTACTCGGAGGCTGGACAAGCGGCTTCAGTGTTGCACTCGATGGCGGTCCTCCAGGTCTTTCAGGCCAAGATGCTCGCCAGCGAGGAGGCCGGTCTCAATGCGGCTTCGCTCAGGGACCTGAGGAGCACAACGGACCTGGCCCTGCGCGCAAACAAGGCCACCCCCCAGGCCATTGGGCGGTCTGTGTCCAGCCTGTTGGTGTTAGAACGCCATCTGTGGCTCGCCCTGACGGAGATGAAGGAGGCGGATAAGGTCCCCTTTCTCAACACTCCAGTCTCAGCTAACATCCTGTTCAGGCCGGCGGTGGAAGGATTCGTGGAGCGGTTCACGGAGGCTCAGAAGTTATTTCAGGCGATGCGACACTTCCTCCCAAAGCGCTCCAGTTCCTCTGCTGCTGCCAGTCACCCCAAACCTGCGCCGACTCAGCAGCCCTCCAAGCCAACGTCAGCCACCCCCGAACCCAGGCCCCCTAAGGATCGGCAGGATAGAGGACGTTCCCGCTCTGCGAGACGTTACCCCTTCCCGAAGCGCCAAGGACCCCGGCCAAAGATAGCCCTGGATCCTGCGCCTCAGAAGTCCTCCTGAACAGCCAGGCAGAAAGAGGAGGGGCCCGAGTCTCGCTACCGCCGGACCACCCCACAAGCAGCCTCTTATGTGCCTCTTGTCGCCCCGCTTAGCGCTGGGTGCAGAGGGAAATGTGTTATTTGTCCCCCAAGGGCCCTTTCTAGCGCCCGGGTGTCCGACCGCTGTGATAGCGGACAAAATAAAACACATACATTTTCAAAAAAAGAGCAAATATCCTCTTCTGCCTACCATAAGCATCCTGCCCTTATGCAGCCAGTCTCCAGAGCCTATCCATCCTCTGGCCACACGGGCTATGGCCTGGCAAGCCATCCCCGGTGTGTCAGATTGGGTAATTGCTACAATAAGACGAGGTTATTCACTCCAATTCACTCGAAGGCCACCACGCTTCCGCGGTGTGGTCGCCACCACAGCGCGCAGCAAGGATGCTCAGGTCCTGCACGCAGAGGTGATGAATCTGCTGGTAAAAGGAGCCATAGAAGTCGTTCCTCCAGCCCAGAGCGAGTCAGGCTTCTACAGCCGCTACTTCCTCGTCCCCAAAAGAGACGGTGGCCTGCGAACTATTCTAGATCTCAGACTCCTGAATCGCACCCTGGTAAAAAGGTCGTTCAGGATGATCACGTTGAAACAGATCCTCTCACAAATACGCCCAGGGGACTGGTTCATGTCGCTGGATCTGAAAGACGCATACTTCACATCCAGGTAGCCCCCCATCACAGACGATTCTTGAGATTCGCATTTGAGGGGGTTGCATATCAATACAGGGTCCTCCCGTTTGTTCTGTCCCTGGCTCCCCGCACCTTTACGTGATGCATGGATGCGGCTCTCTCCCCTCTGCGACAGATGGGAATCCGCATACTCAACTGCCTCGACGACTGGCTCATTCTGGCACAGTCGGAGGCGGTTTCAACATCGCACAAGACCCTCATCCTCAGCCACCTGGAATGCCTGGGGCTCAGGGTCAACTTTGCCAAGAGCGTTCTGTCACCCAGCCAACGAGTGTCGTTCCTGGGGACAGTTATCGACTCAGTGCAGATGACAGCAACTGTCTCAGCAGAGTGAGTCATGACAATTCAGCGCTGTGCGGCCTCCTTCAAGGAAGGAACCGTCTGCCCGCTCAAGGCCTTCCATAAAATGCTGGGCCTTATGGCAGCGGCTTCCCCAGTGCTTTGACTGGGCCTGCTTTACATGCGGCCCATCCAGTTCTGGCTGAAGCAGAGGGTTCCATCTGCGGCTTGGCGTCACGGTCGCCATCGCATAACGGTGAATCGGGCCTGTGTATCAGCCCTGAACCGTTGGATGGACCCCCTCTGGTTGAAGCAAGTGGTGATTCTAGACATGGCGCTCAGGAGGAAGGTTGTCACGACAGACGCTTCCAACAAGGGTTGGGGAGTTCTGTGCGAGGGCAAACCGGCCTTCGGCCTTTGGTCCTAGGAGGAATCGGGTCTGCACATCAACTGCCTAGAAATGCTAGCAGTGTGCCGTGCCTGTCAATTCTCCTGCTGGACATAAGGGGACACCACGTGCTAATATGCTCAGACAGCAGGTCCGTGGTGTCATACATAAATCACCAGGGCGGCCTCGTCTCGAAGTGCCTCTGCACGCTAGCGAAAGACCTTCTTGTTTGGGCTCAGACCAATCTGAGCTCACTGAAGGCAATGCATGTGCCAGGCAAAATGAACCAAGGAGCGGACATGTTGTCGAGGAACAACGACTCCTCAGAAGAATGGACGCTCCACCCACTCACGGTTCAGAAAATCTGGGAAGTGTTTGGCAGAGCTCGAGTAGACCTCTTCGCCTCCGAAGACAACTCTCATTGCCCAACCTTTTTCACGAAGAGCACAGATGCCCTGGCCCACGAGTGGCCCAGCCTCCCGCTCTATGCGTTCCCTCCAATCGCTCTGCTACCGCAGGTACTCAGATGAGTCAGGGAACAACGGCACAAGCTTCTTCTAATAGCCCCCCTCTGGAGGAACCAGCCGTGGGTGTCGGAGTTATTCCAGCTGCTCGAAGCAGCCCCGTGGCCCATTCCCTTGAGACGGGACCTCCTCTCTCAAGTGAACGGCACGCTGTGGCATCCACGGCCCGAGTTATGGGCCCTGCATATGTGGCCGCTCAACGGGAGCCTTTCGACTTCCCAGAGCGTGTCTTAAACACTATGGCAGAAGCTAGAGCCCCATCTACCAGACGCCTCTATGCTCTGAAATGGTCTATTTTCTCAGCTTGGTGTCAAGACCGTGACTTAGATCCGGTTACCTCTGATGTATCAGTGGTTCTTTCGTTTCTGCAGGAGATGCTGGATAAACAGCGTTCCTCATCCACCATCAAAGTTTACGCGGCAGCCATAGCGGCTTTCCATGCCCCTATTGCTGGCCGATCGGTGGGCAGGAATAGTGCGCTGGTCCAGTTTATACGAGGCGCCAGGAGGATTAACGCCCCGCGTCCTCGTACAGTTCCACCTTGGGACTTACCAACCGTACTAAGGGCCTTGAAAGGCCCCCCGTTTGAACCATTGCAAACCACGAGCCTCAGATCACTCACGTTTAAAACCGCCCTGCTGTTAGCGCTGGCGTCGGTTAAGGCAGTAGGAGAACTACAGGCCCTTTCCATCAACCCTGCTTGCCTGGAATTTGGGCCTAACGACTCCAAGGTCGTCCTGAAACCAAGGCTGGGCTATGTACCTAAGGTGCTCTCCACTCCGTTCAGAGCCCTGGTCATAGTGCTTTCCGCGCTTTCCCCTTCGACGGATGACCAGGAATTATCCCTGCTCTGCCCCGTCAGGGCCCTGAGGGTGTACATTGAGCGTTCTGCCTCATACAGGAGATCAGAACAGCTTTTTGTCAGCTTAGGTAACCGTGCTAAAGGTCGCCCTGTTACGAAGAAAAGAATTTCCAGGTGGTTAGTGGATGCTATCACCCTAGCATACTCCTCCTTGGGCTTGCAGTGCCCCATTGGGGTCAGAGCCCATTCCACCAGAGGCATCTCCTCTTCCTGGGCATGGTCCAGCGGGGTGTCCATTTCGGAAATTTGTGAGGCGGCCGGCTGGTCCTCGCCGTCCACATTTGTAAGGTTTTACAACCTGGACGTCCCTGCCTTACAGGCCAGAGTCCTTTCTGCTTAGTTTGCCGCCTCCGGCTAGTTTAGCAGTCTTATGGGTTTACTTGACCAGCATTGTTCAAGTCCCTCCTTCACCTGGACGTTCCATATTATATGGATACCAGGTATAAACTATAGGGGACGACACCCAGGCCATGGATGACCCTGATGGCTCAGCCTGTGCTTGGTGTATTCCATTGACTCCCCTGGGTCTTCCCCCATGGGAGTCTTGGTTTTGAGTCGTTCCCCATCATAGCACGGCATGATTGTACTGGTTCCCATACAAGCGTCTTACGACGCAGTACGAGTGAAAATATCGACAGGGAACGTACTCGGTTACTTTCGTAACCTCGGTTCCCTTAGATATGGGACCGAGTACTGCGTTCCTGGCCGTGCTATGAGCTGCACGCCTCAGTCGCTTCATTTGAAGAAATCTGAGATGCGGTGGCGAAGCGGCCGCTTATATAGCCACAGTCCCCGCCCGTTTTGGCGGGCTATGGCGGGCTGCTCAGCCATATGCTCGCTCGTCGCCGCCGCCGAGCCATTGCGTCGTTTTTATAGCACTGCACGAACCAATGGACGTGCAGTTTCACTGCATGATTGAAAAGGCTTCAGTTGAAGAGGAAAAAAGGAGTTTTTCCCATACAAGTGTCTTACAGCGGGGTTACGAAAGTAACCGAGTACGTTTACATGACAACGTTTTCAGCCAAAAATGGGAAACTTTTTATGCGTTTTTCCTGTTCGTTTACATGACAGTGGTGTTTTGGGGACTGAAAACGCATAATTTTGAAAACGGGTTTCAAGGTAGAAGCTTATGAAAACTCTACCGTTATCGCTTCCGTGTAAACACCCAATACGGGAAACTTTGAAAACAGTGACGTCATGCGTGTGCGTAGTACGTGTTAGGTATGTAGACATGCGCAGTACGTGTCGATTTTTATCGTCCGTCCAGACAAAATTACTCGTTTCTTTTGCCATATTGCCTGTTTGACCACTCATCCGGGTAACTGAAACTGGTGCTACATTCTTGACTATTTTTTTTTATTTATTTTATTTCTTTCTTTATTTTTTTGTAGCAGAAGCTTTAAGATCATCTTCAGGTAAAATTACTCCACGTCAGGTCCTGATCACCCTATATTTATTTTTTTAAATAATGACCGGCTGAAAGTACATTAAACTTTTCTTAGCTTGCAGCTTGCCATTGTACAGTACCTACTAGAGCTTATTCTGGCCAAGAACCGCCTACTTAGACAAGAAGAGACTGTTTGCTTGAGATATAAAGCCACAAAACTCAGTTTTACTTGTTTTTACTGCTTATTACACTATTATTACTTTATTATTAACATGTAATAATAGATTAATGACTTCAAATAGTGCTGCAGTTTGTGAACAGAGTCTGAATGAGGCTGCGACTAAGTTAAAATTGATCTTGTGTCACTGTGCCATTGTAAAAATGTCTTATGTCTTTTTAATATTGTACTTATCAATAACTGGCGACAAGGCTAGTTGTTAAAAAACACATCTCAACCCCCTTGTGTTCAGTTGTGTTGTGTTAAAACTGTTTTTGGACTCAAGTATGTGATCTATGTGCCTGCTAAGACTGTAATTGGAAGCTCCTGAGGGGACAATATACCTAGTTTTTACTTGGACATTTCAGGACTATTTTGAGATGAAATACCCACAAGTCTAGCCTACTAACTAGTCGCAACATAGACAACTATTCAAAATGGGCTGTCATTGCTAGGAGTGACTGGACATTGACCTTTTAATTGCCGTTATAGACAAGACAATTAGGCAGAAGTGAGTGAGAGAGAGAGAGATAGTAGGTATTAATATAGGAGGAAAAGAACGGTATAGTGTCATACAGATAAAATGGAATAGAGGATTGAGAGAGTGGGAATAATGCAGGAAAGTAGAGAGGATAGAGAAGGCAGGAAGATACTCTAACTAGGTCATTTCATTAAACTGTAAATGCAATACAGCTACTTGACAGAGAACGTTATGTTTGTGCGATGGACTGTACATGATTTTATAATCGGCCTGCTTTGGCTTTGTGTGTATGTGTGTGAGTGTGAGTGTGTGTGTGTGTGTGTGTGTGTCAGTACACATTGTCCCAGGGCATTGTCTATACATGCAAAGATCTCATCTTTCTCGCCACACTTTTTCTGTATAGTTTTTTTTTTTCTGTCTCGTCTTGCCTAGTCACTTCTCTTGTCTTTTTTTCTTCTCTGAGCTTGTCACTCCTCTTTTCTTATCTTATTGTGTACTCATCTTTTTATTTATTTTCTTATCATTTAATTTGTCTCATCTTGACTGTTTTCTTCTCATTTGATCTCGTCTTGTCTTATCACATTCTATTTTCTGTCTTTTTATCTCCTCGTTTCATCTCATCTGTTCTTTTCTCATTTTGTCTCATATTTTATCATCCTGTTCTTTTTTCTTCTTGTCTCAACTCATTTTATCTCATCTTGTCTCATCTTATGTCCTCATCTTTTTTACTTTCTTTTCATTTCATCTAATCTTGTCTCATTTCTTATCTTTTTTTCTTCTCGTCTCATGTCATCTATTCTTTTCTCATCTTTTCTCATATCTGCTCTCTTCTTCATCTTATGTCTTCTTAGATCTATTTTTCTTCTGGTCTCATCTAATTTCAGTTCATCCCTTTTTCATTTTATCTCTTCTATTCTTGTGTCCTTCTCTTTTTACTTCTGTTCTTACAATTTCATTTTGTCTCTTCTCTTCTCATTTTATCTCATTGTCTCATTTCTTGTCATGTCTTCTTTATTCTTTTCTTCACTTGCCTCACCTCATCTTTTCCCTTTTGCCTATTTTCTTTCATGTCTTACTTCATATGGTCTCTTCTGTTCTCACCTCTTTTTCTTTTTTCTTGACTCATTTAATCACTTCTTCACATATCTTGTCTCATTTCATATGGTTTCGTAGGTTCTTACCTTTTTTCTTTTCATTTTATTTTTGTTTTCCTTATTTCATCATCTCTTTTGTTGTCTGTACCCTTCTTGTCTAGTCACATCTTTTGTCATTTTGTTTTTATCTTGTCTCATCCTGTTTCATTTCATCTGGACACTTTCTTCTCTTCTCTTCTCTTCTCTTCTCTTCTCTTCTCTTCTCTTCTCTTCTCTTCTCTTCTATTGCATTAATCACTCATAATGGGCCCTATGGACTCAACCAATTGAGTGTGTGTGATCAGGCATCTGCCTCAGACTCAGCTAATCAAATTCCATTGCCAGAGATAATAGGAAACCAGTTATCACCCCTGGCATATATTTTCTTTTTGGCTGTCAGTAACAGCTTGACTTCAACCCTCACGCAGACAGACACATAGATTTTCCTGTTGCAAAACAATTGCCAAAAAATACCCCCCAGTATAAGGCTTTCGCGAATCGCACCGAAAAACAGCGTGAATTTAGATTTGATCGCTAATACATGTAGCATTTCATCTAGCCGTTAAGTTCCCTGCCCACATCTGACTATATGCCTGCCATTCAGAAACACTCGCTGCTGGACAACTATTACATTTACACTGACTAGCTCATGTGAAACTGGCAGAGGGGCTGATGATAGAGAAAGACAGATGGAGGGAAAGAAAAGGAGGTGGCAGATGGAGCAGCGAGACATTTGGAACTGGATATTTTACGCTCCTAACCAATTTTATTGGCATGACATCTGTAATCGGAATCACTACGGTCAATGTAATGCAGATTCCAGAACGTTGAAGAAAAACCTTTTTGAAGTGATGGGATCTGCATCTATTCCCGTAGGTACAGTTATAGGACATTAATGGGGCACCTCAGGATCTCAGGTGTTTGGTAAACAAATTACTTTGGCAATTATTGCAAGTGTTATGAATGATCATAGCCAAGTGTGCAAGGTGCAACACAAAATTTTGTCCTTTAATGAATCGGTGCCCTTGATCCTCTGATGTGTTTTTCTCGCAATTAAACTTTCATGAGTTGTAATAAACACAATGCATTTTTAAACAGGCAGATCTGGAAGACATTTGGAAAAGAGTAAGGGAGTGAGAAACTTGTGAAAGGAGGAGACATTTAAAGGGAGAGGAGGTAAATATGTTTTTCTAGAATAGAGAGAATGAGAGAGAGATGGAGGGGTAGGAACAGATGGTGAAAAGAAAGAGCAATGAAAAGAGGTTATTTTCAGATGAGTGTGACTCTTTAACAAAATGTGTCCATTGGGAGGAAAAATGGGCTTCTTAGAATTGCATATACAACACTCACACTCAGAACCCTTGTTTAAACTAATCCTTGTCCCTGGTGATTTTCTGCTTTCCCATCGCAAAACTAATTTATCAAAACAATGGTCCTCAAAAAGCCTCTGGTGTTGTCTCAGAAAGAAAAAAAAAAAAAAACACAGTTCATGAGAAGCAGTGAGTGAAGTATACCCAGGCCTTAAATGGGACAAACCCCTCAGACCAAGAGAAGACAAGTCCAGTTTACTGTATAACCTTTTCAAAATTGTACCATTGTTTATTACCATGGTACAGTTGTTAAAGGACAACTTGGTAGTATATGTAAATCAACAATGTGTACTCTTTCGCAATGTTACCCGCACCTCATATACAGGGAATATCTGGGTGCAGGTGGCAATTACACCAACATTGTTATTCAAGTTATTCTTTAAGTGGACCACTCAGTATGTCCACTCGGTTGTTTTACTTATCTCTTGGTTCTTCAGCATTGATAAATTATTCAAAGAAGTCCCTATTTTAGTACCCCCAGGGTCACGTTCTTGCATCCATTTTTGCATATGTTGACATAAATAATGTTAGGAAAAAGACACTCTTGAGAGAGACAAAGTTGTAGTGCCAGACCAGTGTAGAGTCTTGCCTACTTCTTAACGACATTTCTTTAGTTGTTGTTCTTGTATGGATACGAGATACGAGCTGTCTTCAGGGGTGTTGGGCATCCTGGACAACAGCAGGCTTCTCAATGCTAGCCAGCACCAGGCTAACAGCACTAGCTCTGCCCCAAAAACAACATGAGCTGTCAGAAAGGGTTATCACAGCCCAGTGAATCAGACGGGAGGAGGGAAGGACAAGGGGAAGGAGGAGGGAGCCGGCGAGGGTGGATGGGTGGGAGTGTTACTGCGAGAGAGAGAGAGAGAGAGAGAGAGAGAGAGAGAGGATTCAGACGCTAGAGAAAGGGCCAGCGTACACCCGCCACAACTGAAAGCACAAGGATCGTGTGCGTGTGTAGTGCGTGCTTGCGTTCGGAGTAACGGCGATGTTGGAGCACTCATCTGAGCTGGGCTTTGTGCCGAGTGTGTGTGTGGACAGCATGCGATACCCATCCACCGCGAACAGCGCTGTCTCCATGAGGAGCACAGAAGAACTGCTGCTGAGGTAAAGCTGTCCCTGGACAGCACACAAAGACATGCATGCACACACATACACACAGATCCGGCTAGCTCCGAAAGGTTTGCCATTCATAGCTGCAGGCATACGGCGAGCCGTTTCAGGAATGTTTGGTTGACGGCAGCCCTGCGGTTTTGTTGGCATGGTTCGTTGACATGCCGTTTGTAGGCCGTTTGAGCGGTGCGTGCATGTAGTTGTGTTTTTGTCAAATTGCAGGACCCTGCCTGTGCTGTACCGCCTGCACTTGTCTCGCCAGCCATAAAAATGCGAAGCTTGCAATGTTCCCCTCTCTTGTTTCTCTTCCCTACGGTTCGTTCGGAGCCTCTTAAAAGACTGAAGAGTTGATACAGCTATAGAGAAGTGTTTGAAGATATGCGTGCATGCACACAGGATAATGCGCGTGTGTGCGCAAGGGAAACAGAGTGACAGAAAGAGACATCGCATCCTTGATAATAAAATTGTGCTCACTTATTGCAATCACCTTTTTGCACTTATTGCTGTCGCATTTCTGTACAAGCGGTCCTAATCTATATTAATGCACCCTGTAAAGTGTGTGAGTATATTTGCATACATTTAAGTGTGCAAACACACTTGCGAGGACCTAAATTTGGAGTTTGTTTGGATGTAATAATCGCATTAAACAAAGAGAGGGACGAACAGGAGGGGTTAAGCCCCGTCCCGCCGCTAGAAAGATGTCTGCTTTTGTTTGCACGCCTCTCTGACGATTGGATTTAGAGGGGTGGGGGGGTCTGGAGAGGAACGGAGGAGAGATGAAGGGAGGGTAGCGCTGAAAGCATTCTAAACACTGGGACGCCCCGACAATGAGGCTGTCACTCACTTCGTGGCTTGTTTTCTACCTCTCCTCTTGGTCTCTGTCTCTCTGGCCATTTAAAAGTGGAGAAGGGTGCTAATCAGGCCGTGTCGGGTTGGTTTTTATCCCAGGGTTATGGGCGGTTAATAACGCAGGCGTTTAATGTGCAGAGTGTAATGGGGTGTGAGGGCATTAGTTGGGCCAGAGAGGCAGCCATGTTGGTTTAAAGAGTAGATTTATAGCCTTTTACTCATTCATTGTGCTTGTGCTCAGTGGCTTTTAAAATAGCCCACGAGGAACATGAATCTCTCCAATGACTGCGGTCAGGTCTTCTTGTGTAACACACGTACACACACACATACACACCTTGGCCATAACTCAGCCTCCTCCAATAAAGAAATGTCAAATGGTACTGTGTCGTACAGGTTCGTAACCATCACACACACACACGTGTGTGCATAGGCATGCTCATTAAGAAATATGACCATATGTTAACAAATGTACCCCAATGCGACTGGGGCTGAATCTACGGTTTTGAAAACGCTTATCGTTATTTGATGAAAAAATGATTTATGGCACTACACGAAGGGCCACATACATGGGAAAACCGTACATGCCGGGACTGTAAATAAATCTATTGCACGTGCCCCTGGCAGTTGATGTAATGCTTCGTTTGCTGAGGACTCACATCGATTTATGCCGCTGTGCCTAACTTCAATCCATCTGATGGCGAATGTACTGTAATGATGGCTAGAAATGCAATGATTTATTTAAGATTGATTGTTATGTGTAATATTACTAATATTGAACATCTCTGAAATGTCTTTTGTGGTGCTATTTATGTTCCGAAACCTAGTGGGTTGTCTACCTAGACAACAATATGCACATCACCATTTTAAAACCAAGTGAGCTGCCTACCTAGACATCATTTAAGATGCCCGAAAATGTTGTGTAGGTAGGCAGCTCAAAAGGTTATCAAGCGTAGCCTGTATGAGTGTTCTTTTGAAGACCTTAGCTGACAGAGCCATTTAAATGCTTTAGCTAAGGCTGAATGTGTTTCTCACAGGAAGTTGTAGGGTTAAGCAATCACAGATGACACCAGGTCAGTTTCCGCTTCACGGGCCATCATAAAAGCTTACACTATCTTCCTAAAACCGCTCGTACAGCACTGCCGACTTTCCGCTATAAACACTGGAGTTTGTACTCTGCAATTAGTGGCTTGGAAAGCCTTTCATTGCGGTAAAACAAGGCAATGGCGGTTATGTCTGTGTGTGTCTGTGGCAACAGGCTGCTGTCACTGTGCATTCTGGGATATGTGCGCGAGTGTGTTGCAGAAATGGGTGGTTTTGTGTTATAGGAGAATGACCTGTCCCTAGGTGCCCACCGTCGAGCTGTGGCTCAGTGAAGCTGTGCGAGTTTCAAATGAAAATAAATGAGAAGCAGTGACCAGCACTCTCAGGGTCCCGCTTTAATGAGGGGAACGGGGGGAGGGATGTTGAAACAAAGGAAGGGGGTGAGTTGGATAGAGAAAGGAAAGGGGAAAAAGGCTCCTTAATGAACGTAGGACTTGGAGAGAAATGGCAAATTTATTTAAACTCCAGTTTCGCTACCCAAGACCTGTTCAATTAAACCAGTAAGGTTCATTGCACTTGATAAAAATCACTCTGAGGTTGGCATTCTGGGATAGCGGGAGGCAAAAATGGGCCTATACTTTGAATGTTAGGCGGTTTTATGATTTAGGAGGAAGATTTTGTTCTACATCAATATTATAGAGCAGAGTAGCTTGTGAATTTAATATTTGGGGAGTGTAGAGCGATTGGAATGCAATACATATGCTGTTGATGTTCTGTGATGTCATAATAGCATTACTGCTGGTTGGCATGGTGGTGATGTAAACAACAGGGGTCGAGTTGATGTAGTAGATTAGACAGGCTAGTGATCCCAGATTACATTGACAAGCTTACACATATGCACTAGCAAACCACAACACTCAAGGGGGTTATAGAGTTACAGTTAAATATGTCATTAAACCGCACCTGTTATTATTCAGATAACATGAAACATGTTGTCAGTTCAATGGACAGTTTACTCAAGAAACTGGCCATAATACTGTACCAATGCAAAGACTTATGGCTTCCATTGAACACGAAAGTTGAATTTTGAAGAATAACCTGGCTGTTGTTTTCTATATATAAAAAAGCTTTCAAGCTTCAATGCAGAAGGGAAAACATTTAAGTATCATATACTATTGTACATTATACTGTATCATATACTGTACATTATACTGTATCATATACTATTGTACAAAGCCATACAATTGTTTTTTTTTTCCCTCCATTAAGCTTTTAACCATCATTGGGTTAAACTTGAGAACCACATCAGTCCAATTCACAAACAAATCATTCAGACCTATTTTCTGAACTGGATCAACTATTCATTGGAAATAACTCAAAGGCCTTAAGCCACATTTCCACTATCTCTCACATTGGTGTGTGATTGGCACATTTCATCTCCTAAGTGGTAGTCGCACAGAACTTTCAAATTCATTTATTATTCTTTCAAATAATTTATTAGTCATCATAAAGCAGCAATTACCTTCTGCTTATTCACTATGGTAAAATGAATTAATAATGGACATACAAGTATATATCATGCACAAAAAATGGCCACCAATATGGTTTAAAAAGAAATCTAGAAGGTTTTCCAGGGCTAATCAACGTAAATAATTATTTTGGACATTATTTCCACTGAGTGGTAATGTTCCAGCCCAATCTCATGGCAATTTGTACATATTTTATGAGTTGGCTAAATCGCACAAATTCGTACAGCCTCACTCGTGAATTACGATTTGTGAAAAATCATATGTATTATAAGAGGTGGCAAATTTGTAGGAATTCTTATGAAGGGCCACACCTAACCCTGCCCCTACACCTACCCCTCACAGAAATCATACAAAATCATTCGAATTTGTATGAATTAGCCACCTCGTAAAATACGCACAAATTGGTCATGTGGTTTGGCTTATACTTAGACTTGGCTTATACTTTTGTGCATGTAGTTTAGTTCTTCTGATGTGTAATGACAAATTCATTACATCATCTGTGTGTATATATGTGTGCATTTATCTGAGAACAGTACGTGACCTGAGTATCTATAGTACACATAGCCACATAGCGTAACTGAGAGTATGCGTGTATATGTGTGCGCTTTCACCCAAATGAGCACGCTCACTGCTTTACATAATCCATGAGTTAATCAAATATTCATGAACCCAAACAGACTCTTCTGACAGACTGCTGACAGCCCGTCTGTCCGTCTATATGCACGCATGCACAAGGCTATATGCTAGGGCTGATGGATATACTGTGCAACAATAAAAAGACGTCAAAACGTATAGATTTTGCTATACTGTGATATATGTTTGCATTTTTCTTAGAGGATGTTATTTACATGTAGGAGTGACTTTAGTTGCTTACGTGGTCAAGCATAGTGCAAATTTCTGCATGAATTTAAGTGATACGTGGTGCACATATACTGGATATTTTGAATATTGCTCATCCAATCAGAAATTAGAATTGAAACTATAAGTGTTAACATATCTCTTCTACAAACCTAGACTCATTTATTACGTTGCTTCTTACAAGTTTTGCAACACTTTGGACAAGTGAAATGTCCAGTGATTGGTGCTAACAGCGCATTCAGTTTTAACCAAAATGGATTAACATGAATCTGGCAACATTTTATTATTTATTTTGGTTGTTGTACGTATCACGGCAGTTTGGAAACTGTCCGGTGATTGGTGCTAAAAAGTTAATGCCTTTTGAAAATATCATACCACCTACACTGAACGTGAGAAAAAAACACATTTGTTGAAGCAACGATGCTGTTTTAGCTTACTTACAAGTGTAGAACTTTTTTTGTCATGATTCACGGGACTTGTACCTAAATGTTTTGCATCGCAAATGTACCACCTGTACCAGGTGAGCTACCAAGCAAGTTTACAGCGTAACTGGATACATATTAGTTACATATGTAAACATTTAATAATTATGCATTATGGTAAAAGTGTTTTGTATAATATGTGACTATGTATAGGTAAGTTTTTGGAGTTTTGCAAAAATGTCAGTAGAGTAAAATACCATTGAGACCAGCGATTGAAAAGGAGAGCATTTGTCATTTTAAGTTTATGAATGGTCCTCAAGTGTTCCTTCCTTTCTAGCCACTATGCTTCCTCGAATTTTAAAACCACCCATAATACATGCAATCTTTTTTCCCGCCCCATATCTGCCATCTTTAACGTGTTCTCCTTCTTCTTATCCCCCATCTATCTACCTTCCCTGCCCCCATCCCTTTCTCTTTCTCTCTCTCCATTCGTTTTGAACTCCTGGTGTACTATTTTTGTCTCCGTGCATTGCAGCCTGCCGGGCCTGCCTTTCTTTCCCTCTCTCTTTCTCTCTTGTCTTCTTGCTCTTCTCCTACATGGTCAATCAATACGTGTTATAGGCCAGCTGGGTCCAGACCCAAGGGGGAGAGGCATAGAGAGAGAGAGAGAGAGAGAGAGAGAGAAGGTGTGAGAAAGAGAGAGAGAAAAGAAAATGAGGCAGAACAGGGGCGTAACTAGGATGCAAGGACATTGGGAGCTCAGCCCAGGACATTTATACCGAAATAATACAAATTTGCTAGAGGTGATCAATGAAATGCATCATGATATGAATCATAAATGATAAGATAAACTATTTACATAATATTTTAAACCCTGAACTGTCTAACAGTGGCTGCCTGAAATGTGAATATAGTTTTTACCTTGCACAATCCTCCAGTGTGTGTTTAGTGTGAAAAAAAAATGCAGGTTATCCATATTGCCACTTGCTGTGTATGTTCACAACGGTCTACTGTCATTAAAATTACCACTGGCAACTCTCTATTCACAATAATGCGAGGCAACAGTAATGCAGTAAGCAGGTTCAGAGCAAGAGAAAATATTCAGGCTATACCCCCGAAACCCCTGGGGAGAAGGTGAGGAAAAGAAGAACAAAAAATGGCAATAAAAGAACAGAGAGAGGTAAAAGGGTAACAATAACAACTGCAGGAGGCAGAACAGGGAAACCTTTGACCTGAGAGTGTGAGAGAGAATGAGAGACAGTGAGAAAGAGGGGAGCCCATATGAAAGACGTCTTGTGGCTAAATTCCATTATCTTCTGTGAGAGAGAATTATATCAGCCCTTAAGTGCTTTCATCAGACTTCTTAACCCCAAGAGAAGGACACAGAAGAGGAAGCCAGAAAGATTGAAGGATGTCCAGGGAGCGACATGAAGGTCTGTGGCATGAGTTCTTGTTCCGAACTGCTTAAGCCGCTTAATACCACAAGTAAATTGTCCCCGCTACCTGCCAGATATCAGTAAAATGTGTATCCTGAGAAATCACTGCAATCCCTGTTGCCCCTTTTCCACAGACAAGGTGCCAGAGCTCTGTCCATGCGTGTTTCCGCTACAGAAAAGACAGTTTTGGGACAGAAAATTGGCTCTGCATTTGCTTCTAAAAGCTGCTGCATTTTAGCTTACTAAGTAAGATTTATAGTAAGACTATAAACAAAGTGTGCTATGCGCTGTTTACTTCTGTGTAGGTTATCTAGTAATATGCTTAGTTGCGTCAGCGTTTAGCTCTCAAGTCAGTTTGGGTTTACTTACATCGGGTTGGCTGTCTTCAGAGGGCTTAATTTTGGAGAAAAGGAGTGCATTTAAAAACTGAGAAGCTAGAAGAGCTTAAAAATATTTGTACGGTGTGGAAATGCACCTTATTAAGAAAAAATATTCTTTAAAAATGTCTATTTCTGTACACACATACAGTACAAGGAGATTGCTTGTGTTAGCATTGTGTGTTAGCAGTCTACAATACGCCCTTTCCTTCATGTTCACCCCAATTTCTTACGTCTAAGCTTTGACTGTCTTTGGGTTTACTGCTGAATTTTCTCTCCAAACAGAAGCCCATTTAGTGAATTCATCATCTCCATAACATGCGTAACAGCAATGCCGAGCATTCGTAAATTGCTTCTTTATTGCACAATCCATTATGTAATGGTTTATTTGCTCAAGGTAGTAGATATTGCATTGTGCGAGAACAGCGGAATGTTTATAAACCTGTCCAGAACTCACAATGTATTTATTTTTCTTTGTTCACCCCAAAATAGATTTTTTTTCCCTGTGTAATTGATGCACAAATTGATATTTTAGGGCAGTGGACTGTATAAGTATTCTTATTTTGTGTTGGTGGTTTTAGGCCTACATATATTGACTTGAATAATTTATTGTGATGTCAGAAATTATTGTATATTACCTATTTATTTATGAGTCAACTTTGCTCAACTGTCCAAGCTGGAGGGAGTATTTACAAGTGTTTCTTAGAGGGAAAGATGACCCCAGCGGCTCAGTTTGCGTATTTTAATAATTTGTGTAAAATCATTACAGAAATCTTGGTCTATATCTAAACTGTCTCTAAGGATCTGGCTCTAGGGTTAGTTTTGTTTTCTGTTTTCTCATAAATGTTACAGTAAGAAGGAAATATTGATTGTGCATCCTTGCATACACAAACACCTCCCTTGAACGCATGCAAATACTAGCACGTTGTTGGCTACAGGTCATAACAGACCACAACACGTTTTGTTTATCGCAATTTGCCAAAACTGTTTTCTACGGGTTTAATTTGGCTGTTTGTTGCACTTTAATTCTACACAACTGCTTTTTAATGATAGCTGAAATCCTTCATTGCACTTGGTCTTTATAGACAAGCATGGTCCATTATGGATTTTTGTTTTGTTTTGAAGCTTTTGGCTGAATATGTTGTTATCTAACTACCATGGACAATTTAAAAGTATAAACTGCAAAGTAATGCAATTTTCTAATGGTTCCTAATTCAGGCTGTGTATCCCCAGATATTTTTATTTTACTTGGTCATGTGCTACAGAATGCAAGGCACAACGTCCTCTTCTTCCCCATCATTTGTGTGTGTGTATATATATATATATATATATATATATATATATATATATGCATTAAGCATTAGTGTGTTTCCCATGACCTAGTTACTGCACGTGCTCTGTAGAGCCGCGGCTCGAGACCCCCTTCCCCTGGGGGCGCGCGAAGGGAAAACAAAAAGAAAACGCGCTCTTTCATACGCATGAACGGATCAGCACAGTAAAATGAGGATGCGCCTCGTATTGCATTCATCATTCGATGCAATAAATACACTGATGCAATAAATCTTCAATACCTAGAGGTTCCTTTATCATCTCTCAACCTCATTTCAGTCTACGACTCTTTATACCATGATAATCTCAATTAGGAATAATACATGTTTCTGCAAGGTTGCTTTTTATATACAAGGTATGGCTTTTCCTCAAAGATGAAAAATACAGGGTTGGTTGTAAAAAAGTGTGTTTTTCTTTCTTCTGTTGAACACAAAAGACATATTTTGCTCAGTTTGAGTTATTATGTCCTGGCTACAATGAAAGTGAAAGGGGACTGGAGATGCATAAAGGGATAGTTCACCCAAAAATTACAATTATGTCATCATTTACTCACCCTCAAGTTGTTCCAAACCTGTGTCAGTTTCTTTCTTCTGCTAAACACAAAAGAACATATTTTGAAGAATGTTTGATTGACCACCATGGTATTTTTACTTTTATTTTTTTTTCATGTTATGTTAGTCAGTGGCTACCATCAACTGTTTAGTTGCCAGTATTCTTCAAAAATATCTTCTTTTGTCATAAAGGTTTGAAACAGAATTTTCATTTTTGAGTGAACTATCCCTTTAACTAATGAACTAAAATTATATCTTGGTGTGTTGTATTTGAATGTGTGTAAATGTGATTTTAGAGCTATTGTGGGCTGCAATGTTTTCAGCAGTTTTTTTTCGAACTAGACAGTTCCTAAAGTTGTTCCAAACCTGTATGAGTTTCTTTCTTCTGCTAAACACACAAAAAAATATATTTTGAAGAATGTTTGACTGACCTCAATGGTATTATTTCCATGCTATGTTAGTCAGTGGCTACCGTCAACTGTTTGGTGGCCAGTATTCTTCAAAAATATCTTCTTTTGTCATATCCCAGCAGGCACCAGACGTCTATATAACGTCAGGTTGATGTTGGACATGACGTTGGACAGACGTTGCATTTTGGTTGAAAATGAAAATCGGGTTGACGTCAATATTTGACGTTGACTTAACGTTGGATTTTGGTTGCACAACCTAAAAACAACAAAATCTCAACGTCAGCTGACGTCGGTATTGGACATCAATTTAACATTGACATTAGACGTTGAATTTACGTTGAATTTTGGTCACCCGACGTCGCAACCAAAATTTAACCAAATATCAATGTCTTATGACGTTGTGTGCCTGTTTTGTGCCTGCTCGGATAGGTTTGGAACAGAATTTTAATTTTTGAGTGAACTATCCCTTTAACTAATAAAATAACATTATATCTTGGTGTGTTGTATTTGAATATATGTAAATGTGATTTTAGAGCTATTGTGGGCTGCAATGTAATATTTTTTTTTCGAACTAGACAGTTCCAGTCCCCATCCACTTCCATTGTATGGATAAGAGCTGCATGAACATTCTTCAAAATATCTATTTTTGCTTTTTTCCTAAAATGAAAGATCTTACCGGTTTGGATTCTTCATTATTTTATTTCTATAAAGCCTAGCAGCTGACATGGCTCAGAGATGCATTGGTTAAAAACTCGCTGCAGCAGCAGCTCGAGCAGCCACGCCTCTCCCTTCCCGGTGCGTGACGCTCCGGAGCGCTAGTTGTCTGAGAAGGGTTTTGTGAAGGGTTTGTTGAGGAAAAACACTCCAATGGGTGAGCGGAAAAGAATGTGACAAGCGCAGTGAGTGAGTGTGTGTGTGTCCAGTGCCGCTCGCGCTGCTGCACCTGTCCCTCTCCGTCTCGCGCGCCCAAACTCGGCAGGCAGGCTCGCGCAGAAGGCGGGCGTTATCCAGTCAGCGGCGCACAGCACGGTCAGCCTGAACATGACTTCGTCCTACAATCTGGATTTTCTCCCCGAGATGATGGTGGAGGGACGATTGTTGAGCGCTGGAGAGAGGATGTAAGCGTTTAGCTGTTTATCTCATTGCTTCCCCAGCTCTCTTCTGTCATCTTGCTCGGCGCAAGCGTGTTGACAAATAGGGCACGCGGTGGTGTGTTTGCGCCGCGCGTTGTGTTATCAGCAATCAGATAACGGGGCTGATGGGGCTAATGTTGTTTTTGCTTTAAACTGCATTTATTGTGTTATTTGCATCCGGAAAATAAAGATGTAGGGTTTAGTGCTCCGTTATCGGACAGTCCGAATCATGTCTCAGAGTTTTGTTATATTACGAAGACTGATCTGCAGTGCATGGGCGAAATTGTAGCAGTGAATAGTCAATGTACTGTGCGAGAAGATGCACTTAAATGTATAGTCCCCTGATATCACATCTGATTAAAAAGTGCATGCAATATGAAGAACTAGGGTTACTTTGATACTCGGTAAACTGAACGTTTGTGGCTTTTGGGGAACATGCGTGTTTATTTAAGACTCATTCATATTTTATCAGGATCAACTTTTAAACCGCGTCTGTTGCACACACATCCACAATAGATTTTATGTTGTTGTGTGATACGAATGGGGTTCAAAAGTAGGCTGCGTATATATATATATATATATATCAAATATTATCAGATATATAAGTTTGGGGGAAAATATTGTAAACTGTGCATTAGCTAGTTTCCCTCCTTTATATAATAGTTCATGCATCAGAGCCATAAATAATTGCTTTACATTGAACGCACATGTTCCGCGGCGCAGTGTCAGCTAGTGCATGAATAGAAGACATGTGACTGAAATGGCTCGAGCTCAGTGTTGAAAACATGCGCCGCTCCGTCTCTGCTTTTAAACCATCGGAATGCGCAATGACTGACTCCCCTCTCTCTGTGTATCTGGGTTGTTTCAAATTTGATTTGTTACGTGGCATGTTGCCGAAATCAGATTAGAGCACGCGCAGGACGCGTAATTCACTTAAAGTGCAGTGTTGCGGGGCGCGAGGGATAGTTTGATGCAGCGCGAGCTCTTCACAGACGCTGTCCCACTTACGTCCGCTCGCCTTTAACTACCAACAGTTGATGAGCGCTTGTTTTGCGGTGAGAATTTCGCCCCGTTCTCTCCTTTTGCTCCACATTTTCCTCACTATTTCCATCTACAGGCTATTTACAGTTGATATTGTGTGTGGCAGTCTGCTCTTTGTTTATGTCTAACGACACTTTTGGGAACAATTTGAACGCTTCAGAGAAAAAAAAAATAAAACGCCTGGGAAATTACACACAGCAGAGACTAAATAATGACTTCACTCTCTTATAAAGATGCCAAAATATGTACTTTGGAATTTGGGTTGGGGTTATTTTGTTGTAATTAGATTAATTTAAAAACAGAATGAAACCAATATTGACCAAAAATGAAAATTCTGTCGTTAATTAGCCACCCTCATGTTGTCCCAAACCCGCAAGACCTTCTTCATTCATCTTCAGAACACAAATTAAGATATTTTTGATGAAATCTGAATACAAATACACATGCATAGCATTAAATGGACATGCCGTTTTTGTTACAGAAATAACTTAGGAGGGCCTAACGGTTCAGAACCACTATTTAAAAGTCAATTGGTCTTCATATGGATAGATGTGTGCATTGGTTAAAATCTTACACCAGGCCTCATCTAATTTCTTTCTGTTATGATGAGTAATATTTGAATAGATGAATTCATTTTTTTCAGTTATGCCATGTGATTGCGATCAAAAGGTCTTCAGAATGCATGTTCTGTTTTATTCACTCATGAATGTTTCTCTTTGTGTAGGGGCTTTTCTGTTGCGTTCAGCTTCCAGGTTTATTCATTTGTATTCCTGCTGTCCCCATGTTCCTCTTTTCTCACATCAAGACTTGTAGGTGAATTTGCTGATGTTCGAGTTCACTATAAGCATGGACTAGCACTTCTGTGACAAGGTGTTGCTATCAGTCTCCCATTACACACACATGTAAGAAGGTGGACGGGCAGCATCCAGCTGGCCCGCGTTCCAGCGAGTGAATACTTGCTAATCTCTCTCTTCACTACGTGATAAGCCGCTCACCTCTCTGCCAGAAAAACATTACACACACTCGAGTTAGAATATAAAACACCTGTCCTTTAAATCCCCAACTGCGCAGTCTACATTTCTACCTGTCGTAAGCCACTTCAACTGCCAACTTTGTTGTTGATTCTGGATTCTAGGTTTTTGTTTGCAGTAAAGTGAAGTCATTTGACAGGCTAACTTAATTTTAGATCTGAGAACACTCCAGCGGTCCTCCAGGACACAGAGAAGCTCTTATTGTGTGAGAGAGAGAGGGGCCGATTAGAGTTCCGGTGTGGGGTTCACTGAACTTGTTTTCCATCCCACTGGAGGATGTGTTGGAGGATCGGTGGGAGGGGACGTTGGTTATATTTTTCGCAAATATGATGCAAATTTCTGAAAATAACTAGATTTATTGCTCATCCAAAACTTACCGCCGCAACTTTATATTTCACAATAGGGACTTTGCATCTCACAATTGACTATTATTTTAATCTTTATCTTACAATTACTTTTTGGTCAACATGGAAAGGGGCTTCCATACAGAAAGTTTTTTGCAAGCATGAAAATAAAAATAAATTACACAAATACGCACAAAAAGAAGTTTGTGTCGAGTTAATGTAAGTTATAATTTAGTTTTATATGTGGGAAAATTACTTCGCTAGTAGTTGATTTGATTTCTGAAACTCTTATATTGTTTGGCAAGATTGAGTTTTTTTTTTTTCTCTCTCTCTTTAGCAGACGTTATTTTTTTTCAACAATTATCTTCGCCAAAATTCTGGGAAGTCTGTAACCTTTGACTCATGACCTGTTTGGGTGGTTCCTCACATCTGCTGTTAACCTGAGCATGAGACATAAACGGAAGGGAAGGAAGACGGGAAAGACAGAGGGAGGGTAGAGATGCCTCCAGCGCTTACAGGCAGCAGTTTCATTCCAGAAATCGCTGGAAGATAAAGGGATGATTAACGAGTGTGAGGAGCTGTGGCACACACACGCACAGTCAGCCAACCCTAAAGTCATCACGTAATCAAAATTGACCCTATTTACATTCTTAATACGCGTTCCTGGTCTTATTGTGCACGATTCATCAGTGCATGTTATTAATATGTTTGTCTTCGTAATCTTTCATCAAAATGCAATAACTTCCTTCTTAAAACGGTTGACGTCCCAGTCAAAAAGCCTCATCAAAAATGGGAACCGGTGGTATTTTAGGCAGGGACTCCTAGGCGTCCAGAAATTGAATGTGTCAGGCTGGCTTTTTAAACTCAAGGCCAATGTTTTTCTTTCAGCCCTGTAAAGTTGTGGTGTGTATTTGTATGTACAAGATGTACTGCATCACTCATGTCTGTGGTTCGTCAACCCATATGTGTGAAAGTGACGGATGAGGAGACGATTGACGGGGCCAGAGGATGCTGTGGCCACGGAAACACAATTTTTCCATATTAGCACCTTTGCCTCCTTCCTCAAGTCTGTATTATAGAATCTATTTGGATGTAAAATTGTTAAACAGAAAGTGAGCTGGAATCCCTTTTAAAAGTAGATTGTATCTAGTTCTGTTTATTTTGCTATTCAGTGCATGATTATGTGGTTGCATTTTATGATTTGCATTTTGGTTTTGCTTCTTAAGACCCAATCAGAACAGATCTGCGACCCACCAGCTGCAAAGCACTTATTTAGAGGACTGAATCTTTTTTTTTGTCTGTATTTGCCGACTACTTTGTCGCTATTCCTCATTTCTCTCGTTTACTTTGTCTCTTCATCTTATGTGCACTCCACTCTCTGATTGCACTGAGAGACAAGCATGTTTCACTTTCTGTCTATGGTCACGCGTGCACTCGTGACGATGGCTTTCAGCTGCTGAAAAGCTGACTACAGTCAAGGCAGGAGTGTTTGTCTAGAGTTCTTTATACCTGACGAACAACATTCTCCCCTGTGGCCTTGGAACCATAGAAATCTCTTGCTTCCTCTCACACACACACACATACACACACACTGTAACTGGAATCAGACATGTTTATTGGCCTTTCAAAAAACAAACAAACAAAAAAAACAATTCCAGTTGCTTTGAAGAGACCCAAAAAACAGAAACACTTTTTTTTGTCAATTCAATTTCAGTCTTCCACAGAGTCAGTTCCAATCTCTGCTATTTGATATATTCTGCATTTTTGCTGTTATAAACAAATAGTTCAGACTCTGATATCTGATTGAATGATCTGCTTTGAGTTGTTGTAAAATAGCTGATATTCACACATGCAACTGCATTAGTTTAATGTGGTTTTACTTTTTTATTTATTAAAATATTATTTATTGAACTCATTAAATTAAATTATGATTATTATTATTATTAATAATAATAATGTGCCAAGTATATGTATTTGTATAACATACAATTAAGCTAATGAAATAAATGGTTTGCTAAGGCAAGCATCAGACACGGTCACATTTACCAAAATTTTGTGGGTGAATTCCAGTCATTTCATTGGGAATACATGTTAGGGGTGGCTCGATAAAAGTTTTTCATAACTGATGTCCGATACCAAAACCTCTGAGTATCGGACTATACTGATACTGATACGGATCCGATACCAGGGAATTTTTTTTTTTTTTTTTTTTTTTAATCAGTGCAGAATTCCTATACCCCAATGTGGCTTTCGTGGGGCTTAACAATAACACAGAATATTATATGCACAATACTGGATTTATATCGGTCTCGCCTTACCGATACCCCGATCCAACAGAAAATGGTAGTATCGGAGCGATACCGATACTGAATATCTGATCGGTGCACCTCTACATGCTATCTGGAATTTTGCTAATTAACAAAATTGATTGGTGTGTGAACGGTGGTATTATTGCTCATAACCGGGGTTAGTGATTTCAACAAACCAATAACCTAAGCGGTTTGGTAGATAAATCACCCTGCAATGTTTGTGACATGACACGCCTGCTTAGGCTAAATAGCTAGGCTATAGAGTGTTGTTAGCCATTACGCAAAGTGGTAAAATTACTTATTTATTTCATAATTAATTGTAAATGGGAAATGTATAGCAAATGCTTTCAAGCACTGTTAGCATTATAGCCAATCACGTAGAACACATTACTCTTTTAAAGTTGATTTGGTGGCTCGAATGATCAGCAATTTGGACTTGCTGTGTGCGCTGATGTCTTTTGCATTGGATCGTTCTTTTGTTTTCCCTCTCAACCCCCCCCCCCCCCCCCCCCCACAACTTCTCTCTGTAAGTGATTTGAGATCCCTGTCCAATATTTATTCACTCCATCTGCGTGGTTGCATTTGCCAAAGTCAAGGCTTACCTCAAGGAGTCTCCGTGGACCTTTTCCCTCTGTCTTTCCTTGCTTTTCCTCTGCCTTCCTTTTCCTTGCTCACTCTGCCGCTTCATGCTTTTCCCTTTGCCTTTTTTTTTTTCTGTCGTCAACGCTCTATAATCTTTACATCCTCTCTCTGCTTCCTTTCATACAACCGGCATCATGTCTTCTCCCTCTCTCTCTCTCTCTCTCTCTCTCTCTCTCTCTCTCTCTCTCTCTCTCTCTCTCTCTCTCTCAAATGTTTTACTTGTTTGATTGGGCTCTTCAGAAGGAGAGCTCATTATTTGCAGCTAGAGGGAGCGGAATGCAGGATTATGGGAAACATTTGAGGACTTATTTTTGCTGCCTGTTTAAAAGGCAACCATCACTGCGCTAAAAGTCACACAAATACACTTACACACACAGACAGGGACTCTACAACCTGGCAGCCCTCAGCAAAAGCCTTCCAGCTCGGCTCTTGCTTTCTAACACGCTAATCCACACTTCACACCTGTGTGTAAATGTGCTTGCGTTTGTTGGTGTCCAATCCCTTTATGTGGGTTTGTCCTATTTCTCATCAAAAGTATGCTAATAGCGTCAGATGGTTCACTGGCTGTCTGATGCATACTGAACACAAAACAAGAACTTGCTCAAAATGGCAAGCTTCAGTCTGATTGGCTCACACAATTTTGCCAGACACTTTCTCGGCCAATGTTGAGCGTTGTTGAACATCTGCCGGCCCATTTTTTGTGGGTATATTCTGCACTATTTGTATGTTCATAGTCCTAGGTCTTCTGGTGAATCCTGCCACCTGCTGGTATGGAGAGTAGATCTGGTGAAGAAGATATGTGCTAGTTGGCCATTGGCTGTGGTTTTGCATTCAAGCGCAACTTTTTGGTCCAGATGCAGATGACCACAGTTTGCTTTGTTGTCATTGGTTTTCTGATGTCAGTTTGGTTTGTCTGGACCTTCAGTTGGAATGATTCAAACTGGTGACTCCTGAGTCTTTTTACCAAATCTTAAGTCGTTTTTTTTGTGAGTCAGGCTACACTGACAAAATAGCAGCCAAAACAAAACATTCAATGTTTAATATACACATTATGTGGATTGCGAGTTTGTATGATTGAGATTTACCCATAAATCATCGGTGTCCAATCCTGCTCCTGGATGGCCCATTTCCTGAAGAGGTTAGCTCTAGCTGGGTTGCCAGGTCAGTGAAATTAAACCAGCCCAAAACGAAAATAGCAGCCAAAACAAAACATTCAATGTTTAATACACATTATGTGGATTGGGAGTTTGTACGATTGAGATTTACCCAAAATCAGGGGTGTCCAATCCTGCTCCTGGAGGGCCCATGTCCTGCAGAGGTTAGCTCCAACAGGGTTGCCAGGTCTGCGAAATAAAACCAGCCCAATTGCTATTCAAAACTAGCCTAAAACTAGCCCAACTGAGTTTTTCCTATTGTTTTTCCCATCCGTCAGGGGTCCCCTTGGTCAAAATTGCATTCTGGGGGTTAGGGTTGGGGTGGCAACAGTATATAAGTTTAGCCCAATTCCATGAGAAAACCACAGACTTGGCAACATTGAGCTCCAACCTTCTGCATCACACCTGCCTGGAAGTTTCAATAGTGAGTCTGAAGACCGTGATTATCTGGTTCAGGTGTGTTTAATTAGGATTAGAGCTAAACTCTGTAGGACAGTGGCCCTCCAGGAGCACCCCTGGCAGAAATGGAAACCAAACAAACTTTGTGTGAAACTCACATTTATAAAGTGTGGTAAGTCACTTTGCCTGTCAGTCAGTCTGCTTCTTCCTGTTTAAGTGGATGCTTTTTGGCTAGAATATGTCCACTACACTATGCAACTCAATCCCGATAGTCAAAATTCTGGCTGTGTGAGACTTCCATGCTAATTAAGCTCAATATTCATGAATCATTTTTCAAGTCCCATCACTGGGACCCCCAGCACGCCTTTGCACTTCCCCTAAATCACATCAGGCCATCAACCTTGGCTGCCGCAAAGCCCCCGAACCCTTTAGCCAGCTTCCCAGATGGGCAAACAGCCCCGCGGGGTTATGTGCCAGGAGATGCCATGGGCACAGCGGTAGATCTCAGAGCTGGAAGAGGAGACAGACCTCAACTCCTCTGGACAGTTACGGTACTGACGCCTCTCCAAAGCTCAACCGAGTGTAGCCGTGTATGACACCGATCCCACCTTGCCCTCGCTTCCACTGTGCCTCTCTCTGTTTCTCTTCCCCTGAAGAAACTAGGCCACTGCATACGAAGAGACTTTGGGAGAGCGCTGTCACGGCCAACCTTGACTCTGACCGGAAAATGCATTCTGATGTGAAGGAGGAAAAATACAAGATCCACACAAGTCTGCATTCCTGTTTTTTCTTCCCTTTTGCTCGCTTTCTCTCATCAAACGGTTCTGTTATATAAGAATGCAGGAGTGTTTGCTGTGGGGACTATGATGATAGAGTAATGAGAGAAAGATAAATGTGTGTTATACCGGGTTATAGAATTTGGTGTGTGTGTGTAGAAGCTCAGTTAAAGTTTGCGCCTGTAAAGTAGGCCTGACTGTTTTATTGCAACGCTTGATCTACTGCGAGCTTGCAGGCCTCTCTATGCTGTTAAGGGCAAAATGGAGCGATTCTGTCTGTGCCTACCCTCAGGCTGTGTCTGAGTGAGAGTGTGCTCACTATATACCACTGGCCTGAAAACAGACACACTGGGTATGTTCTGAATGGAGTTCTACTATACTGCTCCAGTACATGAAGTATGCATGCAATATATGTGTAAGCTGCTGCATTTGCTGAAATATCCAGTATATGACGCCACTCTGCTGTATTCTACAACGCAATGTGCTTGACTTATCCTTCCATTTTGAATTTGCTGATTCAACTGACAGTGGAATCTTATACACCGAATTTGATAATGAATTAACTTCCATTAATGTTAGCTAGGGGTGGGCAATACAAGATATATCACAATATTCTTAACAAACTGCTTTGATCATTTTTATATTGTGATTTCTTTTTTTTTTTTCTTTTGTTTTTAAATAAGTTTCAAATTTAAACCATTAAAATAACTAATGAAAAAATACAGGAAAGTACATAGCAATTAAATAAAAAGTAGTATAAAATAATATTAAAATACTGTCTATTTTATCTATTATATCTGATGCGGTTATTATACAGTGCAATCAATGAGGCTTTTTATAAATATAAAGTGACTACTGCTGGGTTATTTCATTTCATATCCATTAAACCAGAACAATTCATTTATTTTTTAATTAAGATTTATTTATTTTTATTTATTTTTTTCTCAGATGTTTATCTTTAACTACAAGTTGCTCAGTGAACAAGCAGTGCTTCATTTCCAGACAGATAGCTTATACTTCAGTGAGTCATATGTTGATTCAGCGAGTTCCTTCAGTGACTGATTAAAAAACAGTCTTATTATTTGATCAGGCTGCACAAATTTTTATTTTATTTTTTATTTTATTTTATTTTATTTTATTTTATTTTATTTTATTTTATTATTACATAGAAGTTTAAAAATGAATAATTTAATGGAACATAATGAAAAGTATTTTATCAAAAAGAAATGGTAGGCAAAATCCAGTAAAAAATCCAGTAAATGCAATATGCATTTAGCAGAAAGACAGGAGGGGAAAAAAAAAACAACAGATTTTTCAGAATCAGCATAATTAAAATGGCCAAACTGGTAATTTAGTTTGTAACTCATTTGTTTCTTTTTTGTCATTTGTCTTTCCAATTTTCTTTTCTCTGCAGGATAATGATGTAAGTAAGAGATGTGAAAACACACACACACACACACACACACACACACACACACACACACACACACACACACACATAAGCCCAGCTGGATAATAGCACTGCGTTCACATTTAAATGGAGGATCCCTCATTGTTCTGCTCCGCTCATCACTGATTGGCTGAGGTCACCATGTGTTGCTGCTTAACCAATCAGCATGCAGCATTCATTCTCCCTGTGATCCACGGCCATGCACAGAGACACAAATTCATGTGTATGAAAGAGATCGTACGCGCCGGAAAAGCTGAGCCAGTCTCACTTGGACACGAACGAGTGAGATTACACGGCTAACATCTGCTGGTGGTTAGGGCTGAAGTTGATTATGTAATGCGCCCAGGGAATGCACGTCGTGGGTTCGTTTTCCAGTGAAGTGGAAAAAAAACCCCACAGAACGTTTAGATCCCTCAAGGCATATCATATCACCCAGCAACTACCATTGTTTTACTGCAGAAAGAGTTCTCTGATAGCTTTGTGCTGAGGAATATACAAAGGAACTCTGTGGAGACGGAGATAAAAGTGGAAAATAAGTGAATGTTGAAGTAAATGAGGATGTCACAGCGCTTAGCAGAACATCTTTAGATGTAGCATTAAGCTATTGTTAAATTCTGCTGTAACATGCAGCTAATCAGTGGACCAAAGAGGTCAGCATGATGATGTGTTGTCTTTACTTCACTGACCCATCAACTGACTGACTTGTTGAATGTAACTTTTCAGAGTCCCAGAACTGGACGTATGACACATACACATATTGGATCTGATGGTTTGTATAGTGCTAGATGTTTAAAATAATGTTATGGCTTAATTTTAATTAATGGTCAAGTATAATGAAAGCCTATCAAATAGAGAGAATGAACTAGCGGCAAACAGGCAAGATGCATTATATCCACAATGCATTGCATGTGTTTAGTATTTCTTGTACACTGTGCCTTTGTACAAGAAATATAGAAGTGTCAGTAACCTGAGAAATGCAGACTTTCCATTATTTGAATTATTAAATTATTTCCATTATTTCTTTTTAATAAACTAATATATATATATATATATATATATATATATATATAGGAAATTAAAAAAATGGCATATGAGTAAATAAAATGTAGTTATTAAAAGTAATAATATTTATTTTTATAAAATATTTTGTATACATTTTTATTTTATTAAATATTAAATATTTTAAGCTATTTTAATGTATAATGGTATAAGGCATAATAAATATTACATTAAAAGTATAATTTTAATAATAAAAACAACATTAAAATTAAATAAAATAAACAAAATGAAAAATATATGAATATACATTTCAAAACTATGCAACATTGTGCGAAATAGAATTGTTATATGGGTCAAAGACGAAAAAGGGGTCTCCATTAAGTCTCCATAAAGACACACACACACACACACACACACACACATATATATATATATATATATATATATATATATATATGCACACATATACACACACACATACATACATTATATATATATATATATATATATATATATATATATATATATATATATATATATATATATATTACACACACACACACACACACACATAGATTTGACATACAGACCCACAGCAGTTATATCACACATTTTTTCCACACTCAGCCTATTTGAAAATGAATAAAAATGTAGCAGAAAGCAGCTGTCTACTTGTGGCCTCATACAACCAATCAATGGACCAGAGAGGTCGACGAGGGCCATGCAGCCACGGTGATGTGTTGTTGTGCTGGACATGTGCAGGACATGTAACACACACACACACATCAGAGGCAGATCCTGCATTTATCTGAAGCACTAGACCAGTGAATAATACAGTAGAGGTGGTTATTGTGCTGGTAGGGACAGTTAGAGAATGTATGCGGCAGTGGACTGATACAACTGATAATGCTACACAGCACAAGGGTGGCTGAAGTGTGTGGGTATTTTGATTGAGAGTGCCGTGCTTGTAGATTTAGTTACTCTAGTAGATGTGGTTGCCTCTCCATGGGGAATCATGACACATTGCTGTCTAGCTGTTTATGTTGATCGATGTCTGCATCTCACACACACACACACACACACACACACACACACACACACACACACACACAAATTCTCACACTGTTACTCTAGGAAATCGTATTGCTTTTTCATAGCTCAGGGGATTTAAGTTATATCAGTTATGTTACGTTTAAGTATCAACTTTGTCTGATGTTTCTCCTAAAATGCCTCAGGAGAAATAAGAATAGCACAAATGAGACAGTTGTTGACATGCTGTAGGAGTATAGAGCTTTAAAATGAATGTAACTATCCCAGATACATTGGTTTTAGGAGAATATGATGAGAAATCTTGAGTTTATTTTGACTTTGATTGCAGATTTTGGTTTCCTGACACATCTGTCTGAGCAGCTTGAAATGCTTGACATACAGAACAGACCCATAGCGGTTGTATCCTGCATGCTTGAACTCTTCAGCAGTCAAAGAGTGTGTGTGTGTGTATTGACTCGTTTTCATTTCATTAGTGGTATAGTTAATCAATGCACTCCATTGTTGTTCCACCATTAAGGCTTGACTGGGTCAGCCCAGGGGACGCACAAAGAGAAAGAGGGTTGAATGTGACCTAAAAACCCTCCTTCGCTTATAAAGAAAAAACACATTAGCTCATTTCTGCCTCCATGTGTTTTAAGTGCTGTTCAGACCCAGAATGCACTGCTTCTACCTTGAGCACTCAACTGTCAACAAGCTTGCAATTACTCACATTTATTTAACTATAAGGTTAAAATACTCATTCTAATTCGACGACAATAGGGAACACCACAGTTATAATAACACAAAGGAATAATATTGCTGGAATCACTTTCAGAAAGTTTTTTTTTCCTAGTTATTGAATGATAAAAACATTGACCGTCAATCAGAATCCACCCGCCTTTGAAGGATTAGTTAAATTCCAGAATAAAAATTTCCTGATAATTTACTCACCCCCATGTCATACACCATGTTGAAAAGAAATCATGGCCTTCAATGATGGCCAACAGGGTTGAAGGTCCAAATTGCAATTTCTGTGCAGCTTCTAAGGGCTCTACACAATCCTAGCTGAGGAATAAAGGTCTTAGCTAGTGAAACAATCGGTCATTTTCTGAAAATAATACAAAATTATTTACTATTTAACCACAAAATGCTTATCTTGCACTAGCTCGACTTCACACTTTACGTAGTCACGTTGGAAAAGCCACGCGTGACGTAGACAGAAATACCGACCCAGTGTTTACAAAGCGAACGTGCAAAGGGTCAAACGCTCTTTACAAAAAAAGGTAAAACAATGATTCCGGGCGATTTTAAAGTTGGAGGAGAAAATTAGATTGAGTTTTTCGCACTACCCTACCTTTTTGAACCGGAGTAGACGGGCGAAGAAATAACCACACGTGACCTTTCCAATGTGACTACGTAATGCATGAAGTCGTGGATGTGCATTGCAAAGCTAGTGCAAGATGACCATTTGTGGTTAAAAATTATAAAAAAAATAAATGAATAAAATAAATAATTTATATAATTTATTTTATATATATATATATATATATATATATATATATATATATATATATATATATATATATATATATATATATATATATTTATATATTTATTATTATTATTATTATTTTATTTTTTTATTTTTTTTTTTAGAAAATTACCAATCGTTTCGCTAGATAAGATTTATACCTTGGCTGGTCCTTTGAAGCTGCATTGAAACTGCAATTTGGACCTTCAACCCATTGATCCACATTGAAGTCCACTATATGGAGAAAAAATCCTGGAATGTATTCCTCAAAAACCTTAATTTCTTTTTGACTGAAGAAAGAAAGACATGAGAATCTTCTATGACATGGGGGTGAGTAAATTATCAGGATTTTTTTATTTTTTTTTATTCTGGAAGTGACCTAATCCTTTAAAAAGCTTAAGCATTTTAAGTGGCAGACCAGTGTTGTTATTGTTAACTAAAACTATTTAAAAATTGCTATGTTAATTGAAATAAAGCTGAAATAAAATAAAACATAAATATTAGATTATAGCCTTTAGGCTATATGTTTAAATTGTGATGAGTTTTGTAGTAGTTACAATCGCCAAATAAACTCCTGAAGGAGTTAATTTTCTTATAATGACTGGCTGACTGTACATTATTTCTCTAATTACTCAGCAACTTAAGAAATAAATACAGCAATGGACCTGAAATATTGATTTACGTTTTAAGAAAGGGATTCAGGAGTGAAACAACGGACATAGCAAGGCTATGTAAGAAAAACAGCTGCCTTAGACAATGGTGAAGTATACAGTTTATCCAGACGATAAAGATGGACGGTTTCACCAAGAAGCACCTTTGAACTCTCATCTCAGGGTCTCATCTCATCTCAGCCAGCCTGTGTAATGTGTGAGTTTGCCTGTAGAGAGAGTAAATGGCACTGTTCAGTGTGTGGTTACACAGAGACCC
Organism: Spinibarbus caldwelli; assembly: GCA_039654775.1. Classification (NCBI taxonomy): domain Eukaryota; kingdom Metazoa; phylum Chordata; class Actinopteri; order Cypriniformes; family Cyprinidae; genus Spinibarbus; species Spinibarbus caldwelli. The sequence goes on along the minus strand of CM077229.1, from coordinate 18,295,178 downwards.
GTTCATTTAACTCACCACCTCTCCTGACTGCTTAAACCACTCCAGCAGCCTGTTCCCTCCCTTTATCTTTATCTTCAGCTCTCTCTGTGTCTTCCTGTTTATCTCTGTCCAGATGCTAGCTGCAAAACCTAGTTAGCTGCCTACCTAGACAGTGTTTTATAGTGTCATAGGAATGCTATGGAAGCAAAGTATGTAGATACCACATCCTTTACATATAAGATTATCCTAGAATGCATTGCGAAGTGTTCCCATACAAGGAAGCTGCCTATGTAGACACTGTGGCCAGGTTTTCTCTTTATGTCTTAATTTTGTGTCTGGCTAGGTATGTGTTAGTGCACATTTCTCTAATGACTCCTCATTGCTGCGTTTGCCGTTTTAAATTCTTGCTGAATCACGTCTGACCTCTTTAATGAGTGTGTGTAGCACTCTTATGATGTAACATTCACCGGTTCATTTTCTGGGTTTTATATGACATAAAGGACTGTTGCTGTGCGAGTGTGTGTGTGTGTGTGTGTGTGTGTGTTGTCGCTCAGTCCCCCAGTGAGTTGATAGCTCATTTCTTGCTGTTATAATTGCCGCCTCTTCTCTGATGCTGGATAATTTGTGTGGCTTGATTAATGTTGAAGCCATGTTTAAAAAATGTCAAATTTACACTTCAAATCAACACTTCAAATTCACATCAGCGCTCACTCAAATATCCACGCACACCAAGACACACTCATTTAAAAATTGGCTTGTCGTGTTGCCTGGAATTTCTTTGTCAAATGTGATATTGTCCAGATTTGGGTGTGGTAAGAGTTGCAGGAAAATCTTTAACACTGTTTTTTCATCAGATCATCATCTTGCCAGGTTTTGACAGCGGTTCTGTCATGCTTTGCTATGATTGGCAGCAATGCAGTTGCGGTTAGTTGTAATGATTTAAGGAAGATAACAATTTCACAGCTGTGAGTGTTAGTGTGCGCTTCCGTACTTCTGTTTTGTTTAGGGATGGAAATTGTCAGAAATGTAAAGATTTTCGTTTCTGGTTCCATTTAAAGATTGTTTTAGTGCTTTTCCAGCAAACAGTATTTCTTTCTTTCTCATTAGTTCTCACTAGCTACATTTCCATCCAAAGTTGTGAACAAAATTGCACGAAATTGGAATATTGCATAAAACATTTGCGAATAAAGCACCATTTATGTCCAGCAAGTCAAAGAGAACAAAATCATCACTTCCTGATAAACTGGCACCAAATATCACTAAGAAAAAGTCATTTGCTGAAGTAGGTGAAGTTTTTGTGGGTCTTTTTTCGGATTTAATTAATTACAAAGTCACATGACTTTTTTGATGCGCATCAATGAATTTATTCAGTAAATGCAGATTATGTGTGTTTTCTTATCAAATAAAAACATTTATCCGACTCAGTTGAACGCTTAATGTTTTTTTATGCACATTTTTATAATTTATGCACATCTTGGTGTTTTTTAATGCGATATCCCAAAATTTGCATAAAAATAGGTGTATGGAAACATAGCTACTGTAAACTCGTAAGCAGCTGGAAAACATTAGCTATATGTTAGTGTTATTTTAGTATTACAGCATTTATTAATATTTTGATTGAGCCTTTATATTTTTAGGTTTTATTCTAATTTTAGGTAAGGTTTATAATTTTATGTGTTTTTGTCATTTTTATTTGTTTTTATGTATGTATATTATTTATATCTTATTTCAGTTGTAGTTTTGTTAATTTTTTGTACTTATTTCAGTTATTTTATTACTTCAAAAGTGCAACTTTTTTTATTTTATTTATTTATTTATTTATTTATTTAACTGTGCTGATGTAGATTCATGCAGGAAATATTGTCAGACCATTTTAGTGTCAGAATTCAAACATTAAAGAAACATTAACAGAGCATTTGCTTCCAGTATTTAAAATGGAAAAATAATGAAATCTCGATTCCCATCCTTCCTTTTTCCGAAACTAAAAACAGATTATTTTTTTTTCTTTAGACAGCCTTGTCTGTGTGTGTAAAACAGAAAAACCTGTCAGCACTCAGCAGGATTTTTAACCTTTCCATGACCTGTCAGTCATCTGCACAGGAAGACTACCCTCTCCCTTCTTGTTGACTAAAACGGGAATATCATGGAACATTGGACAGTGTTTTTAATGGAAAAACGTCTGTCTGGTACAGAGGAAAATTACAAAACCTTTCTATTGACTGTACCTTAAAGTGTAACCTTTCCTCCTGGGCATAAGTTGTGCATAAGTCAAGCCCGCTATTGAGTGGCAGTTTTAGGACACTGACCTTTTGCACGAACACACACTCGCATAAACTCCCATACATGTATGCAACCCAGCAGGTTTTTGACCTTTCCACATATTCACACACAAGTAGACAGTAAAAGGGGCGGACGGCCCCCCAGCCCTCTGTCAAATTATATACGTGTATCTTTGTGCACTTGTGAATCCGGATTTAGTCACGTAAACATCTCTCAGTAAGTGAAGGTTTTCACACAAACTACATTCTACTTTTCAAACATAGTGTTTGTATCCCGTAGGGATAGTTCATCGAAAAATGACAGTTATCATTATTTAGTCATTCCAAACCTCTATGCATTTCTTTCTTCTGCTGAGGATATTTTAAAGAATGTCCTTGCTCCTCTTTTCCATACAATGAAAGTGAGTGGGGTCCAAAACAACACTGAAACATTTTTTTTCAAAATATCTTGTTTTCTTGTTTTCCACTGAAGAAAGTATATCATACATGTTTGGAATGACACAAGGATCAAAAACTATCTCTTTAAAGACATCAAAGCTGTGCTTCTTATATGAAGGAGGAATCAATTATGGAAAATTATCTATGAAGCCAATTCAAATTCTGCAATAAAACAGCTCTAAAATACACCAGTGTCATCAGTTTAGTGTTGGTTCAGTTCAGGTAGGGTTGCACAGTAAATTGCATTTTAATTGTGTTCACAATTTCTGCTTCTCTCCGTTTATTAAGCATAAAACTTGGAGTATCATGCTGTTGACATAGCAAGATGCTAACATCAAACTCCATTGGAATCAATTGTGTGCTGCGTCTCTCTTGCAGTTTTAGTAAGTAGCGCGGTTTTGTTGCTGCCCATGTTGAGCGTTTTAGTCCATGATGAGGTTCCCCTGAGGTTTTTCGAGCTTACAGCTGTTGCTATAGCATAACCCGTTCTGTTTTTACACATGCGTGCACACGCAGAGAACCCAGATACTTGAGAAGGTCGGTAATTGAGTGGAGACACTTAGCATTATTCAATTTAAAGGGTGACGGTACGCATCTGTCGTCATGATGCCGGTTCCCCCCCATTTGCCCATAGAGACCGTGCAAGCAACGCTCGAGAAATACGAGCACATGTGGAGCAAATGTTCTTAACTTTGAAGATCTGTGATGTTCAGAACAGTCTTCCACATCTGGCTAATCACTTCGTCAGGCTCCGTCCCACTCGATTTTTCTTCTTCGGCTCCGGATCTGAAAGTCAAAGCTGATGTACTGGAATGGAGCTCTCTTTGTCTCAGACTGTAGATGCTTCTGTCATTCTGAGCCGAGGTTGAGACACTCAGGGGAAATGTAGCTATTGATTGACGGCGGAGTGAAGTTCAGGGCGGAGGTCAATTTAATGTGGCAGAACTCAGAGGAGATGGACAGATCGATGCTCCATGCTGATTGGCCGGAGAGAACGGACAGGCTCGCGGGTTTTGTCTGCTCAAAATGTTTACAGGTGGCTGGTGATCTGTGAGGCGACTTTGTTTGTAGAGGAAAAAAGGAAAAAGCCTTGTCTGATTAATTATATTATAAATTAATAAAACAAATTAATTAAAATTAAAACATAAAATAATAATGCAAAAATAGGTGATAGTAGTAGTAATATTAGCATTAGTAGTAGTAATCTATCTATATGTCTGTCTGTCTTATTTATTTATTATATATTTTATAGTTATAATGTTAACTGTTATGTTAACGTTAAATGTTAATTATATTAATAAAACAAACTAAATAAAATTAAAATATAAAATAATAATACAAAAATAAGTGATAGTAGTAGTAATATTAGTATTAGTAGTAGTTGTTTATCTGTCTGTCTGATATATTTTATACTATATTATATTAAATAAAAATGATAGAAGTAATATTAATTTTATCATTTTCATTGTATTTTTATTTATTTATTTATTTTTGTTAAGTTAATGTTACATGTTGACTGAAATAAAATAAAACTATTTTCAGCTAGTTTCAGCTGGGCAACATTTTGAATTTTTACTTTTTGTAACTTTTGTAACGATGTACTAAAATAACTAAAATCTAAAACTGAAATAAAAATGAAAACAAACTATATAGATTAAAAAAAATTAAGTTATTTAAACTTTAAAATGAAAATAAAAATGGAAAATATAAAAATAAAAACTAATTCAAAATATTAACAAAAACTATAATAGTGGCTCAATGATACTATTCTTTGATATATTTGCTGCCAGTTAATGGTTTATTATTATTATTATTATTATTATTATTATTATTATTATTATTATTATTAAATAACCAAAGCTGTGCTGGTTAGCCAATATATTGGTTAATATTAATAACAAATTGAATTATTAAATCAGTCAATTATTGAATCAGTCGAATCCTGCTGAATATTCCATTTTATTGTAAAATGTCACATTACTGAAGTTGTGAACTTGCTGCAAATGACATTTTATGTTGCCTTTGAGGTAGAATAAAAACCAAAATTATGGGTTTTGCAAAAAGCGCAAAAGTAAAAATGAAGATACAAGTTTCCCACAGGAGAGAGAGTGGCATTTTTTACATATAGCCCGTGGCGATATTCCTAGTTAACTACTTTTAACCAAGTGCTCTCCAGTCGATCCCATTGATCCATTTATGCACCGCTCCACCGCAATCGCTCCATCTTTTCCCACGCTCATCTGCTCCCTAACACACATCTGTCTAAAAAGATCTGTCTTTTTACCCCATCTATCCTGGACTCGTCCACATCTGCTTTTCTTGGCCTTTTGTTTGTCTTTCTCTCCTGATGTGCAGGTGTGTGATGGTGAATAATTGCCTGCAGCCCTTTTGAATTGAGACCTCATTAATCGAGAGCCGCGTCTGCTTCGTCATCAGTGGACACGAGTGGCGAACCCCGTTTTTAGCTAGCTGCCAGTATTGTATTTACATATATGTTTGTAATTCAATACAGTCCGCAAAAACTGTTTGATCCGGTCTGACCTTGAGCCCAGGGCCAAGATGCCAATTTATAGACCTCCAATTAGCACACAGCACGCTTAATTATGAGCACATCGAACAGGCCAGAGAGCGCGCAGCTACAAACACACTCCCAGAAATATTTGCATGCTTCACTTTGATGTCGTATTCGCTACAAGCACGAATAACCGTGAGATTTGAGGGCACTCTGTGGAGAAATGATTCAGTCTAATAGAGATCTCTCTGTGGATCCCACACATACACACACGCAGAATAAGGTTTATGAAACATTTAGCAGGAGAGAGCCAACAGGAATAGAGGAGCTGTGATCTGTCTGCTGGATTAATCCATGAATGCTTCTTCTCATCTTTCTTTTCTCCTCTTTTTTTCATTCCCTGCTACCTCCCGGCCCACTGCAGTCACTTATATATAGCTCAGTCTTGACTTCCACTAAACAACATGAAATCAACATCAACCCCATTTACTTCCTTAATAAATGTTAAAATGATTTATAATCTTTCAGAAAAATAGTAACTTTCCCTTCAACGATTTTTTCTTTTTTCTGCTGATGTAATCAGGTATGTGTGAGAAGGGAATAATAGTATTAACTAATAATATTCTGGTGAATGATTCTGTCCTATGTTATTTTTTTCACTGAAAATTTGTTGTATTATGTAAGTTAAAGCTATTTCATTATGTTTTTGAAGACTGTTACACCTACTCACTGTTGTTCAGCAGTTTTTCCACTTTGTCTGATTGAGACAAAGTTTGATTCAGACTGATTTGGGAATCAGTTCAGACTGAATCATAAAAAAGAATCATCTCAAAAGAGCAAATATAGACCCTAGTAATAAGTAATATTTAAAATACATTTATTTCACACTAAGTATAGTTCAAATCTATTAACATATTTACTGTGATATAAAAATAATAATTAAACTCTTTTTGGAGTACTACTTGTGCACAATGTACATTTCTTATTATTAAGCCTAAAATATGTTTTAATGTCACGATTGATTATAATTGTATGATCTTTGAAATTAATATCGGTCTTTAAATACAAGATATTTAAAGTGTACCTGAAGTATACTTGCAATAGTTTAGCACAATCATATATACTTCAGGATATCTTTAGTTGGACTTCAACACAATTAAAGTGCAATAAGCACAAAATTAGTTTTCAATTTAGCAGACTTTAAATATACCATTTTAGTATATTAAAAGTACAATTGCAGGGTATTTTTATTAAGTACATGCATATGTAAATGTATTTGTAGTATACTTAGTATGAAATAAATGTATTTCAGATACATTTAAGTATATTTATTTTTCACTAGGGGAGTCTTGACCTGTTTTTGCTCCACTTTAAAGAAAAAAAATAAATATATATATATATTAGCAGCCATGCTAAATAGTGGCACAATAAACACTGGTACAGATGTGTATGTGTGTAAGATATAGTATGCGATATGTTTAGTCTGCTGATACTGTCTGTTGTTCGCTCTGTTAACGAGATAATGGGATTATAATGGAATACATTTCTATATTTAGACCCTCCAGGTCCATATCACACACACACTCACACACTAAAACGTGCACGCGCTCCGTCAGCGGCTGTAATCTGCAGTCTGTGTTCAGTGCCGTCTCTGATGTCTAATTCTAATGTGGTTGTCTGAATTCTCAGAGCGAAAGATGAATGTGGCGTTTAGACGAGTGCACGGTCTTTCTTCTCTCTTCCTTTCAAACACGCTGGGCCATGGATAAAGAGACACAAACACAACCGTCACGCACCTGTACCACACACACACACTTATCACAGATCTCAGATACAGCTATACAGCACCATCACACACAGTTCTGGAGTGTCTGTCACTTGAGTGTCAGACCAAGTGTGTGAGCTAGGGTTATCACATGACCAAAATGTATAAATTTAGATAGATAGATAGATGATATAGCGAAAAACAAATATACTAAAATGCATTTGAAATACATTTCATGCTAAGTATACTACAAATACATTTACATATGTATGTACTTACTTAAAATACCATGCAGTTGTACTTGTAGTATACTAAACCGATATACTTAAAGTTTGTTAAATTGGAACAACTAATTTTGTACTTAATGCACTTTAATTGTGCTGAAGTAGTGCTGCAGTCCAGCTAAAGATATACTGAAGTATATTTGATTGTACTAAAGTAGAACTATCACAAGTATACTGCAGGTACACTTTAAATATATTGCATTGAAAGACCAATATTAATTTCAAAGATCATACAGTTACCATCAATAGTGACATTAAAACACATTTTAGGATTAATAATAAGAAATGTACATTGTGCACAAGTAGTACTCCAAATAAATTTTAATTATTATTTTATATCAGTAAGTCTCAAGCTATGTCAGTAAATATGTTAATGGGTTTGAACTATACTTAGTATGAAATAAATGTATTTTAAATATCACTTTTTACTAGGATAGATAGATAGATAGATAGATAGATAGATAGATAGATAGATAGATAGATAGATAGATAGATAGATAAAATAAAAAAATAAAATAAATAACTAAAAAATATAAATAATTTATAAATAGTATTTATTTTATTTTATATTTATTAATTTATATTGTATTTTTTATTTTCTTAAATTTGAGCAAGACTGGGCAAGACTCTATTGTTGTTGATTTTAAATATATTTATTTTTAATTATTTTTTCAGTGTTTGTTCAGTTCAAATTTCAGTTCAGTGCTTATGACATCACTGGAGAGATAAGACGATAGGCGAGAGGAGATGAAGTGTGTGTGTGTGTGTGTGTGTGCGTGTGTGAGCTTGGTTCCCCTCTGACATATTGTCAGCATATGGTGCTTTTCGGCTTGGCCTCTGAAGTCAAATGTTCAGAGCGTTTTCATTCTCTTTGGGTCATAGCATTGTGTTTGTGTGATGCTGCGGTCCTCGTCGGAGTAATTTGGCCAGCTCATGCATGCACACCAGAGCTCAATCACGTCAAGCTCGCTTACCGCTGTTTATTTTATTGACTCACGTTTTCTTTTCTTTTCGCCCTGCGTGTGCGTTTATCCTTCCCTTTTCCCTCTACTTCCTCCTCTGCCAGCACCGCTCCGTTTCTCGCAGATGAGTGTGAAAGCATGGAGGTGGTTCGCGCGAAGGAGAACTTGAGATAGACACCTAGTCTAGTCTCCGCCATCTGTTCAGATGTTAATTGTGACACATGACGGTGTTTTTCCGTCCCATAAACGAAAATGAAAATGAACACCTCCCCTTATGCGCCCTAATGAAACATTTCCACACACCTCCCTAATAAACCGCATTATGGGAGAGCGTGTTTGTTTGTGAAGCTAGTCGCTTCTGAAAATTCGACGCAGATGATGATGATTAGAACCCATTTTTTCGCCATTTTGTTTTTGACAAGCCGAGATGCGAAACACGCGATGCTCTTCGGCACTGATGACAGAGGAAGGGAATTAAAAGCGGAGGGAGGAAGAATAAAAGGGCCGTGAAAGACTACCTCGCGGCGTTGGCTAATCCTGCCGTGACTCACCGGCCTAATACAGCTATGACGCCCGGGGAAATACGTGCTACTGCACAGCATGGGCACAGCTTTGTTCATTTTGTTTATTGACGTTTTGAATTAAACCAACATGCTTGAGTCCGTTCCCATTCGGTTTTTAAATGATCGCTCTAGCTGTGTGTTGTATTTGGCGAGCCGTGATGAAGTTAGGCCCGGTCTAATTAAGGCATCTGGAGGGGTCTGAATGTCCTAAGAATCGGAGCACCTGCCGAGAGGAAGACATGACCGAACGGAGGGAGGGTGGCGCACTCTTCCTCTGAGGAAAGACAGCTCATCTGTTCTGCGTTTTGCAGACGATTGAAGGCATGCATTGTGGTTTAGTTCACAAGCAGGAGTAATTTAACTCCACGCGTCACTGGAGCAAATCAAATGTTTTCTTTTGTGCTCGGCAATCAGTAGGGTTTTCTGCAAAGAATCTTCTCTCTGTTTGGAAAAGAGCTGTTTAGAGAGGAGTAAACCAGGAAACTGTGGGGTGTGAACCACATGGGTCAGTGGCATGACGCTCATTTTGTTTGTTCGGATGTATTAATTTATTCAAAAACAGATTAAAAGTACAATTCGTACATACAATTGCTTGAATACACATTTTGAATGAAAGTTCAGGAAACTGTCCAGGTGTCATAATAGAAACAAAAGTTTCATTGTAATGTGTGTGTATATATATATATATATATATATATATATAATGTATATGTGTGTATATATATATATATATATATATATATAAAAAATTATCATTATTATATTTATTTATTTTTTTATTTTTTCAAAGTTAGTTCTGGTTGTAAAAATATCATGTGACACGACTCCGTAAAATGATTATAACATATATTGTTTAATAATTAAGAATATTTGTGTAAAAATTACTTTTTCCACCTTGAAAATTTTATTCAAAAATTGTAATAATTAATATGTGTACAATTACATGTATTCAAGGTGTAATGAACATTTTCTTACTTTTTCCTTGATAATCACAACACATTACATTTTTAGTCATTTGAATTTAAACTTTTTTAAATTTCCAAAATGAATACAAAGATCTTGGCATGTGTTTTAAACTTGATTTTTAAAAGATTTGTCCTTTCTTTTATCTTAATCACTCTTTGTCATTGACCCACATACTAAAGGAAACAATACTTTTATTTGTAACATATTTTAATTAAAATGCCATTTATTTCAACAAAGCAATCTTTTATGAATGTGTCTGAAGAGGTTAAGTGTGTAATATTTGCACCACTGGGGTCACTGAATTGAAGCATATAAATAATAACTGTTTTTAAAAAAGGTTTCCTGAACCGAAATTAACACTCTCCATTAGTCGATGTGACAATCTGAATCATACTTACAGGCTTCCAGCTGTGAAAATGCGTCCCACGTTTGAACTTCCAATACTTTCAGATGTTATATAAAGGATTTATGGACTGTAAGGGAAATGAAAGGGTGATAGAGAAGAATTGAGAGTGAAACAGTTGAGCATATGGGGTGTTGTCAGATGAAGGACCTGCCGTCCAGATGCTCTCTCTCACGCACACACACACACACACACACACAGGTGAGCCGCGGGCCAGGATGTGCTGACCTGTAGAAGTTTGATGGTGGTCCAACTCCTGGTCATTATGATTGCTCCTGATGTTTCATATACTCCACCTTCTGCACCTGCTGTCTGCCTGCCAGCGACACACACACACACACACACACACACACACACACACACACACACACACTGAGCTCGACATGCATGCTGATACCCGAGTCAAACCCCTCTAGTACTGGATGACAGCCCATAACACAGCATCCTCTTCCTGTGTGTGTGTCTTTTGGAGCTGTACGGACGGCCCGACTCGGCCATTCACAGCATCATCATCGCTCGTCCCCAGCTCCACCCGGTTTCCATAGCAACAAGGAGGCAATAAAAAAAACAGGGTTGTGTTGGCAGGATTTTGGCAATCCTGTCACACTGTTGCCTCAGATTTCCACTCAAGCCGCTTTCAGCAACCAAAGTGCGTGGAGCTGCAAGTTTTAAGTGCGCAGTGTGTAGTGTCATTTGAGGAGCTCTTTTCCTCTTAAGCACTTCAGTCCATAAACATTCGCGAGGAAACATGGCTGCTTTGTTTCAGCACTTCTAAGAGGATGGGAGTCCTGTGCACATGCATGCTTTAAGACTGAGTTTGTGTGATGGAAAGGCTGGAAAACAAGTACAGCATCAGAATGAACAAGATATAGACTAGTAATTGAACTAACACTTTATTTTAAGCACCGATACTCACTATTAAGTAGTTGCTTATTAGTATGCGTATTATTAACATATTGGCTGTTTATCAGCACATATTCTGCATGACCATATTCTACATCCCTAATCCTACCCAATACTTAAACTTAACAACTACTTTATTAACTATTAATAAGCAGCAAATTAGGCGTTAAAACTCTTAATAAATAGTGAATATGTGTTCTCAATTCTAAAGTGTTACCGGTTTCACAGGTATTTTTGTCCGTTGTCCATTCTTAATGATAAGGTTTATCGTTAAAGTTGGTAAGTCTTTAAAATTAACACTCAGCGCTTTACACATTAACAGTAAATAACAATTTTCATAGTACAACGATTTGACTTTTGATTATTCAATGCAATATTAGTTTTGTGAAGGTGGCCATTTACGTTCTGATGGTAGTGACAAATTATTTTGTTAATATTTTGTCACAAGCATACACTTAGTTGCACGACTAAGCATTTTTTTTCTCTACTATGGCCATGCAATGCACCTTTCTGATTGAAATAAATGACGGATTGTTGCGTTAACTTGAGTGTGTGCATTATCTTAAATATGACACATTCAAATCAAACGTAATAGTATAGGGACCAATTCTCACTATTAACTAGTTGCTTATTAGCATGCGTATTATTAACATATTGGCTGTTTATTAGTACTTATAAAGGACATATTCTGCATGACCATATTCTACATCCCTAATCCTACCAATACCTAAACTTAACAACTACCTTACTAACTATTAATAAGCAGAAAATTAGGAGTTTGAGGCATAGTTAATGGTTTGTTAATAGTGAGAATTGAACCTTAAAATAAAGTGTGGCCATAATAATAATAATGTAGGATGTGGCTTGATGTTATGCATTACAAATTTGATAGGATCTTGAATGTTAGGCTACAATATTATAGTATTATTTTTTTTACTGGTGTTAATTGCATCAATAGAAATGTTTAGAAAGTTTTCGAAGAGGAGAAATATTCTGAAAACTTTTGTTCTTCTAAACATATGCATTGATGAAATGTGCAGAATAAGATGAGGGACATTTATCAAGAAAGTAAATAAGGTCAATTTTGATTTCTTGTCATTTTTAAGATTTACCAGCAATGAAAAAGTCAATAAAACTGTTCAGAGTCCAGTGTTATTTTCTGATTTTAGCTTGTTCATTTAGACATAATATATATCGGTAAGGGCTTTGGTGGGCTTGTCGTTTTAAATTGAAGTAATGTAGTTTTTATGGAGCGAGTTAAAAATGTTTCTCGATAAAACGAGGCTGTTATTATTGTGTTTTTATGCCTTGTGTGTGTGTGCGTCTCCTCGTTAGCGCAGAAAGACGGCATCTCTCCAGCTCACTGCTTCATTAGCAAGTGTGACATTTATCACATCGGCGCCTCGCGTTTCAAGAGTTACCATGGAAACTTCTATAGCACCCACCTCCCCTTCACACTTTTAACAAGTGGAGTGATTAACAGATTTGTACATCTCACACATGCACTCGCGCGCACACGCCGATGCCTGTCATTCTTCGCAGTTAAGCTGGCATGTTTTTTCTCCTGTGTGTTTTTGACTGGTTGGAAATATCTCTACTCAGACCTTGAAAAATGATTGTCTTTTTATTTTGTAGGTTTGCTTTGTTGTCAACTGACTTTGCATGTGATGTTTACAGGAAACAGTTTGTCCTAGGGTTTTTTTTTCTAAATATAGTCGGAGGTTGACATCTCCCTGACAGTTGACGAACGTGATGACAGGAAATATCTTCCTGGAGTCACACTGCCTGTCTGACCTTGATGTGTGAGATTTGTGTGCGTGTGTGTGGTTAAGTCTACCTATCTTGGTCAGGACATATTAAAGGACAAATACTCATCATTGGCTGTTTCAGATCCTATGAGCTGCATTTTTTAAATTCATAAGATTGACAGGTTTGAAAGCAGTTTGGATAAAAATACATAGAATTTGAAAGTATTTACATGGCTACAACATACAAAAATGTGTACCATGGATGAAAATGTGTATAGTTTGTGGGCCAGATTTACCAACAGCTTGCGTCAGCGCAAACCGTCTTTTAGTGTAATAATGACCAGTGCAATCTACCAAGAGCAGCGCAAATTAGCGCCTGCTTTAAGACGTGCTTTTTTAGGTGTTAAATAATGGTGCTAACACCAGTAATTTGAGATTCAAGCGCAAACGTGCGCGATTCATTTTAATACTCTCCTCCCATAAATTTTTCTTCTGAAAGAGAAACTCCTACAAATGCATATTCAATCGCAAAAATAACTGTCGACACCTTTTTAGCACTAATCCTTCAGTGCGTATCTTTAGTAAATCCTGACAATACTATTTTAACGCCAAACGACGGTTTGCGCTTGCGCAAGCTGTTAGTAAATCTGGCCCCAAATGTCTAAAATCTATACTTTTTGCATGTTGTTACATTCCTTTGTTGCCCAAAAATCGTACAGTTTAAACGTTCATTCCTATGACATAGAAATATGTACTATTAAAATCTCACACCCTACGATGGCTAAAAAGTGTGTATCGTTTAAACATTTGTACAGGCCTGCGTCAACCAAAAATTCACACGGATTAAACACGAATAAAATGGTTGGTTTGAATGTTCGAACAGACTATGATACTCAAAAAAGCATACGCTCATATTGGCGTACGACACTCAAAATATGTAATTTGAGCATTCAGATGTACTTGTAAACCCTAAAAAGGAGTAAATATGAATATTTGTACGTGCTGTGGTTATGATGACCAAAAAATGTACGATTTGATCATTTCTGTGTACTTGCTATGGTAGCTCACTAGGTTTTGAGATAAAGCCATTATGTCCTAAAACCAGATTGCAGAACGAACAGTCTCAGTCATAAATACATGATTCTACCACAAATTTGACAGCAAATGGGACATTCAATGTATGAGGTCACTGTACGGATGGTTTCCCCATCATAAACGTGACTGACAAGCCCTGAATTATGACTTGATGAAAGAAAAACAGAGAATAAAGCGGTAGATGAACCATAGAGAAACAGAGATAAATGTTCCCTATTAAGTGTGGATGGATTGAGTATTTTTCAGCGCTCGGAGCAGAACGCCTTGTTTTTATGACCAATGAGATTAATTGGGATCATAAAGCTTAACTGATGAGTGGAATTAAAGCATCACCTGTCGCCAGCGAGAGAGAGATACGACAGCACAGCTGTCGGACAGGCGGTGTTAACTTCTAGTGATGATTGGAAAAATAAATAAAAATCACTTTTTCATACTCTTTCTCACTCTCTCCTGCTTACATACACACACATACACACACTTGTCAGCTGTGCTCATTTTTTAAACCGAGGAAATTACAGGTTTGCAACTTCCCCCCCAGCTGCCTGTCAACTAATGTGTGTGGAATGGGTGGAAGAGGGATTTTGTATCCAAATTAGTTTCATTTTCACAGTCTACTTGCATTTTTTTTCTCTCTTTTCACTCCTTATCAGCACATTGTTTTTGTATTTTTATTTATTTATTTATTTGTAAACACACACACTGTACTTTTATATAACTGTATTATATTTATGTTGTAGATGTGCAGGTACATACTTTAAAATGTAAAAATGTAAAATATATAAATACATATACATTTTATATATTTATATATACACACACACACACATAAAAATATAAAATGTCAAATATTTACAACATTATATATATATATATATATATATATATATATATATATATATATATATATATATATATATATATATATATATATTACACACACACACACACTACATATAGTATAAAAATATGTATATAACAGTATATACATAAAGTATAAAATATAAAAAGTACATAATACATAAATACATAAATTTGTCACAATTTAACAAAAATATGTAAATATAATTTATTTGTGGCATTTTTATTAGTGTTAATTCATTTAATAGTTAAGTAATACCCCATAACCATAATTTTAAAATATCTATCTATCTATCTATCTATCTATCTATCTATCTATCTATCTATCTATCTCTATTGAATATATATTTAACCACACCAGATTTTAAATATATATTTAACCGCACCAGATTTAAAAGAAAAGAGTTTCTGTAACCTTTTATGGAGGCTACTCAGGAGTGAAATAACCTCAGTCTAACCATTACTGTATCTCCAATCATAATTTGTTATATTGCATTTATGTTTATATAACCATCTACCCTATCTTTAGAAGCACAAATGATTGTCTTGCTGGCTTGCAGTGTTATTGCGCTTGTTTGTAAGTACATGAGTGAGTGAGTGAGTGTGTGTGTGTGTGTGTGTGAGCCTGAGGACTATCAGAGTTCTTTACATCAGCAATTCCCCCCCCCCCCCCCCCCCACACACACACACACCTACACCTTAAGAGCAGCCCAGGCTGATGGAAGGTCTAGTTAAGCCATTAAGGCAGACAATTGACTTAAATTGAGAGGGAAGTGGATAGAAAGAAAGAGAGAGGGAGAGAGAGAGAAAGAATGCTATGGCAAGAGTGGATCCACTTGACAACATAATCTGAGCCTCAGGACTTGCATTCAGACAGACAAACACATACATATACACACAAACACTTTTATTTTCACCTTGTGTCTGGCTCTTTCTCTTTCTACCTTGTCAGCACAGAAGAGTGAAAGAAAGATGGTCCAAATAAAGGACAATGTATTTAAACTGTCACTGGCTCGTCTCCTTAGGCCTTTGCAGGGAATTGTGAGGAATTTAATGATTGTGATTCCACGTAATGAGTCTGGATCCTTAAGGATTCCTTTTAGCACCAGATAATCCTACTGTAACAGTATTATTTAGTCTACTTTTATTTTGTGTTTGTGTGTATATATATATATATATATATATATATATATATATATATATATATATATAAAAGTCCCTTTTTCTGGATGTTAATTCTGTAACCAGTTCATTTTCAAACAATGCAGTGAATGTGAGTAGCATTTTGGTCATTTCGATAAAAAATAAGCAGTTTATAATATTTTTTATGTGCGTGTGTGTGATATATTCAGTACCATTCAAATGTTTGGAATCATTTTTTAGATTTCTTAATGTTTTTGAAAGTCAGCAATGCTGTATTTATTTGACCAAAATTAGAGTAATATTGCATACTATTATTACAGTTTAAAATAACTGTTTTTAATTTTAATATATTTTAAAATATAATGTATTCCTGTGATGCAAATCTGAATTTTCAACATCATTACTCTAGTCTTCAGTATCACATGATCCTTCAGAAATCATACTAATATGCTCATGTGGTGTTCAGGATACATTTATTATTATTATCAATGTTGAAAACAGTTGTGGTTTTAAATTTTTGTGGAAACCGTGATACATTTTTAGGATTCTTTGAAAAATAGTTTAAAATAACTGCATTTATTTGAAATAGATATAATTTATAACACTGGTCACACTTTATTTTAAGGTCCAATTCTTATTAAAAACTGCAACTTTTGCCTCAATAAACTCCTAATTTGCTGCTTATTAATAGTTAGTAAGGTAGTTGTTAAGTTTAGGTATTGGGTAGGGATGTAGAATATGGACATGTAGAATAAATGCTTCATAAGTGCTAATAAACAGCCAATATGTTAATAATATGCATTCTAATAAGGAACTAGTTAATAGTGAGAATTAGTCCCTATACTGAAGTGTTACCATAACATTATACATGTTTTTACTGTCACTTTTGATCAATTTAATGCATCCCTGCTTACTGAAAGTATTCAATTCCTGAAAAATGTGTTCTGTCTACATCTGAGAATGAATCCAAATGTTCAAAAACCATTAACAGAAACCAAATTAATTTGATTCCAGCTTTTTTTATTTATTCATATATATGTTTTTTTTTTCTTAAATGGAACGGTTTCAGAACCGGTTCTTCATTTTCAACCCCAGGCCAGTGTGTGCGAGTGTCCTCCAGCACACTGTTACAGGCTCTTCCTGTGACTTGTGCCTTTGTATTCCTGCAGTTGGGCCTTGTCGAGTGAAACAATTACTAATTGTGACGCACACAAGCGCACACATACACACACAACACCCTGACACTCGCAGTCCCATCCCTCTCTCTCTGTATCAGAGTCAGTTTCTGGCTCTCGGCCTCTGCCTGTGTCATGCTTGCTTTTTTCGCCATTATTGCTTTTTGATCGGTGGCGAGGGGCACCCTTATCACTGTGGTAACTGCCGGGGGATTTATTGGGGTGGGGGTAGCTGAGTGGCTTTCCCGCGGCGCATGCAGAAATGTCCTTTAAATCGCTCAAAGACTTGGGCGTCTCCGCGGAGAAAATAGGGTCCTTCTGCAAGAGATGGATGAATCGAGCCCAGAGGTCTGTGTCTCTTCTCTTTACCTCCAACCTTTTCCTTTTGTCAGTTGCTGCTCTTTAACTCTAGGCCTTGTTCTTTTGAATAGAATGACAAATCACTTCATCGGCTTAAAGAGAAATTAGGCTTTGTGAATTGCCAAGTGAGTGAGTTCATTATGCCTTTTTTTCCACTTCTAATTTGTAAATTGTAGTGCATCATGTTTATATATGCGTGTGCGTGCGTGTGTGTGTGTGTGTAATATATATATATATATATATATATATATATATATATATATATACACACACACATACGTCCATAGGAAACAATTCCTGAATAATCTATATACTGGCCTCAGGATGGATTCAGTCTGTTTGTGAGCAAAATAATTGTTTTAGTCTCCATATTCTACTTTTTTGTAACTTCACTATAAGACTTTTGTTAGTTTGAAAAGGGATTAACATTTTGTATTTTAAGTATTTCATTCATAAATATTTCTCTTTATTCATTTATTATTTATAATTGTGTTTGTCGCATTTTATTTGTCACGTTTGTCCTTGGAGTGATGCAAGTTTCGAAGGGAAGGAATTTGAACGGTTATCTTGAAACAGGCGGAGAAGGCTTACTCACAGAATGCTTAGTGCAATAATTAGTCTCATGAGGAAATAATTATGCTTCTTCGCTGAGGATAGAAGTATTTATTTATTTCATTTTTTTTATTTTTCATATCCGTTGAAGGGCAGCAGGCAGGTTGGCCTTCGATCAGCTAAACCAAACTAAAATTAAATTGAGTAGACACTCAATGATTTTTGAGTTTGTTTAGGCTTATTCACGTGTTTTGTTTTTTGTAAGCTGGTAAAAAAGGAAATGTGAGTGTGGGGGTCGATAACTCTCACTCTGAGTGCTTTCATTTGGAACCGAAACAAGCGCCTGAAATTCCTCATGAACTCGTTGAACCAGCAACATGGGCGTCTAGGGGTCACACGGATCCATTTCGCACCCTGACTCAGCTCAGCTGTTTTTATCATGTCACGATTTGTTTCATTCTTCTGTGAGTCACTCAAGATTCTGCGTTCAATTCATGTTGAAACTAGCATTTGTGAAATAGTTTTTTCAGTAAACTGCTTACAATGGAAGTCTATGGGGCAAATGTACTGGATGGTTTAAAAGCAGAAATGTTTAAGCACATATTGACCCCCCAGGGGGTCGCAAAGAGGTAGCAGGGCGGTCGCGGGTAGACTTTTATTTTGAAAAGTTTTATACTATAAAGCTGCTTTGACACAATCTGGATTATAAAAAGCACTATATAAATAAGAGTGACTTGACAACTAAACACAAATTACTGCAGCCAAAACCGCTGGAGTTTTTCCAGTAAATACTACAGGAGCTAACTTATATTACGTGGTCAAAAATCACTGCTACAGAAAGCCGATACAGAGAATGAGAGAGCTCTGCGCGCTTTGTTCATTATCTCTCACTGGATTGCCAAAACTGGGAAACCACGCAATTCAAGTGAGATTTTTTTCTACCCTGCGCTAAAGAGGCTGTTTCTGTTATATGTGGACAAAGAGCTGCTGGTCAATTAGCATTGATTCCAGTGTCAAATGATACGGTAACCAATCGTATTGGGTGAATGGCAATGGATGTGAAAAGAGCAGATAATCATGAAAATTAACTCGTTCATTTTTTTTTCCCTCTCCAACTTGGCGAGAGCACTGATATTGCCGGAGAAGTGCAGTTATTGGTTTACGTTAGATTTGTTGAGTGAGTAGAAACACTGATGATGTTTTTATGTTATAAAATATATAAATATATTAATTTGGATATTTTTTTTTTTTTTTTTTTTTGGCGGTGGTGGGGGGTGGTCGCAAAATGTTGTCGTTCATGAAAGGGGGTCGCACTTGAAAAAAGGTTAAGAACCGCTGCATTAATGTATTTAACGTTTTCTATGAATAAAGTTGTTCCAAGAATAACAAATAAAACTTTTGAGGTTAAACCCTTCTATAGCATGGCGAATTCAGCTTTACATGGTCATGACATGAACCAGTTTTATCACAATAATCTCATGGTAACACAAATAATACTGTATGTAAGTCTTATGATGATATTTTCATCATAATCATGATGTGTATTTTTATCATACCCCATAGACTCCCACATGTTCTTTGTTTTTACAAACTGAGGAGCACATTAAAGTTATTTTATGTCATAATAGAGCTTATTAAACTCGGAACAGAGTCTGAATTGTACCTGCTCAGGACTATCAACACACACACACACATGACACAGCACACACGCTGAGTGTAATAACACTGTTGTGATTTTAATCAGGGTTTGTGTCTCCGTGTCTTCCTGCTTTAATGAGGAGCGGTTGTCGATCTGTCCGGCAGAAATTTGCTCTCGCTGTGAGCTCAGAGTCCAACCCCTCTCACTTTACATCTTTCAGTGTTTTCAGACAACGATGTACACTGTTGACAGTTCATAACGCTTGCATTCTGTCTTTCTGCAGTAACGGTACAGCTGGGAAGATGAACGGCGCCCTGGAACACTCGGACCAGCCTGATCCGGACGCCATTAAGATGTTTGTGGGTCAGATCCCTCGCTCCTGGTCCGAGAAAGAGTTAAAGGAGCTTTTTGAGCCGTACGGAGCCGTCTACCAGATCAACATACTGCGAGATCGTAGTCAGAACCCACCACAGAGCAAAGGTAGCGTGTGTTTCCTGTCATTATACATTACACAGGTTATCGTGCTGCGTCATGTAAACCTGTTCACATGTGTAATGTTTCTACATTGCATCTTTCATCCATATATTTGTCTATCTCCATCTCTGAAAAGCTATGTTCAAAAACCTATTTAGTCATTGCTAGAGTGGATCGCAACAGGATCAGTTAAAATTATCGCTAAAATGGGCTTTCGCATCGCGTAGTTCTAGGAAATAGCCAGCAGGGTTGTTCCTAGAGAACCAATTTCGAGAGAACCAATCTTGTTCCTAGAGAACCAATCTTCATTTGCGGCATTTATAAACGTTAAAAACCGGTGAATGGAGGACGCCATGATCGGAGCTATTTTTGTTGTGTGTCGTGGGTTTCATGATAACAGAGATGGAATGTAAAAGCACAATTTACGCAATTGAAAAAGCATATAAGTATGACTAAATCTCCTATGACAGCTTGCAGTGTTACATATCATCGAAGCTGAGAAAAGAACAAAACGCTGCAGACAACAGGTAGCAAAATGTCGTTATTGCTGTTTTCCATGTTTGTGGAGTAAATATGTTTATGTGGCTTTTTAAAAACCCCGGGTAGCCAGTGTTTCGTGTGCGTTTGGCCAATCAGGGCACACTTACGTCACTGGAAGTTCCTATAGAACTTTTTAAAGACCCTACTCTGAGGTAGGAGTTAATTTAGTTCCCCAACGGAGTTCCTAGAACTAAAATCATTCCTAGTTCCTGTGGTGCGAACACGCCAAAAAAGCGGGAACTTCCACCAATAGTTCTAGTAGTTATGAAAAGGTTCCTCCAGTGCAAAAGCCCCTAAAGATGGCGGACTGAATTGCGAAAAAAAAAATGCTTATAAATATTCCATTTAGTATAGATTTCATCAGCAATGTTTTTATATAAATAAAACTTGACAGTTTGACCCAGTATTTGCAATGTTTATAGTATCGAAATATTAGCTTAGCAACATGCTAACATCAAACTAAATTGGAGTCTCCCAAGCTGTTCGTGCGCTTCGTTGCTGCCTTTGTCTTTCTGTAAAGTTTCTACTTGTAAACTTGAATTACTATCTTCATGTGATTTCAGGCAGAAATGGATGCGTTGGTCAGTTTCATATTTATTTCTCTTTTTTTTTTTTATTTATGAACTAACTACACTATAGCACAATTAAGCACAAAAGATTCACACAGCGCATTTTTGAGTTGAAACGTAAGGCAGTGAAATAATAAAAGCTAGGTCTTGAGAATCGTTTGCGCAATAAGCTGCAAAAGGAGAACATAACGATCAAATATTAACATTAGTATGTTAACATAGAAAAACAATGGAAAGCCAGTAGAGTTCAAAAACCTTCCGTGATAATGGCCTCTGTGTGTAAATAACACTGTATTTTATTGCAAATGTGCTGCTACAGAGAATGATGGGTAATGTAGATTGGTCGCACTATCCTGAAACCAGCTAAAGTAGGTGCTTTTTTTGGTTAGCTTTTGGTTTAGCTTTAGTTGTATTCATCAAACAATGATTAAATGCATACAAACTAATGCTTGTCAGCAATAACAATTGAATTGTAGCTTTCACCTCTAATTTACACACCTTCAACTCAGAAAATCCAAACTTAAGAGTTTCAGACTCATAATTACGACATCGTGGTGGCATTCATGTGTGCTCATTTCGTAAATATGATCCTTTCAACACGACTTGATTGCAGTAATGTTCCAAATCAGTCAGTAATGAGGTTTAGTTTTGGTTCTGATGCCGCCTATGTAGGCGGTAGACAGCGAGGTAGCTCTCTGGGTTTCAGAATAACGCTAAAGCGTAGGCATTAACCTCGGTTCTGCGGAGTTGTTAACACTCAGACAGGAAGATGGCATGTACACGTCCATGGTGCCACCCATCCTCTCACTCTTTATGGAGGATGAGTCAGGGCCGAGTGGGAGAGCATTACTCAAGTCCTGTACTCTCTCTCTCACACACAGGCATTGCGACGGGTATCTCCGGCAGAGCCGAGGTGTGTGTGATTGGCTTTCAGACGGGGTGATGAGTGCTTCTGTTGTTCAGTTAGCTGCAGTTAGAGTGCCTCTCTCAGGTCCAGCTTCATCAAGGCCTCTGACACAGCCGTGGGGCCGTAATGGCCGCCGCTAGCCTTCAGCTTTACTCTAACCCATTTTCATTTAGAAAAGGTCGTCTGCGCGCGACTCCGACTGTTAAATTAGACAGTATTGAAAGATTTCTCCACCAACAAAGTCGCAAGGTGAGCGTTAACTTCCCGCGTGTCTCTTTGGCACTGTCTTTCCCTGTGGCGTCTGCCAATTAGAACTGATTTTCTCTAAAAAAGATTTGGTTTTCCATTTTTTTTTCTCCCATAAGGACAGTTTCCACCTTTTAAAATTACCAATTAATGGGCAGATTATATTAAGAAAAGTGTGCCAGTTAACAGGACTCAATTTGAAGTGTCCTAAAGCAACATAAACACACAGTATTAGATAACCTGAGATCGTACTCAAGTTCGCACACACTTATTCTAGTTTCCTTGACTTTCCACTGACGCAACCGACTAGTTTAATACATAACTTGCCCACAAGCTAACATGACACATTGCAGTCTTTATTTAGTTTTAAAAAGTTGTATACTTATTTTTGGGAACTAACTTCAACCACTGAAGTAACACATTTTATTTATTTATTTAACAAATAAAATACATTGGATGCATCAATTTATGCATTATATGCAATCTTAATATAAATGTTTAACAAATAAATTCATTGCATTCATTAATTCACACATTATATGCAATATTAATGTAAATATTTAAGAAATAAATTCATTGCATGCATCAATTCACACAATAGTTATAATAATAATATAAAGTGAACAAATAATACTTAAATAATAATTGCTTTTGCATGTCCCACAGTCCGTCAAATGTACATATATTTTTGGGAATTCACTTCAACGTCTGTTTTATTAATTAATTTATTTATTAAAAAAAAAAATACATACATCAGTTCACAAGTCATATATAATATTAAATATTTACATAAATATTTGAAATTTAAAATATCTGGAATATTGATAAATATGTAAAATATATTAAATATTTTTTAAACATATATAAACACACAAAAATATAAAAAGACACGATTTTATATATATATATATATATATATATATATATATATATATATATATATATATATATATATATATATATATATATATAATAGATAGATAGATAGATAGATAGATAGATAGATATTCATTCATCAAATACAGTTTGTTGCACACATCATGTATACTATTTTTATAAATAGAACAAATAATAATTAAAATAAAGATGCATTTAAATATATTAATAAATGTTTACAATATATTAAATATGTTTTTTACATGTATTAGCATGTATATTATAAGTGAATGGAGTTGCTTTGCTTTGCGTGATGCACTGTCCATCACATCATGCTGCACCACAGCAGTGTAGATAACTGGATTATAATTGAAGCAATCTAGATTTGCATCTTGAGTTTTTGTTTCATTAGCTTCACACAGTGAGGACAATATTCCACACCCTTGGTCACTGACATTATTGCTTCCTGGTTTAAGACTTGTAGGCTTAAGGGGCCAAAGTGATATTCTGTCAACCCAGATCCAACCTTTTTTCGGTGGAAATGTGCCAGTCTATTACAGATTGGGCACCGGCACCCAGGCGAAAAGTAGTCAGACTCGCACACATCCCAGCAAGGGTGTGTAACTGCACTGAGTTGCGGTCTCAGCGGTTTAATATACAATCACGAGCCCGCTGTGCCGATTCAGCGCGGGACGTCGCGTCCTGTGCCCCGCGTGTGTCCCTGCCTTGCCGCCATAGCCTGAGCATCAGCGGGGAGGTGCTTCCGAACAGACGGCCTCACAGAACGCCTGCCCCACGTGTGTGTGTGCGCAAGGCCAGAACGAAGGCGTAGAATATAAATGCACTCAGAGGTGAAGAGCAGGAATTGTTTATCAGAGCCGGGCTGCAATTTAGAACGGTCCGCACACGCGCACACACATAGAAACAGACTATCCCTTGTTGATTGAGTGATGCTAGAGCGGTCCAGGGCTAAATGGCCCTGAGCAGCTGGTGTTCTTTAGTAAAGATGTATTCCTGTCTGCCTTTGAAGTCCGTCTCACACACACACACACACACATACGCACGCCTACACGCTCACAAGATGAATGGATGCGTTTGTGTGTGCATCCTTTTCAGTCCCTGGACACGCAGAATGATACAAGTGTGTGCGTGTGTCCTCTAAGGCCAAATGCAGACGTGCTATGCTAATGTATTGAAATGTATTCTAAAAGATATGTGTGTGTTCATGGGATTAAGTCCATAACTTTAGGGCTTTGACGGTCTGTCTCATATAACAGATCAAAAACTGAATCGAGGAATAATTGGCATTCAAGTCGTTTTCATTTAGTCAACACGAAAACTGGATTTGCAACCAGTTATACTTCCATAATGTGACACGTTTCTGAGTGAAACGAGATGTAAAATGCTTAGGGCGTTTCGTTTTGTCCTTCAGGAATTGATTGGATCATGAAAGCGGCAGATTTGGGCCTGAATTCACAGTCAGTTGTGAAAGATTACTTTCTTTTCAGAAAAAAAAAAAAAAAAATGCTGGCACTTGTTGATTTTAAGCTGAAAAAGAAAAAAGTAGTATCAGAGCAGGGGCATTTCCTCTGAGGAGGTAAGGGAGGCAGTGCCTCCTCAAAATATTGGATGAGAAAAAAATCGTAGTACTAAAATAAAACAACACAAATATTACAAAATATAACATTGGATCGTTTTTCTAAAGAAACTTTAGCCTCGTTCAAACTGTCAGCCCAAATCTGATTTTTATGCAAAACCGATTCAAATCCGATCATATTTAGATAGTCTTAACGGCAACAAACTACATAAAATCCGATTTGAGCTACGTATATGTGGTTTGGAATCCTATTCAAATCATATTCCTCGCAATCAGTCCAGTTAGATCGGATTTAGTGTAGCTTTAGCATAGCTTTCAAGTTCTCATACCACGTAAATCGTAAACACGTCAGACGTTTTTGAATAAAACATGCTGAAATGTCTTTGCAGAATCAAGCTTGCGTTGTTGCGAAGTGCAAGTCAAGCGGAAAAAGATAATATACTGCTAGTATACGCACCACTGTAAGTTTTGAAACCAGCGGAGACGGCAGCATGGAATAAAGTCGCAAATTCCAGCTTTCTGCTTTTCTGCCGATGCCTCATAAGACGAAATATAATACAGCGCGACGGCAACATGTTGTCTTGTCTTAAGACAACATCTGTTTAGTAAACTGTATTGGCGTTATTTCTGTTTTTAGCGTAGGCATAACAACGCAATGGCATTGCTATAGAAACCAACGCACATTCCGTAAAATGAAAGAACGCTTCTGGACACACAAATTGAATATGAACAGTTACGATACACTGTGTGGACAGTCAGTTGTTCCGGATCGGATTCCAATCGGATATGCACAAAATCGGACAGTCACTAACTTGATGAGATTCATATTTGGCTTTAAGAAATAGAATATTGATTACACTGTTAATGTAAAAATATCATATTATATGTCATATATATATACACACACACACACACACACACACACACATATATATATATATATATATATATATATATATGACTTCTCCTCTTTTCAGAACAGAACACCATAGAAATATCTAGTTTTGCTATTCATAAAGAGCAATAGTAATAATTATAATAGTAATAATGATACAACAACATCATGCAACAGAAGTGGGATTCATTTTAAAGAGATATAGCACAGGTACACAAAACATGAGCTCTGGGTTTGTAAGCATGCACTCGTGCTGTAATATATTATGGAATCCATCCGTCAGCGAGTCTGAGCACGAGTGTGAACGGTCACGGAGCTCTTGAGGCGGTTGTACGCCTCGTGGTTTTATCCTGTCTTATCCGTCTCAGGTGAGGCACGGGCTTTCAGACCGTACGTCAGCAGTCCTGCCACGTACGGATGTGGAAAACACTGTGAGGACGGCTGTTCTGACCTCCCTGCCTGGGATTGTCAAAAGTTTCCAGTGTCGCAACACGATTAAACACGAACTGCTGTCAACAGCCAAGGAATGAGTTGCTGGCAGAGTCAAGAAAGCCTGCGTTTCCGTCACTTTTGCTGACAACACAGGAATGAACAAGATCTTATTGGCTGACTGTTTCATATTAGCATATTAGTGTCGTTTCGAAGGCAGCATTTTAATGTTTTGGACATCTCTATATTTTGGAAAGAACAGGAAAAGGAGAATGATATGCAAAATGAATAAGCCACGATTTGTCATCTATGTGTTTTGGTAGAATGTGAAGTGCCTTGTCACACTGAACGTGGGGAAATCAGCAACAGTCTTATGATAAATGACACCACCAGGCAAGAAAAAAAAAATAAAAAATCAATCAATTAATCCTTTAGCACAGACATTTTCAAATTTCTTGATGCCAAATTTTTTGATGCAAAAATGGACCAACAAATAAAATTAAACAACAGAATGAAACAGTACTGTTTGAACATATTAAAAGGTATAAATAAAACATTTTAATAATAATAATAATAATAATAATAATAATAATAATAATTTATTAATAGTAATAATAATAATAATAATAATAATAATAATAATAATAATAATAATAATAATGTTTTATTCTGTTTGCTTTGATATATATTATTAATTATGGTTTTTATTTTACAAATATTATTATTATTATTATTATTATTATTATTATTATTATTATTATTATTATTATTATTATTTGCATTTCATTTGTTACTTACTGTTAAAAACTCTCAATAGTACAGTATAACTTTATCATTATTAACTGAATGTTTTCAGGTATTTAAACAGCAGAATGAAACTACTGTTTCAACATATTAAAAGTTATATATAAAACAGTTTAAATAATAGTAGTAATAAATAAAAATAATAATAATAATAATAATAATAATAATAATAATAATAATAATTATTATTATTATTATTATTATTATTATTATTATTATTATTATTAACAACAATAATAACAATACTACTACTACTACTACTACTACTACTACTACTAATACTACTACTACTACTACTACTACTACTAATAATAATAAATACTACTACTACTACTACTACTACTAATAATAATAATAATAATAATAATAATGTTATATATATAGAATTGCTGATGTTTTATATCTCTGTATGTTTGTGTGTTATATATTATTAATTACGATATTTATTTTATAAATAAATTATTATTATTTTTATTAATGTTTTATATATCACTTTTAATATGTGTAAATATTATGGGTACCTTTATGTTAATAATAATAATAATAATAATAATAATAATAATAATAATAATAAACAACAAAGCAACATAGTAAATTGCCACACTAATACTGTGAGTTCATAGGTGTGTGTATATAGCTTTTTACAACAGGTTTGAACTTGGCTCATCCATCTAAACTATTAGATTTCTTAACCTTATTCTTATTTGTACCTTCACTGGTCTTACGCAAGTGTACGGTGCCTTCCAAGTCTTGATGTAGTGGAGTGTTACTTAATACTACTGGAGTATTATGAGCTCATATAGTATTACTGTTAGAGTAGCTGTGGAGCGTTTAGGCTCATGTGGTATTAACTCAAATCTCTGTACACAAAACGCATGTGAACACTCCCCTATATCAAATGTTTCACACTTGTTTTATACAAACAGTACCATGTTTATGAAAAAAAATTTTGTTTATAATCTGTATAACCGTAAAGAACTGCCCACTTAGGCAGGACGCAACCAACCACCGTTTTCATTTTTAAAACCAACCAGTCACATTTAAGCTTACAATTTTGAGAAAGGTCGTGGAATTTCTGTGCGAACAACTGGAGCTTTAGTCTACAAGTCTATTTAGCAGATATGGTACACTAATTCTAGATACAGTCCTCTGAGACCCCTGGGGTCAGTATTTTGCTCCAGGCACAATGGTGATTGATCAGAAGTGGGATCTCATTAACACTTCAGTTCCTGGGTCACACTTAATTGGGATTGAACTTGCAACCTTTGTGTTTAATGGCCCAGAACCATTAAGCCCCTCAACCAGGACCAATGTCATTGTTGACTGATGGGAATGTTTCAGGCATGTTGGGAGTTTAAATGTGTATGATCACTTACTGGTGTCTGGTGTGTGTGTGTGTGTGTGTGTGTGTAACTGTGAACAGGGTTGTTTTGGCCATGGACTGGACTGCACTGTTGCCAGAGACGAGTGAGTCCTTAGTTTATCCTGCCAAAATTCTCTTTGGCAGTAAAAGGGGATTCAGTTCACTCTTTTTTTTTTTTTTTTTTGTCTTGTTCCTCTTCTCTTTTCTCTCTAAATAAAACATGCCAGCACTCTCAGCTTGCTTTAGCCGCACACACACACATACATACAAAGGTCCCCAGTTGATTCTTTCTGTCAGTGCTCTCTGGTGATCTCTGCCTGTTTGTGTGTGTGTGTGTGTGTGTGTGTGTGCTTCAATGCCCAGTCAAGGACAGTGATGCATACTGTACATATACTCGTTTTCAATCTTCCGATGAAGGACAGAGCCTTTTGGTCGATCTGTTTTGGTGGCCTCAAAAAGTATCATGAAATTTTGTGGTTTAATGGAACATTTCCATTAAGTGTTACATATTTAATTTGAGTCTGAAGTGAGTTTTCAGTCTGAATTCAATGTGATGAGGTAAAATCAGTGTTAGTAATATTTATATGCTATTACAGTATTTTTAATAAAAAAAAAGAAAAAAAAAGTTTTTAGTAATTTGATGTGCTTTTGTAATTTAAAGTAGTTTTTTTATTTCTATTTGGCTTTATTTTTATTTGAGTTTTAGTGTTAGCAATTTTTAATACTTAATTTCAATGAATTGTCAAGGCAGCAATTCTAAAGTTTAAGCGTTTAATCTAATATTTATATTTTATTTCATTTCAGCTTTATTTCAATTAATGAAATTTTAATAGTTTTAGTATTAGTTTTAGTTAACAATAAAACACTGTTTAGTAAAAACACTAAATCGTGTAATGCAGAATAATAGAAATTATAACAAAGCTTTACATTAGGTTGTTCTCCTAGGCATTATGTGACCAGTTGTAGTCTGATTCATAAGCAAATCACTCTTATGAGCTGTTTTTTTTTTTTATTGAATTATTCAAAAAGATTCACACAAACACTTTATATGTTTGTTTGTTTGTTTGTTTTAAAAAATAAAATATGTACGGTTTTTAAATATTTATAGAAAATATTTTCTTACATGAGTAATTGTACTATTAAAAATTTAAGTAAATTAATTATTTGAAATGACTTTATAAATAAATAAATACATAAGTAAATTTTATTTATTTAGTTATTTATTTATTTATAGTTTTAACTTTTTTGGATTTTACTTACTGAAATCTCATTGGTCCACAGTCTTGTGTCTGTTGTTGTTTCTTTTAGTTTAGAAAGAAAGAAAGAAAGAAAGAAAGAAAAAATTGTTTATTTGTTTGTTTGGTTGTTTAAAAATATATATTTATATATGTTTTTTTAATATTTATAGAACATGTTTTCTTACATGAATAATTGTGCTACTAAAATTTTAAATAAATAAATTATTTTAAATAAGTTTTAAATAAATAAATAGTTTGTTAAATTTTTACTTAAAAATTTAAGTAAATTAATTATTTGAAATGACTTTATAAATAAATACATAAGTAAATTTTATTTATTTAGTTATTTATTTATTTATAGTTTTAACCTTTTTGTTTTTACTTACTGAATTCTCATTGGTCCACAGTCCTTGTTTTTTCTTTTCTTTTTCTTTTCTTTTCTTTTCTTTTCTTTTCTTTTCTTTTCTTTTGAGATATGTTCTGATTGACTGCCATTGTGCCACAATGCGCAGTGTTTTCTCTGTCGGCAAGTACAAAAGATTTTTCACACATGGTCAGAGTTTTTACCTCAGTCATGCTTGCGACAACATGTTGGTCACTCGGTTTTTATGTCTGAGGCATCAAGCTGGGTAGCCCCGCCCACGGTGAAATCTCATTGGTCCAAAATCCCACTCCATATGGCTGTTTATTAAGCGTCAAATATTAGCCTCTTTCCTCTCATTCTCATTCTCACTCTCACTCTCTCTCTCTCTCTCTCCCTCTTCTCTTATCTTCTCTGCGATGTAGTTTGGCAGAGATCTGTATGACAGCAGTGAGATTGTTTTCTCTCTCAGCAGGTAGTGAGACGAAAAGAAAATATCAAATCCACTTTGCTTATTGCATGCTTAAAATGCTTACCTCTCTCTTTCTCTCTCTCTCTCCGTCTCTGTCTGTTTTCCCAGGGTGCTGTTTTGTCACATTCTACACACGGAAAGCTGCCCTGGAGGCCCAGAATGCACTGCACAACATAAAGACCTTAACTGGGGTGAGTGTTTGTTTATCTGCTCATGTCTGTCTCTCTCTGAAAGCTAGCGAGGCAGAGAATTTCTTATTCAAATGACGACAGTTTCAAGTTTTTAATCTGGTTTCCTTTGTTAGAGGTTGTAATTCAGGAAAATGTGTGAAGTTGTGTTGAGGAGACAGGCTTATGGTGGTTTTTGTCTCAAGTCAAAGAGCGACTTTAATGAGTTTATGATTTGCGCTTTCTGACAGAGCGAGTGATGTTTGTTGTTATGAAATCAGAGCCCTTGTTCTTGAAATCCAAACAAAAATGGTCATAGGAGAGATTTCAGCTGTATACTAGCATTCAAAAATTTGGGGTAAATGAGTTTTTTTTTTTTAAGTAATTAATAGTTTTATTTAGCAATGTCACATTAAATTGATCAAAAGTTACAGTAAAGACATATATATTGTTTGTATGTATGTATGTGTATATATATATATATATATATATATATATATATATATATATATATATATATATATATATATATATATTTCAGATTACTGTTGTGCTTTTAAACTTTGTTCATAAAAAAAAAAATCTTAAAGTATTAAAGTTTCCACAAAAATATTAAGTGCAAAAAAGCACCAAATCGGCATATTAAAATAATTTCTGAAAGATCATGTGACACTGAAGACTAGAGTGATGGCTACTGCAAATTCAGCTTTGCTATCACAAGAAGATATTACATAAAAAATAAATAAATAAATATAAAACATTCATTTTAAATTGTGATAATTAGTTTTACTGTATTTTTGATAAAATAAATGCAGCCTTGGTGAGCATAAGAGCTTTCATTCAAAAACATTAAAAAATTGTACAAATCACAAAATTTTGAACGCTAGTGTATTTCATAGGGATGCTCTGATATTAAAATTCTGTCTGAGACCAATTAAGCCAATGATT